>VMDO01000570.1:0-56441 GCA_007922755.1 Pedetes capensis | reverse complement strand
CTCTGGCACTCCAGTCCCAGGCTTTGGACCTGAACAACTTGAAAAGGTCTGGTGGCTAGGGAGGAGTGCCAGCAATAGTTCATAGTAAAAATCTGTGGGCTCTCAAAGCTAATTTTTTTACTAAAGTTTTTATACAGCCTCAAATTGTTTTATTAAAAAAAAAAGATTAAAAACAGTGATGCTTACAGCAGTTTGTATAAGCTCTTAGTGTTGATTCCATGGAACTGACGGCTTTGCTCTTTTTGATTTTCTTTCCCCCCTTTTCCTAACGGGTTAAATTCTGGAATTACACTGGGACTTCTTTTGCCTTTTTTAGCAGAACATCGTCCGTCCATCTGCACTTCTGTTCCATGACTCAGGGGCACCCACTCTGCTTCGATTGTCCTCCTTTGGAAGAAACCATTTTGAGCATGGCTTTTCTTGACGTTTGAGTTATTTTGGGTGCATTTTAGGGAGGAATGCCTTTTGCAATAACATATCCCTTCCCTGATTGAGGGAGGATGGGTGGGTGGACCCAGGCTCCCGTTGCACACGGAGCAGCTACTTCGAAGCCATATCAGAGGATTCAGCTGTTTTGCAGAGAATTCAACTGTTTTGCAGAGGACATGCTGCCTTAGGGGGGGAAGGCCAGAAGAGGGGAAGGTCTCTGTTCTGCTGTTCTCCAAAGGACAATTCCCCATGCACCTTCTCCTACAGGGCCTACCCCACTCTACTGCCCCAGCCCCAGCAGGGTACTCTGCAATGAATAGCACCCCCATGGGGGGGGAGCCTGTAGATAGGGAGTCCATGGATGGCTGTGACCAAGCCTTGTACCTCCAAGCTAGAGTCTCCCTGATGCCTCAGAGTCAGGAGCACAAGTGAGATCTGACCTGGTGAGATTATTTCTGATGACCTCATAAAAAAAATGAAACAATGCCCAATGTGCCAGGTGAGGGCTTTGAAAGGCCTTCCAAATAGCTCCGTTGCCGTTAGCAACCCCACCATTGGGCATTGCCATGCAGAGATGAGGCTGGCCCAGAATGGCCTGTTGCCATAGCAACTGGAGGCAATGGGGCAGTGAACAGAATAACAACAGCAACAATGCCTTTGCAGGCAACGATGGCCATTGGACTTTGAGACGGAGAGCCAATCTCACATCCAAGCGTTCACCAACCACTGACGTGTGTTCATTTCCTTCTATATGATTTTAAGATGTGTTTTCTGCATTCTGTATAGAAACATATCAAACTAAATAAAAGCAGTGTCTTTATTACAACACCACTGCCTCTGAGCATCTATTTCCCTGGTCCCTACAGGTTCCCAGACATGCGTGGCAGGAGAATCCTGTGACAGGGAAGAGAGGACTCAGGCCCAGTGGCCCCCACAGAAGCCTTAACCACTCCTGTATTCCTGGGAGGGCTAGGGGTGTGCTGCCAAACTGCCCATATTTAAACTCCCTTGTACCTCTTCTGCCTTTGAGCCAGCCACGACTAATTTCCTTGATCCTCAGATTCCTCATTTGTTAGGGGTGGGAGAAGGCAGAATATCTAGTGAAAGGATGGTGGAGAGGATGGTGGGAAAGGTTCTGTCTCAGGCTTCCTACCCCTACTGGGGCAGCTCTTGGGCCCCTGTGAGAACAGGGATGGAGAGATCCCTCTAGCCGTCTTTTTGCTCCTTTCCCTGCTGCTTGTGGGCTTGGGGCTGACCAGTCTCTGGTGGTCTCAAGGTGGGTTTAATGATGGCTAGGGGTAGAGGGAGCTGGCCTCCAGCAGCTCTGCCCTTGGACCTGTAGATTCTGGGTGGCCAACCCTAAGTGCTTCACCTGGGATAGACCAATCAGGTAGGCTTGAGTGTGACTCATTGCCCAGGAATGGGCAGCTGGCTTGTCCTGGGATACTGCTGAGGATATGGGAGGCAAAGACTGAGCACCTGTGTCTGCAGAAAGCCACTAGTCACAAAAACTGGTGCCTCTTTTACCCCCACCAGCTCCTTATCATTCCCCCCCTTGCCCCTAACCTCCAGACTGATCCTCTGCTCACACCTTCAAGGCCCAGAAAGGAGACTGGTCCCATATGACAGATAGACAGAGCTAAGTCCCAGAGTGGGGAGTTGTTGAAGATTCTACAACTGCTTGGAGTTAGGACCCAAGTGTATAGCACATTGAAGGTGCCAGGGTGAGGCCAGCCTGAGCTACATAAGTAAGATCCTATCTCAAAACAACAAAGATTCAACAAAGGCTGTCCCCAGTACTATTTCAGGGACACAGGCTTCAACCTATAGGCCTAGCAGCAGGGGCCCAGGAAATGCCCTGCCCTTGCTTTCTTGACCTCAGGAAGTTCTACTTAACATCTAACTCGCTGTCCTAAACTTGAGTAAGGGAATACTTGGTTTCAACAGAATAGGAAGGCCAGAAGAGCAGGAAGAAGAGAAGCCACAAAGCCCTCTTGTGTCTGCTCTGACCTTCCTCCTTTTGGGGATGGGAATATTTTCTGTTTGCCCTGCCAGATCCTTGTGACCTTTCCTTGGTGGAGATGGGTCTGACCGCTCAGGTCTTTTAAACTAGAAAGAAGGTACAAGGGAAAGCCTAGCAGGAGGAGACCAGAGAGGAATCTGCCTCCCCACCTACTTTTGACTCAGAATGTTCCTGGGATCCCTTTGGCATGGTTTCCTCATCTGTAAGGTGAGGACAGCACTGGTTTCTAAGGGGTTCTAAGACATGCTGTGAACTGGGAGATGGAGTTGAGATAATGGATCACCTTCAATGAATCTGCCTGCAAAATGGGCAGATAGTTCAAGAGAAATGAAGGAATCTGTATTCTATACTGGTATAAAGGCACTGCCTCAGGCTAAGATGATTGGGCTAGTCCTGGATCTCAAGGCTGTTGGCTGGAGAATCTTTTGGTGTGTTTAGAGCCTCCTAGACAGCCTGGCCCTCTAGAGGCTACACACCACTTGCCCAGTTGCACCCTCCAGCTTGCTTCCCCAGGTTCCCAATAGGCTGAACAAGCTCCGGAAGCTTTCCCAGTTCCACTAAAGCATGGATGGCCCAAATCAAACCCTTGTCTTTTGAGAGTGAACTTTGTTCATCTCTTGCACAGGTGCGCATGGAAAAGGGTCTCTCACCCCACCCCCTCTTGTGCTCTCATTCTTGCACACTCTCTTGCTCTCTTTGTAGTACTGGGGAACTAAACCCAGGGCCTTGCATATACTGTGCAAGCTCTTCATCACTGAGCTGCACCCCAACCCCTTTTTATCTTAAGATGGGGTCTCACCAAGTTACGCAGGCTGCCTCTGGCCTCAAACTTGTGATCTTCTGATCTCGGCCTCCTAAATTGCTGGGATGACAGGTCCGTGCCACTGTGCTCAGCTATTCTCGCTATATTACTTTGTCTTAAGAATCCAAGTCAGTCAGTAGGTGACTTACTCTTTCCCTGCCTTGCTTACTTTCTTGACCATTCTCATGAGACATGGCTGAGGCCCAGAGAGGGCAGGGAAGTTGGCCCAGGTATTGCAGCTAGTGTAAGGCAGGTTGGTTCTAAGTGTGACTCAAATATTTGAGGATTTTTTTTTCTAATGATTAAATTTTGTTTGTATTGTAGAACAGCAAGGAATTAAGCCCCTACTGAAGGGTGCTGAGTGCCATTTCCTTATGGACCCTAGAAGATGCAGAGGAAGAGAGATGTTCAAAGTAAGGGTGTCCATCTGCTGGGGGTTGAGTGTCTGTTCCTGCAGGAGGAGCTCGCCTGAAGGTAGCCTCTGGTATGAAGAACACAGAGACCTGGGCACTGAGACTTATTAGCTGGGGTACTCACGTGCCCCACGGCCTCCGACTTTAGTGAAGGTGACCCTGGAGTCTCAGCTGAGATGGGGCAAGACCTTGTCCATGTACCTGTGGAAGGTTCTGTGTGGCCTCTATACAGGTTCAAAGTGGAGGCCTGGGCAGGTTGCAACCTTAGTAGTGGCTCCCTTTTCCCCCCACCCACCCCCACCATGAGCCTACCTTCAGTTTGGGAATGAAGAGGGGGCAGTGCCCTCAGGTTCCCAGGAGGTGGCGCCAGAGGACAAAGCAGCCACACATGGGCGGGGCCAAAGAGGCGGGCTGTGGGAGGGGCTAAGAAGGCAGCCAGGGTAGGGAAAGTAAGAACTGCGAAAAAGGCCAGCTGTGGGCGTGGCTGACGCCTTCCGGGGAGGGCGGGGCGCAAAGCCCAGAGCCTAGCCGAGACGCTGGGGACTGGGCAAAAGCCTGGGAAGGGCGGGGCCGTGCTGGATTGTGGGCGGAGCTAGAACCTTGGGGAATGCGGAACCGAATGCCCGATTAGCGGAACCGCCGCACCCCCGTACAATCCTGGAGGCCATTGGGCAAGTGTCGCTGGGCTCGGGGCCGTCATTCACCACGCTGTTCTCCGTTGGAATGGGACGCCCGCAGGGGGAGAAGGCGGGGCGAGTTTAGGCCCTAGCTTTCGGATGGCTTCACTTCGTAGGGTCCCCAGCCAACAAACCTTGATTTTGGAAGTATGTATTTGGGAACCAATAAGAACCCGTCCTTTGAGCACTCCCTAGTGTTAGCCTACCTGCAGCTGTAGCCCTGTGGCATCCGATCCCGTCAGATCTCAAGCTAAGCAGGGTCTGGCCTGGTTAGTACCTGGATGGGAGACCGCCTGGGAACACCAGAAGCTGTAGGCTTGGGAGAAGGACCTGGCAACCCCTTCCTAAAAGCACTGACAATAGTGTTTCCCCTGTTGTACAGAGGGTCGCTATGAGTCAGATACCAACTTGACGGCAACTAACAACAACAGTGTTAGCCTATGCCTGCTCCCAGGCTTCGTGCCACGCGGCACCCAGCTTGGGACTTGTGCTTGCTGGATTCTTTCTCAGCCTCTTCTTTTCCGCCTGAGAGCTCCAGAGGGAAAGACTAAAGGCGAAGGATAACGTTACAGGGTTCTGTGGGATCCGGGAGGGTCCTTGATGGAGTCTAGGCGAATCCAATTGTATGGTTGAAGTTCCCCTAGTCTGTACTCCGGGGGAAGAACATGGCACTAGATGCAGATGGGAATGGGGAAGTTAGTGACTCACTCATTCTCTAGGTCAGCCCTGGAGAAGAGGCACCTGGAAGCCCCAGGGAACATGTTTCCCAAAACTCTCCACAGCTCCAGGCACACATTGGGACAGCAGGAAACATTTAGTTGACAGCTGGCCAGGGTTCCTAGGGCCAGAGGTGATGGCTGTTGCCTTCTGTCCTCACGGTAGCTCAGTTTCAGGCTGTAGAGAGCAGAGGCCGAGTTTGGGGCCAGACAAAATGGTTGAGACCTCAGGCTAGGTCGGTCCCCTTTCCAGGGGACTGGACCCAGTGGTCCAGGATCATTCTTTACTTCCCCTAGGACCTCTGTTGCTAAAGGTCTTGGGGGAAGGGAGGAGTGCAAAAAGAAGCTTGCTCCAATCATAACAGCAGGAGGTTGGGGGACCTCCAAGGGGTGATAACAGCTTGTCTCTTGGCATGCATGCCTGGGGGGAGGGGACCAGCTTTGTCTTGGATAAACTCACCCTCAGGGATGACTATCCTAGCTGGACTAGGTGAGGATCTGGGCATGAGGAAGCTGAAGGGGATATAGTGTGTGTGGGAAGAGGGGAAGCTCTGTCTTCCTGGGTCCAGTGTAGTGATTAGAGTGCAAATGAGAGGCTGAAGAGGCATTGACTGTAACCCCAATGGGTCTGACTCACCAACCACTGTGGCCTCAAACCCTGCCCTGGGGCCCAGGCAGCACATTAGCTGATTCCTGGAAATCTGTCCTTCTTGGAGAGGCTCAGGGTCAGGCAGGGCTAGGAGGGGGACGTACCCACCCTGTGAGCCCCTAGAAGCTCTGTGGAGCACAGCTAGGAAGGACAGGGTAAGCCTGGTTGGAATTACCATTAGTAAAGATAGGGGGCAGCTCAGCTGAACATTTGGGCTTTCTGTTCTCTTACAGCAGATGGAGTATGTCCCTTGACTAGACTTGCTGGGAATTCTTAATCTGCACTGTCAGCTCTTTGTCAGAAAGACTGCTTCCCATGAAGCTGATGCCAAGTCAGACCTCCCAGATGAAGGGGTTATTAATACATAAATAGCAGTGGTAACGTAGATGTTGCAGTCTAACTGATATCTGCTTCCACCCAGCTCAGAATCTGAGGGAACCAGGGAGCCTTCTCATCAGACAACCTTGATGTCTGAGTATGATTTCAGCTTGGCCTAGTGATACTGTAGCCACACTCATCACCACAGGGCAGGACAGTGGTCTGGCACTGAGGGCCGGGAGTCAAGTCCTCTGGCTTTAAGGACTGCTTAGAGCAGCAGACAGGCAAAGGCCAGACTTGGAGATCACAAGTATAGTGAAGACAGAGCAGGTTTAACTGTCTTGATTCCTGCTCTGTTTCAGGGGCTAGTACAATACTGTCTTCATCCTAGGGCTCAAAAGTATCAGTCAAATTTAACTCAGTTGGAATGGTACATGTGGGCAGAGGTCTAGGGGACCTTTGTCACAAAAGTCCTGTCAACATTTCTATTTGCCACAAGGGTTTGGCTTCTCCATCAGGTAAATTGTCTATCTTTCCTGGAAGGCTGGAGCTGTTTTGGAAGCTCCTGGGAGCTTCCTGGGCATTCAGGAAAAATGATAGAGTAAACAAGCCCTGTTACAATCCATTGTGACCAGAACACAGATGAAGCTCAGTGGAGAGAATGCTGTCCCATGGCCTGGAGATCCCTGGTGGTAAATGGTGATTCTCAGTAATGTCCTTGGATTTGTAGTAGGAGAGCCTAGGAGGGGTCAGAAGGTAGGGTCCCTTCTAAGAGATTGCCCCCAAAACATGCAGAACTGAGCAAAAGAGGGAACACCAAGCAAGCTGCCTCTTTTCCTGAACTTAATCATGTCTGACCCTCTGTTGTCCAGGCTATTCACAAGATGGCATAAAGACATGACTTTCCGCTAAGGACTATTCTTCCCAAATTGTGAAACAGAGGTAGGTAGAGGGCACTGCTTGGGACTTGGGATGCTAGTGAGAAGGCTCACAGTAGGGAGTCAAGTGGCATTTTCTGTAGTTAGTAACAATTCATATGCCTATCCCTTTACTGCCAACAGAGCTCCTCAAGAGCAGTTCCACAGTCTTCTCTGGGCCTGACACTGAATAAGAATGGGGTATGCACTGGCTAAAGGAGGAGGAATGCTTGCATGCATGAGTGACATAGGCAGAGCCAGCCCGAAGGCCCACCTGGGGAAGTACAGAGGGGCAAAGAAAGCAGCATTTTGACTTGGATGCTTACAACTCAGAGAAACCATGCTTTCATTATTTTTTCTTGTCATAACAAGCCTTCAGAAGTGTGTAACTCTAATAGTGATGGGGCTTAATTAGCTTTCTTGGGAGCAATGCAGGGGTGGTAGGGTTAGGCTGGCGGTAAACATTTCTGATGATTTTTTACTGCCTCTTTTTCACATAATCCAAGAAAAGATATGCATACCGCAACAGGAAAGGACTTATGTAGGCAGGCCATCAAGGAAATTCAATATCTTTTGCCCTTTCCCCTTTTCCTGTTCTACCCAGAGCCATGGCTAGCTGGAGACTATAGAACACAAATGAGATTGTTCAGGCCAGCCCAGGTAGGGTCCTGAGAAGGACAAAGATCAGGTTTCCTTTCTGTAGCCTCATGACAACATGAGGCTTTCTGGAGGAGCTGCCTAATTCCAACTGTTGCTGGGTGGTGACAACAACCTACAGCCAGGGGGGAAGACCTCTGCTTCTCTGGGGTTTCCTCCTTCCTCCCTTCCTTTTTAGTTCTGTCCCTCCCTCCCAAAGGAAGACTGGGCCAGGGAAGCAGTTTTGCTGAGTTGCTTCTCACTGGGAGATGAGACAGGCTGCAGCAGCGTGATAGCAAAAGGAGGCCCGTCGATAGAAGCCAGCTCTCTCAGCCTCTCTGGAGTAGTCCAAAGCCTGCGGCAGCACAGTGTCCCAAGCTGTCCTTATTCATCCTTCCTCATTCTCATCCGTCTCTGATCTGTGCCCTGCTCTTGCCTACACACTTTGTCTTTCTTGTTCACTTCCAGCCTCTTCATCTCTGGATTTTGAGCTTCCCTATGGCACTGCCATGCTGAAAGCATGAGTTCAGGGCTGTGTGAGGGAGCTGTAAAGACCCAGAGCCTGAGCTCTGCCCCATCTCTTTTTCTACATGTCGCCCTGCCCTTGGCCCAGCTGGCCACAGTGCAGCTCCTGGGGTCCCACCATCTCTTCATTCTTCCAAGAGTTGCCTTCCAGTGACTAATCATTTCCAGGGGTTTTAACTATGCACTTTTTTTTTTTTGAGACAGGTGTCTCTATGTAGTCCAGGCTGGCCTCAAACCCGCAGTCCTCCTTCAGCCTCCTGAGTGCTGGGATTATAGGCATGTCCCACCACACCTGGCTTCCCTCTCATCTTTTACAGGTAGGCAAGACCACAGGCTGGAGAAGCAAGTGAGTACTTGTCCATCAGTTTCCTTTCGGTGTGTAGATTGCTCCTCCACCTATGTGGTCTTTCTCCAAAATGGCTGTCATGTGTTGCGTGTCATATTTATGTGGAAAGAAGATACCTTCAGCTAGTGAGGCTTAGGGGTCTGTGAAACTCCTGCAGGGTCTCCAAGTCCCTGCTGTTCCTGGAGGGGCAGCAACAATACACAGGAAGGGATGGAACCAGATATACCACCCAGCTGTTTTGTATAAACTGAGAGATTTATTTATTCACTGCCATGAAGTGCAGTCAAGCTCAGTGATTCCTGAGTGAAGACAGCTCATCAACAACCCCTCCATGTAGAGAAACTGAATGCAACTTTGGCATTCCCCCTATTACTTACTAGGTCAGTATCCTAAATATGGGGATGCAGGAGGTGTAACTAAAGGTCCTTCAGGAGTGCTTTTAAGCCTGGTGGTTGGTGGACCCCCTAAGAAGTGCAAGTAAGGGACATGCTCAGAGCTGTATGGAGAATCAAGCCTGTCCATCATCCCCTGAGGGCCTGCTGAAGGCCAGCCCAGATGATAGACAAGTCAGGCAAGGCTCTTCTGTTGAGGATCCCAGTAAGTCAAAAGGAAGGAAATGACCCTTGAGGCAGGGAATAAAAAACAGGAGACTGGCCAGGCCTGGTGGCACACACCTGTGATCCTATCCTAGAACTTGGGACACTGAAGCAGGAGTTCCAGGGCAGTCTGAGCTACATGGTAAGACCTTGTCTCAAAAGGTGGGGGAGGAAAAAAAAAGGGAGACTGAGCTGGGTGCGGTGGCACATGCCTGTAATCCCAGTGACTCAGGAGGCAGAGGCAGGAGGATTGCAAGTTCAAGACCAGAGGCAGTCTGCTTAATTTAGCAAGACTCTGTCCCAAAAAGTAAAAAAAATGGGCTGGGGGTGCAGCTCAGTGGTCCTGGGTTCAACCCCCAGTACTGCAAGAAAAAAGAAAAGGGAGACTAAGTCCAAGCTCCACGCAACCAGGGACCTACACCACCCATGGTTAGTAGGAATCCCTGGGCTGAATGCCAGGGGTGGAAGTGGACAGGACAGGTGTATCTTGGGGATGCTCCTCAGAGGAAATGGAACTGCAGGAATTTGAGGGAGGAAAGGCACCACTAAGCTACACTTCCATGTCCTCCTGGGTCCACTGTGCTATGACCTTTGTCACTACGGTAGCGGAGACTCTGGAGGTCTAGATTCCTACAGCCAGGAATCTACTCTAAGGACGGCAAGTCCCCAGGCCTGCTGGCTAATTATCCCCACAGGAACTCAGGGGTATGTTGATTTGCATCTGTGGAAAGCCACAACTCCTGTAGCTGCTACAAAAATGAAAAATAAACATCCTGTCCTCCTTTCAAGTAGCCCCACCCGTACTGACTAGTGTTTGTGAAGCCACAACAGCCTGGGTTGGGACAAGGTCAGGCCACTGGCCTGCCCATTGTGCTTTTGTGTTTTCTTCCTCAGGAAGAAAGATGGAGTGCAAGCCCCTCCCCCCAATTCCAGACACCACTGGAGAGACAATTAGTAGAGTTGTCTTTGTGTTTTACCTACATCAGTCACTCTACCCGTACAATCCCCGTGATTAGAGGGGCTGCTAATATCCTAACTTTATTCACTAAGAATTGGGGGCTTGGTGAGCCCAAGGTAACATCTGGGGAGTGGCAAGAATGAGATGTGGACCCTTGTGGAGCGTAAATATGCATATGTAGTCACCAGGCACAAAGAAAAATCAAATAATCTTCAAAACAGGAGAGACCAGAGGCAGTGTGTGTAATTTAGCAAGACTCTCTAAAAAGTAAAAAAAATGGGCTGGGGGTGCAGCTCAGTGGTCCAGCACTTGCAAAGCATGCAAGCACAAGGCCCTGGGTTCAACCCCCAGTACTGCAAGAAAAAAAAGGGAGACTAAGTCCAAGCTCCACACAATCAGGGATTTGCACCACAAGGTCACACAGCAAGGACAATAATACAGGCAGAAGGAAACACCAGAAGTGAGGGGATCTGCGCTTCCTTTTTCTTACCTGCTCCACCCTAGAGTTCTGGAGGAGCAATTCCAAACATTTATGGGAAGGCCTAGGTCCCCCTCCCCAGAACTGACAGCCCTAGTCTGCCCATCAGTGCTGAGATCCCTAAATTATTCCAGGTCAGGTTAGAACTGCTGATATCTCATGTAATATATTCCTCATCATTAGGAGAATTAAATTGGTTTGTTAAATGGGTCCAAGTTGCTCAAGCCCTTCTACACAGCCATGATTTATGAAGCCAAAGATGGCTTTGAATGTGGTCTAGATCTTCCAGGAAACATTCCCCCTCAGGAAAGCACTGGAGCCCTGTGTGAAAAAGCCATGCGGCAGATGGTCCTGAGTATGGTACCAACACTGGCCTGTAAAGAAGAGGTAGTGGAAAATTAAATTCAGTGAGCTCTCAAGTTAATGCAGAGGAAACTTGAAGCCCCTCACCGAAACAGTCCCTGGGGGCCACAGCTCAAGGCCCCTAATAAACATCAATCCCTCTAACAGATCCTCAAGATCACTGTCCCAGGGCCTGCTGAGGTGGCCTTCCAGTTTGTTTTAGGCCATCCATGACACATCCTCCATCTTTCCCTGTTTCTTGAGACTCCAGTTTGAGGGGTAGGCCTCAGTGTGACTTCTTAGATGGTTCCCACTGCCATTCGGATAGCATGCACTCGGCAGCTGGCCTTCCAGACCTGCACAATCCAACTCCTACACCCAGGCATCCTTTCCCTCCTTCCATGACTTGCACCGTTGAACACATCTTGTTCATTCGCTTTACTAACTCCTATGCATCCCTTGCTGCCACACTCAGGTGCCCCCTCTCTAACGCTTGTCCTCACTATATCTGTCCCCATGACTGCCATCCCCTGCGGCATTCAGGTTACCCCAAGAAGAATCACTACTGCCAAGTTCCCGTAGACAGCAAATGTTGCTGATTCCAGTAGTGGACAGTACTACGCCCCCGGGTGCTGCTTCTAGGGTCCAGTGACCCTCCATACGCGGCCTGTGGAACGCCACCTCCAGGCCCCGCCCAGCTCCAGTTAGCACCTCCAGCAGCGTTGGCCCCTGAGAGCGCATGCGCGGTGCAGGCGGCGGTTTCCGGGCGACCCTGAGGTTGGTGCTTGGACGCGAGTTTTCGCGGGCTGGCGTGAGCGCGCGCAGAGTGGGAGGGGGAGCGTGTGCAGGGACGGGGCGCGCATGCGCAGCAGCAGGCGGCGGCGCGAGTCGAGCAGGGAGATGGCGGCGGCGGCGGCGCCGAGAGTGTGAGCACCGCCCGGGAGGCGCCGGCCCGGGCGCAGTGCGACCCCGACCCCACCCGCCCGCGTGCCCACCATGGGCAACGAGGCCAGCCTAGAGGGCGGCGGTGGCGACGGGCCACTGACGCCGGGAGGCTCTGGCCCGGGCCCGGGCCCCGGCGCAGGGAAGCCGCCTTCAGCACTAGCTGGCGGCGGACAGCTCCCCGCGGCGGGCGCGGCGCGGGCGACGGCGCGACCATCAGTTCCTGGCCCGGGCACTGGCCCTGGCCCCGGCCCAGGCCCGGGCAGGTAAGCGCGCGTCTGGGCGCCCAGGATAGGGGGTGCAGGGAGCTGCAGCGTGAGGCTGGGGCCGGGGCCTGGGATCCTACAGTCTGGTGCACAGCCAGGTTCACGTCTGGCTGCACTTTGAGTGCTGTCACATTGGCATAAGCCAGGTGGTTGTGGGAAGTGTCCCTTGGATTCCAACTGCCCAGCCTTGGCAAGGCAGGATGACGAGCCCAGGGTCAGTTAGGGCCTGCAGATCGTGACTCCGTCACGAACCCCCAATTCTCTTTTCCCCAGTGTTGGGGCCCAACCACCTGGGGGGGGGGGTTATGTAACCTTACGTGGTCCCTCCACACAGGGGAGCAGTGGGATGTAAAACGTCCTCCCTGTCTGCCATTGTCTGCATGTGTCCATTGTGTTCGGTCCAGGAAAGAGCACAACGGGAGTGGCTGTCAGTGAAGATAAGTGTCACTGTGGGGAAGAGATATGGAAATAGCTGAACCATGAACTTGGTCTTACGCTTTTCTCAGGCATTTTGTGGCTGTAACCATCTTTGGGGAAAGGAAAATTGCCAGGTGGATACCAAAAGACCCAATAATACTAACATGGTCATGTGCTTTCCCTAAGGTTTAGTGAAACACTTTCAGGTGAAGCAAAAATGCTACTGAATTATGCACCACCAATAAGGTCTCATTGCTTAATGATTTAGACCACCACCTCAAACCAGTAGAAAGGTGGAAACCCACGTAGAGTGCTTTAAATAGAACATATTTGGTTGAATACGGTGAGACTGGCTTGTTTTAAATATTTGCCAACCCAGATTCTGCAAAAGCAATCAAGTTATAGTGAATCCAGGGAAGGGGAATGGCAATATATGTCAATAGACTGAAAACTTGGGAAAACTATCATGAGATGACAAGATAAAATGGAAGGCATTATTTTTACACTAGCTAGGCCTGGGGAATAGCATATCTTGGGGGAGGGTACTTCCATCCCCATATGAGATTGCTGATGTATGTTGCTTTTCCTTTTCTGTGTGAAGCATATAAATTACTTATTTCCTCAGAATTCATTTCGTGGATGACTAACAGTGATGAAAGGCTATTAGTAGCCTGAAACCTGTCGCAAACAAGTCAGCCTGTGAGCATCCCTTTCATAGGTGGGATCTGGCCATTTTACATTAGCTATTACAAAAATGCAGTTGGATAGCACATTGCTCTTAGCACTGCAAACACTGTCCATCTTGCTGCGTGTTGAGTTGCTTGTTTGGGTTTTAGCTTGAGAGAGGCTCTCCCAGGCTTCAGTTCTCTCCCTCCAAGGTAAAACTTTTATAGCTAAATGGAAAAACACCTTGTTATTGGGAGCTCTTTATATGGGGAATTTGCCATTTCTCTTCTGATTAACAAAACAGGCCTCTCTGCTAGTAGTTTATTAGATGTTGCAGCGCCAAGCATATGAGATTTTGGGAAAGACTTGGGCAGCTCAGAGGGACAACAAGGAGGCTGTGTGTACTGCTCATCTTCTTTTTCACTGTTTCATTTCGATTCCATCTATGCATTTTACTGCAGGGCAGACCAAGGAACTGTTGTGGGTGAGGGTAACCGTGGGCTCTTGCTGGATTTAGCAGATACACAGTCTCTCACCTGAGCACTGTGGGCAAGGCTCACTCATATACTATGGTGCTGAGGTCCTGTGACTATCATGCTTAGGAGATGATCTGACTTTGTCATCAAAGCTCAGGACTGGTCACCCTTTGGAGGTGGGATTTACTCTTCCAACTGATATTCAGCTTATAGCATCTCAGCTGAGCAGACAACTGGATGGTCTGTCTCTCCTTCAGCACTGGAGTGGCTTCTACTTCCTCTCATCAGTATGTCTCAGATACCTGATGCCAAATTTAGCTTATTCTGTTCTGAGATGCTGCTGAGCAGATTGGCCCATTGATGGAGAAAAAGCCTTGTGGCATGTGCCTCTGGGCTTTCAGGAAAGAGTGTTGCACAAGGACATATTTGTTTCTAGCAAGAATGTGGATTTTGTAGCAATCAGAAACCTCACAGAGGTGGGTAGAGGGTCAAGAGAGGGGTGATTATTTTTCTGTCCTCAGAGGGGAACAAAACTGAGGTTGTAGGGGAGTTGAATCCTGGTTTCTTCCTATTGCCATGTTACCTCTTGTCACTTCAGGCTGAACTACCCTTTTCATTCTCATATGGAATTGAGCTCTGTGAGAGGGCGCCTGAAGAGCCTGACATGAATCCCATAAATAACAATGCTACTGCATACATAGTGTTGCCTCTTAGACCACTGCGATGATGGGGAGCTTTGCATACTGGAGAGTCCCTCAAGGAAGGGCTATCTGTTTCTGGTCTCTGGGTCACTACATACAGTTACATTGGCAGTGCCTTTTCCAAGAAGTGAGAGATTGGGAGAAAGCTGAATGCTGTCTCAGACTCTACTCTGCAAGCTGTGTGCTCTAATGTGGGCTGTGTCTTCTTAGAGGAAGGAGCATCATTCGTTCTTTCATTCATTCAATCATTTACTTACTTATGAAGATATGCCTCATGTACAATGGGGTGCAGAAGTTGATGGGATTTGACTTGTACAAACACCCATGGCTTGCTACCACATCAAGACCTTATCAGTACCCTCAGAAAGTACATTTGAAAAAAATTTGCACACTCAGGCACAGTGGCACACACCTATAATCCCAGCAACTCAGGAGACTGAGGCAGGAGGATCGTGAGTTTGAGGCCAGAGGCAGCCTGTATAACTTAGTAAGACTTTGACTCAAAATAAGAAATAAAAAATGGGCTGGAGGTGCAGCTCAGTGGTAGAGCACTTACAAAGTATGTTCGAAACCCTGAGTTCAACCCCCAAATGCTGTAAAAAAAAAAAAAAAAAAGAAGAAGAAGAAAAAAGAATAAATAAAAAGAAAAAAAAATTCAC
The DNA here is from genome assembly GCA_007922755.1 of Pedetes capensis. Classification (NCBI taxonomy): domain Eukaryota; kingdom Metazoa; phylum Chordata; class Mammalia; order Rodentia; family Pedetidae; genus Pedetes; species Pedetes capensis. Next base: position 41,489 of record VMDO01000570.1, on the reverse strand, counting down.
AAAGGAGCTACATAGACCAGGGGTGCTCTGTCTAGTCTACACCAGCCCTATGGGCTTACATATGTTTGTCATATGCAAATTGATCTTTTGTCAGTTAGTGAGGTATATTACCAGCTATCAAGACCAAGTCCTGGTCCAGTGTGATGGCACGTGCCTGTAATCTCTGTGACTCAGGAGACAGAGGCAGGAGGATCACAAGGCAGTCAGCATAATTTAGCGAGACCCAGTTTTCAAGATGAAAAATAAAGAAGGGGTTGGGGGTGCAGCTCAGGGGTAGAGCCCTTGCAAACTACGTGTAAGACCCTGGATTCAGTCCCCATGTACACACACACACACATATACACAAAGCTCAGGCCCTGGGCTTGGCTTCATAGAAGGGTATATGGTACTTCCCTACCCTCCAGCACTTAGTCTGGTTGGTCAGATACCTCTTGAGAGGTGAAACCATGGACGATCCCTAGGAGAGGTACACTGTAGGCATCTTAATGCGTGCGAAGTGTCAAATAGGCAGTGCTTACAGAATTGTCAAGTGGGAAAAGTGGAGGGGCAGGGCTAGGCTTCAGGAAAGACTGAAGGCATTCTGAAAAAAATGGTGGGGTTAGGAGAGGTGGAGGGGGGGAGGGAGGGAGGGAGAGGGCATGAAGACTATGTTCTACACGGGCAGAGACTGTGAACAGAGAATGAGGCTGAGTGCAGGGGTTTGGGGATGAGCTAGGGCAAAGCAAAGTGAGATATTTCTCCCTCTTTGCCTATCAAAATCTATGATTAACTCACTCCTATTCCACGTGCTATGAAGCCATCTGGAGCCAAAGGCAGCCAGGCCCAGGGAACCTGATGATTTGCTGGAAGGTGGGTGAGGCTGCTTGGAGAACCACATGGAGAGTTCCTTTCTCAAAATGGATTTGTCAGGCATAGTGTCTCTGGTCTGGGATTAGCCAGACTTGTTACATCATATCAGCTAACAGTCAAGCTCTAGAAAATTCTGGGATGAATTTGTAAAGACAAAACAAAAGGACGCAATTGTCAGATTTGGAAATAATGGTCCTTTATCATTTAGAGCTCTTGTTTGGCCCAGTAGCTGGCTTTTCTGGGAGGGCATGTCATGAGGTATGCACTAAAATCAGAGGCAGTGGGATTTGTAGCGCTACTACCACTTGAGGAGTTCTTTTCAGAGACTTGTACGCGGGTAAAGCCAGGATCCTCCTTTTTCATTTTTTGGCAGTACTAGGGGTTTGAACCCAGGGCCTCACACATGCTAGGCAAGTATTCCACCACTGAACTATACTCCCGGCCCCGTTTTTATTTATTTTGAGACAGGGTCTCGCTAAATTGTGCAGGCTGCCCTTGGCTTCAAACTCAGAATCCTCCTACCTCAGCCTTCAGAATCGCTGAGATTATAGACATATGTCACCATGCCTGGCAGCCTCCCGTTTTTCCTTTTTTCTTTTTTCTCTTTTCTTTCTTTCCTTTTTTTTTTTTTTTTTTTTTTGAGATATGGTCTTGCTAAGTTGTGTAGGTGGCCTGTGGCCTTAAATTTGAGATCCTTCTGCCTCAGCCCCCTGAGTTGCTAGAATTATAGATGTGAGCCATGGTGCCTAGTGAAGCCAAGATTCTTACAAATTGCCTCAGAAAAGAATTTCATGATGGGTCAGTGTGAAGCAAAGTTGGAGTTTATTAAGAAAAGGATTTTAATGTAAATTTAAGTGTGTATTTGAGACACACTCACACGTGCACATGTGTGTTTAAGGTAAAGGACAACAGAACACACCCAAGAGCCAGGTGTGGGCTTCTCAAAAGAGAGAGTCACAGCCAAGTGCAGTGGCATATCTCTATAATCCTAGCAACTCTGGGTGTGGAGGTAGGAGGATAGCAAGTTTAAGGCCAGAGGCAATTTAGAAAGATCTTGACTCAAAATAAAACATAAAAAATGGCTTCGGGGTACAGCTCAGTGATAGAATGCTTGCAAAGTATGTGTAAGGCCCTGGGTTCAACCCCCAAGTACAGCCAAAAAAAAAAAAAAAAAAAAAAGAAAGAAAAGAGTCACATTTTAAGTATCTTAACAATAGCTACATATATGTGATTTTGTGGTTTTTGAAGTTCCATCATTTATAGGATTTCAGGAACTTTTTACCAAAAGATCATAAGATAGTCCACAAAGTGCATTATACAAGTTTGCAGATAAGAAGGGAGTGCCAAAGAGATGGAAACATAAGTCAAAGAGGTCAAAGGAATTCTTATTATACCTAGGTCACAAAGAAGTCAACACACACACACACACACACACACACTCTCTCTCTCTCTCTCTCTCTCTCTCTCTCTCTCTCTCTCTCTCACACACACACACACACACACACACACACACAGTGTCAGGATTTGAACTCTGAACACAGGGCCTCTAACTTTACTGCATACCTTATGACATGTCCTTTCAGAAAACTCAGCCACTGTGGCCACATGCTAGGCAAGCACTCCAATGAGCTACACTACTAGTTCCCCCTTTGTTTGTGATTCTTTGGGGTTTAACCTAGAGCCTTCGACATGCTAGGTAAGTGCTCCACCACTGAGCTGCATCCCTAGCCCCTTCTTTATTTTTTATTTTGAAACAAAGTCTCACTAAATTGCATAGGCTACCTCTAGCCTCGAACTCTCAATCCTTCCTTGCCAGGTGCAGTGGTGCACACTTGTAATTCCAGTGACTCAGGAGATAGAGTCAAAAGGATACAAATTCGAGGCCAGAAGCAGCCTGCATAACTTAGTGAGAACCTGACTCAAAATAAAAAATAAAAAAGTGGGTGGGGAACAGCTCATTGGTAGAGCACTTTGCAAAGCCCTGAGTTCAACACCCCAGTACAGCAAGAAAAAATGAAACAAAACAAATTCTCAATCTTCCTGCCTCAGCCTCCTGACTTCCTGAAATTACAGACATGTGCCACAGAGCCATGCTAAGGCATGTGTTTTGACTGTAAACGTTGTCCATAATCTTGTTTGTGAGATTCTCAGAAAAGTACATGGTTACAGATGAGAAAGGAGCAAAGATAAATTCAAAGGTCACATGTCTTTTGACTGTAAGTATGGTTCATTGCCATTTTAATATTTTTGTTTGAAATATCTCACAAAACAGTCTCTATGCAGGCAGTTTTCACAGGGATTTATTGTGTGTGTGTGTGTGTGTGTGTGTGTGTGTGTTGAAATTCTTGAGTCTTAGCCAGTGAGACTTAAACCAGATCCTGGGGTGAGGACTCTTTTGCTTTCCACGTCCTCTTAATTATTTTTTTTAATTAATTTTTTTTTATTTTTTATTTTTTTTTGTGTGTGTATGTGGTATTGGGGCTTGAACCCAGGGCCTCACACTTGCATGCTCTGCAAGTTCTGGACCACTGAGCTGCACCCTCACCCCATTTTTTTACTTTTTGAGACAGGGTCTCTCTAAATTACGCAGACTGCTTCTGGTCTCGAACTTGCGATCCTCTTGCCTCCACCTCCCGAGCCACTGGGATTACAGGCATGCGCCACCGTGCCCAGCTCACCACGTCCTCTTAATTTTTTCCTATCTTTCTAGCCTGGCTCAAAGTGACATTACATTTCAATGGTGATGTCAAAAATTTACCCCAAGGGACAACAATTTTTACATTTCTGGCTAGGGAAAAAGGGATAGCATTGATAATATTGTTTCCAGCATTAGGACTAGTAAGGGTCTGCTGATTTAAATTTTTTTCCTAATAGAGAGATTAGGAGGAGAGAGGCTATTTTTAAAAATTACTATGGAAAATTTTGAACATACATAAAAGTAGAGAGAATGGTCCTGTGTTCCAGCTGATCAGCCACAGCCATTATCAATTCATGGTCAAATAAATTTCATTTATCTGCCTCATCTCACTTCCCACAGAAACAAATTCCAGACATCCCAACATTTCCTCATCAGTATTTCAGTATATACTTCTAAGAAATAAGGACTTTGTATCAAGGAACCAGAGGACCTTATCAAATCTAAAGAGATAACAATTCCTTCTTTTGTGGGGAGGTGGTATTTGCTAGGAATCAAACCCAGGGCCTCCCACATGCTAGGTAAGTGTTCCGTTTCTGAGCTACATCCCCAGTCCAATAAATATCCAGCAAATATCTAGTCATGGTTCTGTTTTGGTTTGTTTTATGAATTTGTTTTTATAGTGGGTTCGTTTGAATTGTGATGCATTTGTATGATACGTCTCTCCAGTTTCTTTATAGATTTCCTCTTCTTTTATTCCTCTTGCAATTTATGTACTAGAGAACTGTGTCCTTTGTCTTGTTGTTGCGAGGTGCCGTCAAGTTGGTAGCTGACTCATAGTGACTCTACACACAATAGGCGAAATACTATTGTCAGTGTTTCTCTGCTGTTCATAGGGTTTTCTTTCTTTTTTTTTTTTTTTTTTTGCGGTACTGGGGATTGAACCCAGGGCCTCGCGCCTGCATGCTCTGCAAGTGCTGGACCACTGAGCTGCACCTCAGCCCATTTTTTTTACTTTTTGAGACAGGGTCTCGCTAAGTTACGCAGACTGCCTCTGGTCTCGAACTTGCGATCCTCCTGCCTCTGCCTCCTGAGCCGCTGGGATTACAGGCGTGCGCCACCACGCCCGGCCTTTCTGCTGTTCATAGGGTTTTCAATGGCAAATTGATTTTGGGGAGTGGGTTGCTGGGTCCTTCTCCCAAGCCTACAGCACCTGGTGTTTCCAGGTGGTCTCCCATCCAAGTACTAACCAGGCCCGACCCTGCTTAGCTTCCTGACGGGATCAGGTGCCACAGGGCTATGGCTGCACACTTTGTCCGTGATTTCTCATATTCTGGACTTTACTGATTATATCCCTGTAGTGTCAATTAATATGTTTCCCTGTCCCACGTTTTTCCTGAAAACTAGGAATTATACCTAGAAGCTGTTCAGATTCACATTTCATTACTACTACTATTACTACTACTACTACTACTACTACTACTACTACTATTATTATTATTATTATTATTATTATTATTATTATACTGGAGACCCAGGGTTTCACACATGCTAGGCAAATCCCCTCAAGCCCATATTTCATTTTTTTTGTTATTGTTTTTGAGACAGGATCTTGCTGTGTAGCCCAGGCTGGCCTTGAATTTGCATTCTGCCTTAACCTCCTAAGTGCTGGGATTATAGGCATATGCCAGCATGCTCAGTTAAAAATTTTATCTTTTTTTTTTTTTTTCTGTTTTGTTTTGTTTTGTTTGAGGCAGGGTCTTACTATGTACCCAGGCTGACTTGGAACTCACTGTAAACCCCAATATGGCTTTCTAATTCTTTTATCTTAGCCTTTCTAGTCCTGGGATTACAGATGCATATCATGTCCTGCTGAAATTCTACCTTTTTAAGAAAAGGTTTACTGGGGGCTAGGGATGTACCTCAGTGGTAGAGCACTTGCCTAGTATACATAAGGCCCTGGTCTCAAATCCCAGTACTACACTCCCCAAAAAAAAGAATTTATTGGGCTGGAGACGTAGCTCAGTGGCAGATCATGTAAGGCCTTGGATTTGTTCCCTAGAACCATGGAAAAAAATTAAAATGGAAGTTAAAATTTAAAAAAGGGAATTTTTTTGATGGCCTCGGATATGGAGAGATTTTGTTGTTAGGTACCATCAAGTTGGGTCCAACTCATGGTGATTCTATGTACAACAGAGCAAAACACTACCTGACACTGTGCCATGCACATGATCTTATGCTTAAGCAATCACTAAAAGTAGGGTCAGGTATTGGACTAATTTGGGATCCAAAGAACAATGTAGTTTGGTTCCAAGTTTTAGAAGGTGAAGCTTTCACAGACGCCTAGGCCATGTCTTTTCACCCCAGCTTGGGGCAACCTTCTGTGTATATGTGAGTAGGGTGCTGCTGGGAGACAGATTTTAGGGACTTTAATAAATCTTCCTCTCCTCATTGGTCTTATGTTTCTGAGGGGGCTCTTTCCTCATGTTGGTGATAGGGATGGAAGGGCCAGATCCTGCTGAGTATGGGCCACTTGAGGGAAATCTGTTCTTGGAGCTGTGGACCTATGCTGTTGGGTTGGGGCTGACTGTGGAGGTAGACTGGTAAAACTGTCGTAACATTTATAATTCCTGCTGCTGGATGGCTGTTTCATCACAGACATTCTTCTAGGTGTTTTATTTTGCACTCCACCTGCCAGGCCATGCAGCTCCTGCAGGCCCTGTTATGGCATTTGGATGCATTGGAAGAAAGAAGGTAAGGAAATTATCCAATAGTCATATCATTACATTTCTGTATTCAGGGAGCTAACAGGGATCACGGGTACTTTACATTTTTTTAATTAATTAATTTTTAAATCAGCAAATAAAAATTCTATTTATTGAGTGTATGCAACATGATGTTTTAAAATATGTATACATTGTAGAATGGCTAACTCAAGGTAATTAACATATTTATTACACCTCCCCTATTTATTTTCTTGTAGTAAAAAAAATTGAACTCTATTCTCAGCAATTTCCAAGACTATAATACCTTGTTATTAACTATAGTCCCTGTTTTGTACAGTAGATCTCTTGCATTTATTCCTCTTAACTGAAAGTTTGTATCCTTTGGCCAAGCTCTCCACAACCTCCTCTCCTACACTTTTTGTGTATGGGAATGGTTGTGGTATTCCTAAACTTCCATTCAACTTTGAAATAGAAAGTTGAGATATGCTCCCAACTCAGGGTTTTTTTTTTTTTTTTTTTTTTTTTTTTTTTTTTTTTTTTTTTTTTTTTTTTTTGTTGTTGTTGTTGTTTTTTGAGTTAAGGTCTTGCTGTGTAGCCTGGGCTGACCTTGAGCTTATGATCTGCCTGCCTCACCCTCCTAAGTGGTCAGATTACAGACATGGACCACCACACATGCCCAGCATAGAGGGGTGGCGTGGCAGGTTTTTTTTGCCCTACAAGACAGGGTCTCATTTTGTAGGCCCATCTACCCTGGAACTCACCACATAGACCAGGCTGCCCTCAAACTTGCAGTAATCCTCCTGCCCCTGCCTCTTGAGTACTGAGATTACAGGTATGCACCATGGTGTCCAGTTATGGAGGAATTTTAAAGTGAAATTTTATCCATGTATTCAGGAAATGCTTTGTTGAGCCTTTCCCCGGAGCGAAATGTGAGGAACCAAGGAAGGATCACAAAATGGGCCCTGTCCTCACAGTTCACAGTCTCTGGGGCAGGGGGAGAAGCACTGGCCCAGATCTTTACCCTCCATCCTTCCTCATCCTCTTCCTTCTATTCCTCATCCTATTAGAATTTGCTTCTGCCTTGGCTTTGTCTTATGGAAGTAAGATAAACAAGAGCATGATTTGAAGGGGTTGTATTATTTCATATCCTAAAATAGTAGAGCATATATTTGTGCAGTGTTTTACAGCTTACAGAACAGATTCACAACATTTGCTTATTCTGTTGCAAGCTCCAAAGGCCTAAGATGAGTGATTTAGACGAACAGCCAGCTAACAGGCTTCAGCAAACCAAAATGCCATAGACTGAGCACAGCTGGAGAGCCTTGTCATTTCCCTGACTCCTGCTCCGAAGGGATGGAAAATTTAGCAAGAGAATGGGGAGGGCTGTGAGGAGGGGAAAAGATCAGGAAGTAGGACATTTGGATAAAGGACAACATAGAGATGAGGAATAGTGGAAGCATCCTGAATGGGGCCCAGAAATTCAAGTTTTAATTAATCACTATATTCCACCAAACTGACCGTGAATGTTGGGTAGATAGTCAGTTGTTTTGAGGTGCTGGGGATTAAACCCAAGGCATTGCCCATGCTAGGCAAGCACTCTGCCACTGAGCTACACCCTGAAGTCCCTACGTTTTCAGTTTTTTCACCTCTATAGTGAGAGATTTAACTAGATGATCTCCAAAATCCCTTCCTCCTTTGACGTTGGATTTCTGTGGGATGAGTGAAAAGGAAGGATGATGCTTGCCACTGTTCTTTAGCTCCACCAAGGATAGAAAACAAGGCCATAAATCAAAAGTACAATGTTCACTCTTTAGGTAAGTTAGCAGCAGCTCTATATGAAAAGGATTACTCGTCGTTCATTGGGCTCCAGAGATTTCTTAAAATGGACAAGGTGACCACATAATCCAGCCTGGAACCAGAAGGGGGACTAGCTGGCCTTTCCTCTGGGTTGTTTCTGGTAGACAGGGGCTTTGGAAAGAAAGCCCTTGGCAGCCTTGTGCTGGGTTGGCTGGCCAGCCGGCAAGGCTCTGACCTAGGCCTGCGGAGCTGCTGCAGTTCCCATCTGTGCTCTGCTGCTTATCTCCTAAGTGTTTTTCTCAGACCCTGCAGGTGCTCCAGCAGCAGCTAGTGTGCCCATGACGTTCAGAGGAGCTGGGGTTTGTGACGGGGAGGGTGGGCATGGAAAGGCCTAGCGTGAAAGAGATGTTTATTCGACCCGCTCCATTTGAGCAATCGGCTGACTCCATCATTTCTCGAGGGAAGGTATGTATATGGTGCCCTCTGTGGCTTCTGTTGCTCTTAGGGTTCTGAGGACTTAGGCCAGGTCTCTGCCAGTGTCAGGGTACAGTGTGTGAGGCTGCTTCCTTCAGAAGCATGCTCTGACTTCAGTAGGTAATGAGCTTTCTCTCTTCCCTTTTATTTTAAGGAGCTAATCCACCCCCTAATGGATGCCAGAATGTCTGCTCTCCTCCTCTCCCCAGACTGGAGCTCTGCCTGGGTGTGAATACTTCCGTGGGGTGAAGCCTTTGGTCCTTCCCAGGCAAACTCCACTGTTGGGAAGTTTGTGTTTTCTGATTGTTTCAACTGGATTTCCTTAAACCTCATGTCTGCTGGTCCTGGCTATGCCCGCTGGCATTGTGGGCTGATCTGCTCACCGGTTTCACAGGCACCCACTGTGTATCCCATGTGCCTGGGCTGAGGGCACTGATACCTCCATTTCCTCAATCCTACTCTTCTTTTCTGGACTTGATATTTCCAACTCTGTTGGCTGTGATGACTCTAGGACCCCTGTCCTCCTAGGCTGTCATACAAGGCTTAGGACCCCAAGGACAGGGAGGCTCAGAGAACAGGGCCCAGGGGCTTACTCTGCGATTACTCTGGATTATAAATGATATAGTCTGAAGGATGAGGGGCCTACGCTCATGCAGCATGAGACCATTTTTCTACACCTTTTGGAGAGCTCTGTGGCAGTTATACCCATGCTCGTCTGTCCTCCTGTTGGGCATCTCTGCATGAGGGCTGACTGCCTTCCAACCTGGACATGTGCAGCCCAAGAGTGAATCTATGGGGGCCTGCATGCGTCCCTGCCATGTCTTCTCTGGTGTACATGGACATCCTTTTTATTTGTTTTATTTATTTATTTATTTATTTATTTATTTATTTATTTCTGTAGTTTTGGGATCGAACTCAGGGCCTTGTGCATGCTAGGCAAGTGTTCTACCCTGAGCTAGACCACCAGCCTGGAGAGTCTTTCTAGTTTAGTGAAATTCTTTTCCTCTTGACTCTCTTGCATAAACTGGGGAGGGATGCTAATAACTAAGGCAGTTTGCTTGCTTGTTTCAAGAGTCACATTGTGAGGCCTTCTTCCCTTCCTGTGTGCCTTTAAGTCTACTCTCTGAACCCCTGCATCTGACCCTGACTTGTCAGTGTTGGGGACTCAAGGCCAAGGCTTTGCTAGCTCAGGTTTGCAGTGGTGCCTGCTGAGGAGAGCAGGAGAGCTACGGTTAGATTGGAGAGGCAGCCACCCCTTGTATCTTGGCCATGGAGACCCTGCACACTGCAGATAAAACTCTTGGTCAGGCCCGTCCTTTCCTGGTGGGCCACGTTGTACTGGCCTTTCTTAAGTGTTCACTAGCCTTTGTTTTATTCAGTCCTGGGGGTTGAACCTGAGCCTTGCACGTGCTAGGCAAGGACTCTACCACTGAGTTGCACCCCAAGTCTCTTTTCCTTTTTATATTTTGAGACAGAGTCTCACTAAGTTGCTAAGGATCACCTTGAACTCACAATCATCTTGTCTTAGCTTCCTGAGTTGCTGGGATTTACAGATGTGTGCCATGGCATCCAGCTTAGCCTTTGACTTTGTAGGGTAGATGTGCTCTGCAGACAGAAATTTCAAACACACATAGAAGGAAAAAAGATGGTATGATAAACTCCCTTTGAACCCATCACCCAGACTTAACAATGATCAGCATTTTGCAAATTTGTTTCTTCTATGTTCCTTCAACTTTTTTGGCTAGAATATTTTCATTCAAAATCAAAACATTGTCTCATTCATCAATACTTTAGGATGTACCTCTAATGGTTAATGGATATTTTACATTTAGCCTTACGACATTGTAGCCAACAAAGTTAACTAATTTCTTTCTTTCTTTCTCTCTTTCCTTCCTTCCTTGTTTCCTTCCTTTCTTTCCCTCCCTCCCTCCCTTGCTCCTCCTTCCTTCCTTCCTTTCTAATATGGGGTTTGAGCCCAGAGCCTGGTACATACAAATACTCTACCACTGAGCTGCACCCCTAACCCTCTTTTAAAAACTTTTTTGAGACAAATTTTTGTTAAGTAGCTCAGACTGCCTCTGGCCTGGAACTCATGATCCTCCTGTCTCAGCCTCCTGTGTAGCTGGGATTATAGTCATGTGCCATGGTGCCTGGCTAACTACTTTCTCAATATAATCTAACACCAAGTCCAGGTTTAGTTTTCCTTGCCTTAAAAATGACTTTTTAGAGAAAGCTTGTTTAAGTCAGGATCCAAACAAGATGAGCACACTGCAGTTGGTGGTGTGTTCTCTAAGTCTTATTATAACAGTCATGACACTGCCTCCCATTTGGGGTTTGAGCACTTCCTTGTGATTTTGTTTTACCTATTTCCTAGTTTCCCTGTGTTTCCTTTAAATTGATTAGGTCCAGATCAGAATTGATTCTGGTTCAATATTTCTGACAAGCATACTTTATTGGTGATATGGTGTACTTCCTGTTGTATCCCAGGAAAAGGCACTAATGTCCACTCATCCCACCTCAGTGATGAAAAGTTGGATCCGTTATCAGTGATCATCCATTAGAAAGTCTCTATCAGCCTTTGCTAGGTGATTTTAGCATTTACTGATGATCCTTAGCTAGGCCAGTTATTTAATTATTGTTGTTGTTGTTAGGTGCCATCGAGTCGGTATCCGACTCATAGCGACCCTCATAGGGTTTTCAATGGCTGACTATTTCAGGATTGTCTTGGGAGTGGATTGCCAGGCCCTTCTCCCATTTTTGCGGTACTGGGAATTGAACTCAGGACCTCAGAGACAGCAGCACAGTGCTCTACCAGCTGAGCTAAATCCCCCCAGTTATTTAATTAGGGGTTTCAAAATTAGTTGATGTTGTTCTATAAAGAAATTTTTTAGCCAGGCATGCTTGTAATCCTAGCACTCAGGAAGCTGAGGCAGGAGGATCAATAGGAGTTCAAGTCCAGACTGGTGTACATAATGAGTTCCAGGCCAGCCAGGGCTACAGAGCAAAACTCTGTCTTAAAAAGAAAGAAGAAGCCAGGTGCGGTGGCACAAGCCTGTAATCCCAGCGGCTCGGGAGGCAGAAGCAGGAGGATCGCAAGTTCGAGACCAGAGGTAGTATGTGTAATTTAGCGAGATCCTGTCTCAATAAAAAGTAAAAAATAGAGCCGGGTGTGGTGGCACACGCCTGTAATCCCAGTGGCTCGGGAGGCGGAGGCAGGAGGATCGCAAGTTCGAGACCAGAGGTAGTCTGCGTAATTTAGCGAGACCCTGTCTCAAAAAGTAAAAAAATTGGCTGGGGGTGCAGCTCAGTGGTCCAGCACTTGCAGAGTATGCAAGTGCAAGGCCCTGGGTTCAACCCCCAGTACCGCAAATAAAAAAAATGAAATAAAAAGGAAAAAAGAAAAAGAAAACGCATTTTTGTATGGCCAACTATTTGATTACTCTTGAAATTCATTTCATACAAAAACACAGGATAAGCCAGGTGCAGTCGCTCACACCTATAGTCCCAGTGACTCAGGAGGTGGAGGCAAAAGGATCATGAGTTTGAGGCCAGAGGCAGCCTGTGCAATTTAGTGAGGACCTATATCAAAATAAAAAATAAAAATAAAAATAGGGCCCGCTGGTACAGCTCAGTGTTGGCGCACTTGCCTAGCATGTGTGAGGCTCTGCCTTCACTCACCCAGTGCTGCAGAAAAAAACAAGCGAACAAAAACCAAGATAAGTACTTCTCTCCTTTTGGAATAATGAGCAGCTTTGTTTTTATTGTTGTTATCATTATAAACACATGGATTTATCGTACTTGATATATTGCAATTCACTGCAGTCATTATATTCTTGATACTCAAACTGTCCCATCTTTGGCCGGTGGTGACCCCCTCAGTTTGGTTCCTACCTTGTTGTTTTGATTCCGTTATCTTTAGATAACTCCTTTTGCTTTTAGCACAGTAGATGTCTCAGCATCATCTTGTACATTTCCTTTCCCAGACCTGAAATTGGCCATTTCTCTAAGAAATCCTCTTTTATTTCTTTTATTTTATTTACTTATTTCATTGTATTTTTAAATTTTTTAGGCAAAGTCTCACTGTGTAGCCTAGGATAGCATCAAGCTTGTGTTGATCCTCCTGCCTCAGCCTCCCTACTACCGGGATTATAAACGTGTGCCACCACATCTGCCACTGTTCCTTTTAATGGGAAATGCTGTGTGGAGACCATAATCTGGGCATGTGGAGCATTCATTGTTATTGGGTGTCTTTGCTTCTAGGTATTTTGTTGTATGGATGGGGGACCTATCTCTATTTTAGAGTTTATACTGATATTTTCAAGTAGATTTATAAGGAATTATCCTGTATACTTGGTTTTTACCAAGTTCTTTATTTTAATTTCTCTATCCCTTCTCTCTCTCTCTCTCTCTCTCTCTCTCTCTCTCTCTCTCTCTCTCTCTGTCTTTCTCTCTCTCTCTCGGCAGGTCTGATAGCTCAGACTGGCCTGGAACTTGCTCTGTGGCCCAGGATGGACTCTAACTCATGATCCTTCTGCCTCTACCTCTAGACTGCTGGGATTTCAGGCCTGTACCAAACAGCACCATAGTGAGGAATGAGATGTACACATTATTTTATATTTTTATCATGTTTGTGAGGTTTTTTCCTAGAAATAAGATTGCTGAAACACAATGGTCTATGTATAAGTTGTTTTTCTCTCTGTTGCCAAGCCTGAGAGATAAAAGCTAAAGCAGGGAGCTGTTGAGAGATCTTGGCTAGTATTTAGGGATGGTCCCTGGACCAGGGCTGGGTTGCAGGGCATGGAGTTGGGAAATGGATAAGAGGGATAAAAAGTCCTCGTTTTCTGAATCTGTTCTTGAAGTAGAACCAGAAGTATTGCTGAAGGGCTGGCTGTGAAGAGTTTGAGAAAGAGAGGAGTTGGGAGACACTCTGAGTTTAGCCTAAGTATCTGGCAAATCTGGGGGGGCGAGGGGGAGGAGTGGAAGATGGGAGAGATGGGAGCTAAGTTTACTAGTTTATTCTGGGGCTAGTTTTGTTTTGTTTTCCCCTAGTGCTGGGGATTGCATCTGGGGAAGTGCTGTACCACTGAGCTACTCTCCAGCCCCAGCTGTGATTTAGAGGCCTTCAAGTGAGATATCAGGTAGGCAGCTGGGTCCTCAAGTCTGGGCTGGAAAAATAAATAGCACTTTACCTGTAAGTGCTTTACAGTTAATGCCACCTGGTTTCTGGAAAAGAGATAAGGAAGAGGAGGAAATTGAGGCAATGCTGGGGTTCCAAGAATGTGAGTCAAGTACATTCAATCGAACAAACATTTATCTTACCAAATAAAATGTTAGAAATGAAAGCACTCAGCATGAGGCCTGGCATTAAATGACTATTAATTGATGCCAGATTCCACGTACAGGACTGAGGATAAAAAGGTGAACAAGATAGATTAGCATCCGGGCTTCCTACCCCAGAGCTTGTTTGAATTAAACTAGATTAAGGGTGTGGTTGCCTGCAGCCATACCACTGTGGTCTCCAATCCTGTAAGCTAGGCAGGGTCAGGCCTGGTTAGTCCTTGGATGGGAGACCGCTGGGGAATACTGGGTACTGTAGGCTTGGGAGGAGGACCTACCAGCCCACTCCCAAAAAACCAATCAACCACTGAAAACCCTATTGAGTAGCAGGGAAGTGCTGGCATAGTGCGGGCATGGCACGGTGTTGGAGAGTGTTCTATTGTACCAAGGGTTGCTGAGTCGGACCCACTAGATGGCATCTAGCAACAAGGGTATGGCTGCTGCCTGCTGGGAGCTCTGACTCGCTGGGGGATGCCTGGGAACTTGGAGGTCTCACTGTTGTCCATCCTTTTCATCATCACATACAGCACTGAAGCAGAACTTGAGGCTCAGACTAGAGTGTTCACTTGAAAGGCTTAGCTCACCCCACAGGCTTTCAAAATATGCAGCTAGTCAGCCCCAAAGCCCAGGCCACCAGAGCCACAGGGAACACCCTGCCTCTGTGGAAAGAGGATCACTTTGACTCTTCCATCCTCACTTCTGTTCATGGAGCTCTCTGAGGCCTTCAGCCGGAGGGAGAGAAGGTGGGACAGAGGCTCAGAATTGGGAAGAATACAGGACCAGAAGCCTGCTTCCCTGAGGTTGTGACCTCTTGATGGACAGCTGGGGTAGAGACACCCTCATCTGACTCTGGGCTGTGTGTTTCCCTGGGCCCAGGAGGCAGGCTGTGGTAATGGGGCTGACTCAGAAGCTGCTGGACTGGAATAGGACTTTCCCAAAGGCTAAACGTCCATCTCTGATCCCCTCCTGTGCTAAAAGCACTTTTGCAAATGGTGGTGCTTATTGATGATTGCTTCGAAGTCTGAGGTACACCACCCACAGAGCAGAGTTGGAAGGACTTCCTTTTAGGGCACTTTCAGGGGAGCTGTGATGCAGGCTGAGACAGTGGAAGAAAGGGGGGAAAGGAGTGAACAGAGCAGGACAGCAGGGGGCCACACTGCCTCCTCCACCCCACTCCTTGCCCCTCAGCTTTATTAGGGTGGAGACCACCAGTGGGCCCTGCTCTTATTGGTACTTTGCACTTACCTGGCCACTTTGGTGTAATCCCTGCTCAGTTAAGCTGCAGAGATACAAAGACCAAAGAGTGCCAGGCCTGTAGCATCTGCACTGTCCCTTCCCAAGTACCCAGTTCGGTGGGAGGAGCCCTGGGAAGCGCAGGTGTCAGAGACACCCAGTCAGCTCCTTTCCTAAATGAAAAACAAAACAAAAAAGAAAAAGCAAACAAAAAACCCATCTACATCCCGAGCATAAAGTGAGGAACGCAAAAATGTCCTCCATCTCCTTAACTAGAGCCTTGCGGGGACCCTTGGGAGAAATACCTCCTCTTCCAATGCCAAGACCCGGGGTTACTGTTCTGGGCCTGCCTGGTGTTGCCAGGGACCTGTTTTCAGCAGCACATGGAAGTGAAAGCTGGAAGCTTTGCCTTTTTGGAAAGCACCCTGCACTTCCTGCACTCTGCTGTGATCACTGCCTTTGGGATTGTTTAGCCTGTGAGGTGGAGGGGCAGTGACCTCAGTAGCCATGAGTGCCAAACCTCCCAGCAGGGAAGGAACTTACGTGGCAGGGAACATGGGCCTCAGTCAGGCTCCATCAGCTTCCTATTCCATAGTCCCTGTCAGTATCTCAGGAACACTCGAGAAGCTCAGATAGAGACATGCATTTCTTTTGGGAAGACAGTAATGAATCTGAGTAGTAACTGAGGGATTTTGTTTATATGTTTTGTTTTTTCCTCTGTGTATCTCTGGCCAGAGGGTCAGGACCACTGGTGGGGTGCGAAGCCTGATTCCAGAGAGGTAGTTGACATTTCCAAGCCCCCCACAGCAGGTCAGGTGGGGGATGGGGCCAAGGGGCCTCTGCCTACTGAATGTCCCTGGCCATTTGGGGATGAGGAAGCTTTTATGGTCCAGTGAATGGAAAGTGCATCTGGTGCACAGGACTGGCCCCCTTCCCACCCCTATTGCAGGGAGTGCAGGCCCTGGAATGGAGTAGGCCGAGGGTGGGGTGCAAGAGGCAGCTTCAGGGTGGCCTTGGGTATGAGGTTCCAGGGCCAGGAGAAAAGAGCCCAGCCCCACTGGATGGGGTTTGGGGGCAAGGCCTTTGCTGCAGTGGCACTACTCAGAAGAGCCTGCTTTTGCAGTGCTCTGTGCTAGGCCCATGAGGTACAGTTGGAGATGAGGACAGAGACGGTGCAGTCCTTTCTTCCTCGACCTGCCACAACACAAGGGTTCATCACTCAAATGTCAACATGCTTGAAACACAGAATGCATGACCTTCAGAATGAGACCTACAGCATGAGAGGGATTCTGGGGAAGGGCGCTGACATTTGGTGGCATTGCAGTGGGGCGGGCTGGGCTTAGGTACGTGGGATACAGGGAGCACACCCACACCTGAGCCTCCCCAGACACCCTGTTTTCTCACCAAGGAAGGCTTTGTTCCCTGGAAGACGCAGCCTCATTTTGAGAATGCCGTTTCTTTGTCCACTCATTAAGCAAGCATTTATTAGCCCCTACTGTGTTTCGGGGTCTGCTAGTTCACAGAGGAAATACAATAGTTATTCTTGTCAGATCCTACCAATTGGGTGAGCACAGGGGTGCAGCCAAAGCCATGTAGCTAAGAGAATGGGGCAGCATGACTCCTGTGGAGCCCCTTGTGGGCCTCAGGGTGCTAGTATCTGGCTAGACATGGTAGAATTTCTTTTAAATTGGGCAGGCCTGAGCTTCAGATGATGGCTGCTCCTCTGACACAGGAATACATGTGCATGTGTATGCACACGTTCACACCCACTCTGGCCTTGCTACTTCCCCGGGCTCCAGGGATAACTTAATGGCCCTGAACCTAAGGGCCAGTGGATCTTGCCTGTCTTTAGCAGCCTAGACCTGCCTGTAGGCTCACTGCTGACCCCACTTTCCTTGTGGAGACTCTCCCTGGGTTTCTGTAGCACCCCCTTGTCTGCCTGTCCGTCCCCTCTGGGGCACCACTCTCTTTGCCATGCCCTTAGCCATATCTTCCTTCCTCTCATGAGGCCCCACGCAGGGCTTCTGCTTGACGGGTGCTGCATGCTGATGGCTCCCCAAATTCTCTTCAGATCAGGTCCTCTAAACACCAATGACTGGCTCCATCTGGGCACTTCTAGACCCCTGCTATGCCGAGAGCCATCATTTGCTTCTGTTTCTCTACTCTGCTAAAATAGCACTGACTGTTGGGTTTGTAGGAGCTCCTTTCTTTGAGAAAACAATCTGTAATGGGATGGAATTAGCTGACAAAAAGACGTTTTTTTCTTTTTTTCTTTTTGAGACAGTTTTGCCATGTAGCCCAGGCTGGCTTTGAACTCGAGATCTTCCTGCCTTAACCTCTCAAGTGCTAGGATTCCAAGCCTATGCCACCACAGCCAGCAAAACTTGTCAGTGATTTTGTTTGACGTCCTTAAGAAATCTTAAAAAGCCTTTTGTTTGGGCATGGAGCTTTTCCTAGACTCAGGCTTCAGCTCCCCATGGCTGGAGGTCAATGGGAGCAGCTAAGCAAGATATCTCTGAGGGATTGAAGAATACCTCTAGTGGAAAATATCATTATCCAACTCAGATATCCTTAGGCCAAAAGATTAGAAAATCAGAGTAGTGTCTTCCAGAACACAAGGGCAGTTTGCAACCATGGAGGAGGAACCAGGAAACCATCCCCAGGTATTTGTTTTGCCAGTGGCCGCTTCATTCTCCTCCAGCCTGATCTCCAAGGGTCTGGAGGTTTTCACCTGGGGTGCTCTTGCTAGTCCCTTTCCATTATTGGGGTTAATTAATTAATTAATTTTTTCCCCAGCTTTTTTGAGAGCGTCTCGCTATATAGCTCAGGATGGCCTGGAATTCGCTGTCTTCCTGCCTCCACCTCCTAAGTGCTGGAATTACAGGCATGAGCTGCCATGCCAGGTTCAGCTTTCAGCTTTCTTTTTAATGGCTTCTCCTGCAGGTACACGTGCAGAAGGAAGAGTAAAGGCCAGTGGGTCGACAGTTTCTACCAGGTCCCTATCTTGGCAACTACTCTCAGGTTCTTAGACTTCAGAGGCCCCCTTGAGGGACCTAGGCTTATGGAAACTCGTCCATCTTCTCCTTCCCAGGCACTGTGCTAGGGTCTGGGAAGTGATGGGCAAAGCTAGTGTAACTCTGTTCTCAAGGAGCTACAGGTCCAGTGGGAGAGACAGATTTAATCACACATAAATCAAAATGCTATTGAAGGAAGAGGACCAGGAGCCACAGGAACTAGCACCCCAAGGAAGTGACCTGAGCATGGTGGGTGTCTGAGAGGTGAGCAGCAGTCAAGGAAGTAAATAAGGAGCTGCACAGGGTACTAGCCTTCTAGGCAGGAGGAATCACACATGCCAAGCCTGCACGGCCCACGTTGAAAGAAGTAGGATGGCTGAGCATGGTGGCACATGCTTGTAACCCCAGTGACTTGGGGAGCGGAGGCAGGAGGATTATGTTTGAGGGTAGAGGCAGCCTGAGTAACTTAGTGAGACCCTGTCCCAAGATGAAAAATAAAAGTGAGCTGGGGATGCAGCTCAGTGGTAGAAGACTTGCAAAGTATGCACAAGGCTATGGGTTGAACCGCCCAGTACTAAGTAAATTAATTAATTAATTAAATTAAATTAAAGAGAAAGCAAGAAAGAAGCAGGGTATTCCTTTTCAGTGGAAGACCAAAAGCATGGATGGGAACAAAGGTGTATTTTCTGGAGATGAGATAATATTTTCAGCCAACACATCTTGTTGCAGTTGCTGGAGCTAGTTGCACAGATGGTCTGTTTCTTATGCCCCCTCTATTCACTCTTTATCCATAGGAGCTCTCTGCCTCTCCCCACTTTTGGGGCTTTGTCCATCTAGCTGCACATTCTATTGTGGGAGGCCACTGGAACAGTTAAGCCATGTTTTCAGATGCACAGTTAAGTTTCTCTCTGTTTCTCATGGCAGAGCAGTGCTGAGCAGCTGTCATCAGCTGCTGGGGCTTACCTGCCAGGCTTAAGGGTGGAAACACCTTGTTGCTTGCCAAAAAACACTGAGAAGGGATGGGACACAGGGTTGGCCATAGAGAATTGTGGCCTTCCTGTGTCACAGGCATCTTCAAGTAAGCCGCGCTACCCTCTGTCCTAGCTGGACACCCATTTGGTTGCACTTTTAGGGTACCATGAGCCACAGCAGCAGCTTGCAGATCAGTGGCCTTGTCCCTGAGGTTCTGCCTCTGGACTTTAAAGTCTACAGGGTATTTTCTCTTTTTCTGGCCAGGGCTATGTACTAGATGGAGGAGTCCCTTGGAAATTCCTTTTTTCTTCTCTGGCATGTGGTACAGTTTCCCTTTTCTTTATTCATGCCTTCTCTAAGTTGCCTTGCTCAGACTTACAACCATCTGAGCAAAAGCCTGCTTATAGAGGTTCACTGGGAGCAGGGCCACTTGCATGGAGCATGAGTAGTCATTTGCAGCCAGCATCCTGCCTTTCTTCTTGGTATCAAATGATGCCCTACATTGGTATATATTTCCTATGTCCCTTCAGAGATTCAACACTAAACCTGAAGGAGGCTGCTCCCCACCTCTTGGAGATTCTTCTCCCTTAAGGGTATTGGTGTTTGGAATTTGAAAAATTTTTCTAGTGCACCCCAAGCTGGATTACTTGGGATCAGGCCTCTCCAGGGCAGCATGGTGCTTGGGACCATTCATTCACTCAACTAATCTTCATGGAGTACCTTTTACCTGCCAAACACTGTTCTGTTGTTGTTAGGTGCCATTGAGTCAAGCCCAACTTACAGCAACCCCATGCACAACAGAAGGAAACACTACTCCACACTCTGCTATGCCCAGCACTGTGCCAGTGCTTCTCTGCTATCCATAGGGTTTTCAAAGGCTGATTGTTTCAGGATTGTTTTGGGATGGGTTGCCCGGTCCTTCTCCCATTTTTGCAGTGCTAGCATTTCAACCCAGAGCCTCAGAACATGCAGAGCAAGCACTCTACCAGCTGAGCTAAACCCCAGCCCCAAATACTGTTCTAGACAGACCTCAGTGTTGGCTACTGATCATGTCTTGCCTCTGAATTTCTCTTCTGTCTTGTAGTTTTCCTTACTGTATGTGGGAGACTTAAGCCTCTAAATTTGCCCCAGGAGCATGAGTTCTGAATTTCCAACCAATCAAAGTTGGTTGAGTTTATCCCTGGGTTTTAACTCAAATTTTATCCTACAAGGAATGTTTTTATTTTCTACGAAATGGCAAACAGCCACAAGACATGCTCCGTAGGAACTGACCTTCTAGGTGTGTTTCTGAAGACACACTTTGTTTTGGAGTGTTGGGAATGTGAGAACATAGCTCAGAGGCCATAAGCTCCCTATCCAAGTCCCAGCCTTATGCCTACTTTTCTGGTCACTGTAAGCTCCTTTGTTTTTCTTTAATCTTCAGTTTTCTCATTGGAAAAAAACGGAATTGTGGTTGTTAGGCAGTTGATTATTTAAAGGGAGAACCTGGTACATACAGTGAGCTGAGAACATAATAGCTACTGGGCGAATGGGGAGTGTCTCTGTTCTTACCGAAATGAAAGGCATTGCTGAAATCATCACCTGTATCAGGTATACCTAAGTGAGTTTTTGTTTGTTTGTTTGTTTGTTTTAAATATCACTTTTAATTTTCTAATTTCGTGAATCCTTAACAAATATACTAGTTCAGTAGTATGTGCTTATAATTTAGAAATATTCCATATTGTGGAGCACAGACTCAGATATTCTTTTTTTGACATTTTTGAGATCCAGTTTGCATACCATAAAATTCGCTCACTTTAAATATACTATTCAATGTTTGTAGTGCATTTAAAGTTGTGTAACCAGAACTACAATCTAAGTTGAGAACATTTTCATCACCCCAAAAAGAAACTCTATCCCCATTAGCTGTCTCTTCCCGGTCTTCCTCCCTCCTTCCACCTTCTAAGTATAGGCAATCACTAACCTACTGCCTGTCCCTATAGATGTGCTTATTCTAGACATTTCACAAATGGGATCATGCAATATGTGGGGGGCTATGGGGAAAGGAGTCTATCTTCTTTTACCTAGCAGATTTTCGAAGATTCATTTGTGATACAGCATGTATCAGTATCTCATTCCTTTCTATTGGTAAATAATATTCCATTGTATGGGTAGACTCCATTTTATTTATGCATTCATTAGGTGTCAGTTTTTCATAAATTCTTTATTTTTACTTTTAGGATGTCACTATGTAGCCCCAGGTCTGTAGCTGTACCACTGTGGCGTCCGATCCCATTGGATCTTGGAAGCTAAGCAGGGTCAAGCCTGGTTAGTACTTGCATGGGAGACCGCCTGGAAACACCAGGTGCTGTAGGCTTGGGAGAAGAACCCAGCAACCCACTCCCAAAACTCATTTGAAAACCCTATGAGGGTTGGTACGAGTCTGACTCAACTCTATGGCACCTAACAACAATAATCTTTCCTTCCTTTCCTTCTATGTTGCTTTGCCTCAGCCTCTTGAGTAGCTGGGATTATAGGCCTGTGCCATTATATTTGGCTCTTTATGGGAATTTTTAAAGTACTAATTCATTCTCTTTAGATATTATAGGTCTCTTGTTGTTTTTAAGTACCATAGAGTTGATCTGAGTCAAAGCGACCCTCATAAGGTTTTCAATGGCTAATTGTTTTGGGATTGCTTTGGGACTGGATTTCTACATCCCTTTCCCATTTTTTGCGGTGCTTAGGATTGAACCTGGGTCCTCAGAAAGTGCAGAGCAGCATTCTATCAACTGAGCTAAAACCCAGCCCACAGGTCTATTTAGATTTTCCATTTCTTCCTGAGTCAGTTTTCCCTATCTTTCTTGGAATTTGTCCATTTCCTCTAAATTACCTAAGGGGATATGGTTGTTCATAGAATTCCTTTTTATTCAATTAATCCTTTTTATTTAAGATTATTAGTGAGCCAGGCACAGTGGCGCATGCCTGTAATCTTAGCGGCTCGGGAGGCAGAGGCAGGAGGATCGCAAGTTCGAGACTAGAGGCAGTCTGCGTAATTTAGCGAGACCTTGTCTCAAAAAATGAAAGAAATGGGCTGGGGGTGCAGCTCAGTGGTCCAGCTCTTGCAAAGCATGCAGGTGCAAGGCCCTAGGTTCAACCCCTAGTACCGCCAAAAAAAAAAAAAAAAAGATTATTAGTAGTAGCCCCTCTTTCATTTCTGATTTTAGTAATTTGAGCTGTTTTTCTTTCTGTTACTGATTTCTAATTTAATTATACTGTGTTCAAAAAACATACTTTCTATGACTTCAGTCCGTAGTTCTCTTGCCTCTGCCTCAGCCTCCCAAGTGCTAGGATTACAGGTGTATACCATCATGCCCTGCTTTATGTTAGCCGCCTTATTTGCCATCTCTAATTCTCATTTTTTCCTGTGGATTCAAGTTACCATCTAATGTCATTTTATTTTAATTTCTGTACAGCTCTATTCCCACTCCTGCCTTTGTACTCTTTTTGCCAAACATATATATTTCTATATGTTATAAACTCAACAATACAGATATACAGACATATTTTATGCAAGTGCTTTTTACATCAGAAAATCAAAGAGAAGGAATTTGTGATGATGCTTTCTTTTGTACTTACCTACATCATTACCTTCACTGCCACTCTTTGTTTTTTTGTATGGATTAGAATTACTATTCGGTGTCATTTGCTTTCTGCCTGAAAAGCTTCCTTTATTGTTTCTTGTAAGGCAATCTGCTATCAACAGATTTTTTTTCTGCTTTGTTTTTCTGGCTTTATTTTATCTTCATTTAAATATTACCTATATTTCCTAGGGATTTTAAGCTCTCTTTGTTATTTAAAAGATTTTTGGCCAATGAAGTCCAAAACCAAAGACTGATTACTATTATACAATGATGAAATATCAACATATCTTTCACAATTTAAAAAAAAAAATTTGAGACGGGGTCTTGCTACATAACCCCAGCTGGTCTTAAATTTGCTGTATAGCCCAAACTGGCCTACAACTGGCAATCTTCAAGCCTCAGCCTCTAAGTGTGGATTATAGGCATGCACCTCTACGCTTGGTTTATTCACATTTTTTTTTCAGTCCAAGGGTTGAACCCAGGGCCTTGCATATGCTAGGCAAATGTTCTACCACTGAGTTTCACCCCAGCCCCTTTTTTATTTTTTATTTTGAGACAGGGTCTCGTTAAATTGCATAGGCTGCCTGCCTGCCTCTGGCTTCAAACTTGCAATCCTCATTACTCAGCCTCCCAAGTCACTGGGATTATAGGTGTGCACCACAGCACCTGGTTGTTATTTAGTTTTTAAAATGGCAAGCCAATGGAGTAAGATAATTTGAGACATATCTGTTTTCTTTAAAAAAAAAAAAGATACTATTCTAGAAGCACATGCTTGTAAGAAATAATAGAGTAATTGGTTTTATATTTTGCCCGATTTCTTCCTGTGGTAACATTTTATAAAACTATAGTATAATATTACAACCCAGAGATTGATATTCATACAATCAAACAGTCTTATTCAGATTTTCCTAGTTCTACTTGTACTGGTTTGTATGTGTGCTTATTAAATTGCGTACAATTGTATCACTTGTGAGGGTTTGTGTATCTACTACCACAGTCAAGATACAGAACAGTTCCAGCTGCAAGATTCCCTTGTGTTGTCCTCTCACAGCTACACCCACCTCCCTCCTGTTCCTGTCACCCCATCTCCAATCTCTGGCAACAACAAATCTGTCTTGCAGCTTTAAATTTTTGTCATTTCAAAAATGTTATGTAAGTGTAATCACACAGTGTATAAACTTTTGTGGTTGGCATTTGTGTGTGTGTGGTGCTGGGGATTGAAGCTAGGGCCTTGTACATGGTAAGCAAGTACACTACCACTGATTTATATCCCTAGCCTGGCTTTTTTCACTTAGCATAATTTTCTGGAGATTCATCCTAGTTGTTGGATCTATCAATAGTTCATTTCTTTTTATTGCTGAGTAGTATTTCGTGGTATCTATGTAGCACAGTTCATTCACTCATTCACTGTTGAAGATCATCTGGCCTGACTCCAGTTGTAGTCTATTGTAAATAAAACTTTTATGAACATTTGTGCAGACAGAAGTTTTAATTTCTGTGTTAAATGCTCAGAAGTACATTTGCTAGGTTATTTAGTAGTTGCATGCTTAGTTTTTAAAGAAACTGCCAAACTATCTTCCAGATTGACATTTTCACTTTCAGTGCATGAGTAATCCACTTTCTCTGTATCTTGTCAGCATTTGGTGGTGTGGGGGTGTGCGGGTGTTTGGTGCTGGAGGTCTTGAACCTGGGGCTTTGTACATGCTAGGCAGGCACTCTGCCACTGAGCCAGCCCCCTTATTTTATTTATTATTATAAGTTTATAGTAAATCTTGTGCTCCTTTTTTATCCTTCCTTCTTTCCTTTATTCCTTCATTCCTTCCTTCCTCTCTTTCTTTCATTTTTTATTTCTTTTTTTCATTCATTTTTTGTTGTTTTTGTTTTTGTTTTTTGAGGCAGGGTCTCACCATATAGTCCCAGCTGGCCTGGAACTCACTATATAGCCCAGACTGCCTTCAGACTTGTGGCTGTTCTGCTTCTGCCTCTCAAGTACTGGAATTACAGGTGTGCACTGCCATGCTCAACATTTTTTAATTATTATTAATTTTTTTTGTCGTACTGAAGATTGAACCCAGTCTGGAGCATGCTAGACAAGTATGCTACCACTGAGCTTTATCTCCATCCCTAAATTTATATTTCCTCTAATGGCTAATGGGGGCTGGGATTTAGCTCAGTTGGTAGAGTGCTGCTCTGCAGTCTCTGAGGTCCCAAGTTCAATTCCCAGCACCGCAAAAATGGGAGAAGGAGGTGGCAACCCACTCCCAAGGCAATCCCAAAATAATCTGCCATTGAAAACCCTATGAGGGTCGCTATGAGTTGGACACGACTCGACGGCACCTAACAACAACAACAACAATGGCTATAGTGTTGAACATCGTTTAATTTGTTTATTGCTATGTATAAATCCTCTTCAGTATGTTTGTTCATGTCTTTTGCTCATTTTTTTTTTCAGTGATGGGAATCAAAAACTCAGGGCCTCATGCATGCTAGGTTAGTACTGTACCAATGAGCTAAATCCCAAGCCCAAGAAATGAGTTTTTTTTTTTTTTTTTCCAGTACTATGGGTCAAACACAGGGCCTCATACATGCTAGGCAAGTGCCCCACCACTGAGCTGTACCCCAAGCCCCACTTTTTTATTTTTATTTTTATTTTGAGGCAGGGTCTCCCTAAATTGCACAGTCAGCCTCTGGCCTTGAATTCATGATCCTCCTGCTTCAGCCTCCTGAGTTGCTGGGGGTACAAACAGGCATGTGCCATGCTGTCTGGCCTGGTTAATTTTCTGTTTAGGTTAAATGTTTTACTTATTTATTGGCAGGACTTGGGAATTGAACCTAGGGCTTCACACATACTTTTGAAAGTGCTCTAGCACTGGGCTGTACCCCCAACTCTTTTACTTTATTTAATTTTTTGAGTCAGGGTATCACTAAGTTATGTAGGCTGCCTCTGGCTTTGAATTCATGATCCTCCTGCCTCTGCCTCCCGAGTCTCTGTGATCACACACATGTGCCACTGTGCCCAACTCCTGGCTTCTTTAACAAGATTATTTCAGTATTCTAGGGCCCATATAATTGTAGAATAAGTTTCAATATAATTGTAGAATAAGTTTGTCTATGTCTATAAAAAAACTTTGTCTACAAAAAAAAACTTGCTGAGATTTTGATAGGAATTGCATTAAACCTATATATCAATTTGGGGAGAATTAACATCTTTTGTAAGTTGAGTCTTTAATTCATGAACATAGTATACCTTTCCATTTACTTAGGTCTTCTTTGATTCTTTCACCAGCATTTTGTAATTTTCATTGTATAGAGCCTATAAATACTTTAAAAGTATAGACCTAAGTATTTCATTTTCTTTGGAATGATTGTAGGTGGTGTGTTTTTTCTTTGATTTCTTCATGTTAATTGTTAGTATATAAAAATGAGTGGGCTGGGATTTAGCTCAGTTGGTAGAGCGCTGCACCGCCGTCTCTGAGGTCCTGAGTTCAATTCCCAGCACCGCAAAAGTGGGAGAAGGACCTGGCAATCCACTCCCAAGGCAATCCCGAAACAGTCAGCCATTGAAAACCCTATGAGGGTCTCTATGAGTCGGATACCGACTCGATGGCACCTAACAACAACAACAACAACAACAACAAAAATGAGTGGATTTTTGTATCCTGTGACCTTGTTTAACTCACTTAATATTTCTACTTTATTATAGATTCTTTTGGATTTTCTGTATAGAACAATCATATCATCTACGAATATAAAATTTTATCTCTTCCTTTTTAATGTGTATGCCTTTTGTTTCTTTTACTTGCTTTGCTGCAGTGGCTAGAACTTCCAGTATAATGTTGAATAAGTGGTGTTTTATATCTGGTTTTATAGGGAAAGTACTCAGTCTATAACCACTAAGAATGATGGTAACCATAGTTTTTGTTTTTGTATATCCTCTTTATGAAGTTGAAATAGTTCTCTTTTTTCCTTCTTGTTAAGATTTTTTTTTTTTTTTTTTGCAGTACTTAGGGGTTCAATCCAGGGCCTCATGCTTGCATGCTTCACAAGTGCTGTACCACTGAGCTGTACCAATAGCCCATTTTTTTTACTTTTTATTTTGAAACAGAGTCTCACTAAATTATACAAACTGCCTCTGGTCTCAAACTTGTGATCCTCCTGCCTCTGCCTTCTGAATTGCTGGGATTACAGTCATGAACTACTGCGCCTGGAGTTTGTTAAGACTTTTTTTTATGAATGGGTGTTGGCTTTTGTTAAATGCTTTTTCTATGTCAATAGATAAGATCATACAATTTTTCTTCATCTTCATGTGATGGCTTACATCGATGGATTTTCAAACATTAAACCATTTGCTTTCATTTTTGAAAGATAATTTTGCTGGATATAAATTTCTTACTTGACAGTTAAGCTCTTTGAATGTTTAGATTAATATTTTCATCAAATTTGGGGATTTTCTAGTCATTATTTCATTGAATATTTTCACCTCCTCATCTCTTTTTTTTTTTTTTTTTTTTTTTTTTTTTTTTTTTTTTTTTTTTGTGGTACTGGAGGTTGGACCCAGGGCCCCACGCTTACATGCTCTGCAAGTGCTGGTCCACTGAGCCACACTCCCAGCCCGTTTTTTCGGTTTTTGAGACAGGGTCTCACTAAATTACACAGACTGCCTCTGGTCTCAAACTTGCGATCCTCCTGTCTCCACCTCCCAAACCACTGGGATTACAGGCGTGCGCCACTGCACCCGGCACCTCCCCATCTCTTTATACCCCCGTAATAGACAGATGCTGTAGTTAATGATGTCCCACATCCTCTTAAGGATCTGTTCATTTTTTCTACTTCTTTCTTCTTTGTTCTTCAGATTGCAGTTTTACTGATCAACATTTAAGTTCACTGTTTCTTAAGCCAGCTTAAATAGGAAGGTAGCCTGGAGAGATAGCTAGGAAAATTAGAGCGTCAGAGGAGGTGGTCTGCCATTCAGATAGCAATCTTTATGTGTGAACATCCCACATAAGACCTTCTCCCCATGGGTTCTGCAGGAGTTAAGGAGATTCTGTCTAGCGCTCATGGGCATGGTAACATCCCCTGTCCTCACTCTGCTTTGCTTTCCAAGCCTTCATGGATGTGTAACTAGGAGCCTAAAAAGATCATAATAGAAGTATGGCTTTTTTGAGGTTGGTCTTCTGAGCATAACCTCTCCCCCAGTGCCACCTTGTGGCTCTGTGTCTTGGCAAAGAGGTTGAGGTTGAAGCTAAGTCAAGTAAATAGGACCCAAGGCTCTGGTGGTAGTTCCAGGGACAGGTTCCTCTCGAGACCATTTTCCTGCTGACATTGCTCCATGGCCAGAGTGAAGGCCAATCCTGAGTCTAACCTGATCCAGTCTCAGAATGATACCAGAAGGCCAGGCACACTAGTGCATGCCTGTAATCCCAATGACTCAGGAAGTGGAGACAGGAGGACCCTGAGTTCAAGGCCAGAGGCAGTCTGCATAACTTAGTGAAACCCTTGTTGTTGTTGTTGTTAGGTGCTATTGAGTCGGTATCTGACTCATAGCGACCCTCATAGGGTTTTCAATGGCTGACTGTTTCGGGATTGCCTTGGGAGTGGATTGCCAGGCCCTTCTCCCATTTTTGTGGTGCTGGGAATTGAACTCAGGACCTCAGAGACTGCAGCGCAGCACTCTACCAACTGAGCTAAATCCCAGCCCAGTGAGACCCTTACTCAAAAAAGAAAAGAAAAAAGGGCTAGGGGTGCAGCCCAGTGTTAGAACACTTGCAAAGTATGTGCAAGGCACTGGGTTCACCCCCAAAGTACTTAAAAAAAAAAAGAGGAAAAAGATAAAAAAGGAAAAGGAAAGAAAAGAACGATACTGGGAGAATAGTTTTCCAGTTTTTTATATATATCACTAGCATAGTTTGCTTCTGGAGAATTTATTCTTTTATTTTTTTCAATAGAGGGTCGGTATTAGATTTCTGAAAACTGTAGGATTTGTTTAAATGAGTCACATCATTTGGCTAAAATAGAGAAGACTCCATCTGGTGCCTTTGCGTGGTCCCTGGTTCTGTTCTCTATGACTGAGCTATAAGAGAAGCGGGAGAACTTGATGTTCTGTGAGCTCACCATGACTGGGCCTGCCTGGCAGGCACAAGCCTTGCCTGAGTAAAGATATGAGGACAGGGGCCCTGTTTCCTGAGAGCCCTGCAGCTAGCCTACTGTATTTGGGAGATTGGGGGTAAGGGGCAGGAGCCGAGGTTCCTTGTCCATTGAGCTCTGCCAGCTCTTTCTGTGGAGTGTCCTTGGCTCTGCCCCTTGGATGTTAGAAAGAGGAGCACCACTGCAGGGCTGGTTTCCTTGGGTCCTCTGGGCCTCCTGTGTCCTATGCTCTCCTCTGTGTCCCTAGGAGCAAGACAACTCATTCTTTTTGTTTTTGTTTTTGTTTTGGTACTACAGAGTTGAATCTAGGGCCTCATGCATGCTTTGCAAGTGCTTTGTCATTGAGCTGCACCCCCAGCCTAAGACAACTCATTCTGACTGAACTGGCTCACTCAGGGCAGGTGGCAGCGCCTCAGGTCAGGAAAGGTCATGGGAGCCTGAAACCCCTCAGGGGAAAGGAGGCAGGTTTAGGTGAAGAAAGACCTAGGTACCCATCCTAGCTTTGCCTTACACATGTCACTTCCTGTCTTTAAATCTTGGTTTTCTTATCTGGACCCCCGACTGCCCAGCTGTTGTGAGAACTGATTGCTGGGATGGATGTAGAGAGTCTGACGTGTACAGGAGAATGAGTCGTTTCCTGACTCTGCCCCATGCCTGGTCTGTCTCTTCCACGTGCTCTGCCCTTCCATCAGTGACAGACTGTTCTGTACAGAGGGAAAGGAGGTGAGCTGTGAGTCAGGGCCACGGCACAGAAGATGCTGATATCCCACGTGCTCCCTGCAGAGCTGTGCCTGGGGCCCTGTGCTCAGTAGATTGGCCTGACCCACTTGGCCATACCTGCCTCACTCTGGGCAGCTGGCTTTGCATAGCCATGGGCAGGGCTGGGCCCCTTCTCTGCAGGCTCCTCCAGGACAGCTATCCTGGGGCTCTTGAGGGGCATAGGTCCTACTCTGCTGCTTTTCTGTTCTGCAAGTCCTAGAGACATTGCTGTCATAGGAAGTGCCCTCGCCCTTGTGACTCATCTCCTCCTGCTGCTGATGTCCTGCCTGGCCAGGGTGGACTCTTCCTCCTGTGGGATTCTGTGAGCAGATATCCCTGGCTTGGCTGGTAGTTTCCCAACAATGCAGGGGTATCACAGTGTCACCTGCCTGGACTGCTGCTATCGGCGAACAGGCCTGATGGATTGTATTGTGATTACTGAATTAGCAAGGCACTAGAGCCTTGTAAGGGGACTTCTGTGCAAGAGGGACTGAGGGGACCTTGTGAGGTCAGGAAGAGAGTGGATGAACAGGTTTGCTTGTGCATTATGGGGAGCCTGCCTCATGGCAAGAACAAGGTAAGGAGGGGAGGACCTCAGTAGCACATGAGAAGCACCCTCCAGGTTGACACAAGGATTCTTTCTCCCTCACTTTTGTTGAAGTTCATATAACATAAAATTAACTAATTCAAAGTGAATGATTCAGTGGTTTTAGTACATTTACAATGTTCTATTTCTTTAATTGCCACTTCTGTATGGTTCCCAAACATTTTCATCATCTCAAAAGAAACTCCATACCCATGAGCAGTTACTTCCTTTTCTTTTCCCTAGCCCCCAACAATTACTCTGCTTTCTGCCTCTATGGATTTTCCTATTCTATGTATTTCAGGTAAATAGAATAATAAAATATTTGTCCTTTTGTTTGATTTCTTTCATTGAGCCTGTTTTCATCTACATTGTAGTATGTTTTTTTTGTGTGTGTGTGGTACTGAGGGTTGAACCCAGGGCCTCACGATTGCATGCTTTGCGTGTGCTGTACCACTGAGCTGCACTCCCAGCCTTTTTAACTTTTTTGAGATAGGGTCTCACTAAATTACACAGACTGTCTCTGGTCCCGAATTTACAATCCTCTGGCCTCTGCCTCCCAAGTCGCTGGGATTACAGGCGTGTGCCACCATGCCGAGTTTGTAGCATATTTTAATACTTCAGTCCTTTTGTTTTGTCTTGTTAATGGTGGTAAAATACACATTACAGAAATTTTTTTTTTTTTTTTTTTAAGATATAGTCTCTCTATGTAGCCCAGGCTGGCCTGGAACTCATGATCCTCCTGTCTCAGCGTCCTGAGTGCTGCGATTACAGGAGTATGCCACCATGCCCAACCCATTTTAACCATTTTTAAACATATAGTTCAATGGCATTAATTATACTCAACTGTTACCACCATTCATTCATGGAGATTTTTCATGGTCTCAAACTGAAACTCTGTATCCACGAAATAGTAACTCCTCATTTCCCCTTCCTACTCATTAGTAACCACTGTTTTACTTTCTGTCCCTGTGAACTGGATTTTTCTTTGTCCTTTTGAGACTGCCTATTTTACTTGATGACTGGGGAAGAGATGCTTCCTCAAAGTAGAGCTGACTTTAATGATGGGAATGGTCCTAGCACCTCTGGTTGCTCAGGTGCCTCTTCTTCAGAAGTGCCCTTGCCCCACTCCACGTTGTTCTTCTGAGCTCCTCTCATGCTCTGGATAAATGGGGATCCCCTGTTTGTCTTCCTGAGTTTTGCTTTTACCCTGACCCTAAAGTGAGTTCCATTAGGTGAGCGGCCTTGTCTACCTTGTTCACTGCTGGGCAGGCAATGTCCGCAGCACAGCCCAGGGCCTGGCAGCTCCTGATGAAGATCTGATGTTCAGTGACGCCACACACTTGGGCTTCCCTGGCCACTATGAGCCTAACCCCTCCCTTCCCCCCTCCTGTGTTTGGATTTGCACTCACTACATCCTGTTTCAGGAACCCCCCCTCTGTTCTCTGGAATCCTAATCTACCCTGGGTCCCCATATCCTTCCCCACACGTTCCCTCTACCTTGAAGACATGAGTGTACGTTAGCATGCACAATTGACTTCACCCTTTCAGAGGGCTGTGTGCCCTCCTCCGCTGTGCATGCACTAGCCTGATCCTCTGGGACGGGGACCCTTTGGGCCTATATCATGAGCCTGGCTCTCAGACCCTGGTCTCATCTGTCTGGTCAGACATAGACCATACAGCTCTACCACTTTCCTTTAGCGCAGTTGGCTGAACTCATTACTTCCACTTCCCTGAGACTCTGGCATCAGAATCCCAGGCTTCCTCCCCACCCCACTTGCTGTCAAGCCAGGGAAGGAAGGAGGAAGGCAAGAGCTAATGTTTTCCTTAGTGCCTATGGCACACCTGGCACCACTCTTCCACATGCTGGGGTGGCCCTGGCACCTCTGTTGGCTCAGCCTGGCCCTGGCACTGGAAATGTGGATTCTGGGTTGGGCCAGTCCCACAGGATATTTGCCCTTCCCTTGGGAGCAGGCCCCCTTGCCAGTGTTTTACTCATCACTCAGCAGCTAGCCCTGTGCCGTGGAGAGGGGGATCACCCGTGTAGTCACACATTCACACATGCGTGTCTATAATATATGTGCACACACACTGTGAACATACACGTGCGTGCATGCACACATCCACACAGCGTCTCCACGGGCTTTTCTCTCGGGCTCCAGGGTCCACAGTCTGTATTGATGGAATTTAATCCTAAATCGCAGAGTTCAGTGTTCTCAACACGAGGAACTATGTCAGGTAGAAACAGTGGTGTTCCTGAGCTTCTGAGCCCTAGGAACGGGAGAAGAACAGGGGAGAGAGCTGCTGCTGGCCAGCCATGGAGGATCTCTCCTGATCAGGGGTGGGTCCAGCCACCTGAAAGCGATTGATGGTTCTTTGGATGGGAGGTTTTGACCTTCAACCAGGTCTACAGAGCTTAGCTCCCATCAGGCTGAGCAGTGGTAGGTAGGGGCCTGAGAACTTACCTCTGAGAAAGGAGGGAGGGCCGGGACGGATAGGGGCATCTTCTGCAGGAAGCCTCTCAATGGGCAGTCTGATGGGCCTTTAGGCCCATTAGGGAAGCTGTCCACAGGAGGGATCTAGAAATGGACCCCAGCGCCTTCCTAGGGAAACAAAGGCTGGAGCCTAAGTGCCAAAGATAGATATTATAGATCCCTCCTGAGTTGGGCCGCTCAGAAGTGAAAAGCAAGAAAATCACAGAGGAAAGCCCGCAGAATTGGCAACAAGGGGAAATGAGCCGCCATCTGTGGACTTTTCTTCCCCTAGGCCAACAGGCGTGTGGAGCAGGGGACACAGTGCTGCTGAGGACTGGAGGTGGTGGCAGGCTTTCCTGTTTGTGTGTCCTGTGACGTTGCACTTGGGATTTTTTAGCAGAAGGGATGTTTGTTCTGCTGGAATCTTGAATCTCATTTACCATCTTGAGGTAGCTTTTTAGAGGAAATTTATTCTTACTGTCTTTCCTAAGCCTTATGGAAAATTTCATGTGGCAAGTCAGCACTTTCTAAGCACTGGCCCTGTTTGGGAGTTCGGCCTCATGCTACCCGCAGGGGAGGAGACAGAATGAGAGAGTGGTTCACCAACACAGGGAGAGCCCTCCCTGCATGAGGCATGGCGGATGTCCTGGAAATGGGGAATCAGACAAGGCCTGGGCTTGAGGGTTGAATTTTTTTCTTTCTTTCCCTTTCTCCCGCTCTCTCGCTCGCTCTCCCTCTCTCTCTCTCTCTCTCTCTCTCTCTTTCCTGTACTAGGGGTTGAACCCAGGACCTTATGCATGCTAGGCAAGTGCTTTACCATTGAACTGTACCCCAGCCCCTTTTTAATTTTTTATTTGGATCAGGGTCTCACTAAGTTGAGCAGGCTGCCTCTGGCCTTGAACTTGCAATCCTCCTGCCTCTGCCTCCCAAGATGCTAGGATGACAGGCATGAGCCACTGCACCTGGCTTCCAGTAGGTTTTCTAAATAAGACTTCTGAGCAGGGCATTGCTATGTAGCCCAGGCCAGCCTCAAACTCACGATCCTCCTGCCTCTACCTCTCCAGTGCTGGGATTACAGGTAGGTGCAACCATGCCTGGCTGAATTCTTTTGATTGTAACAGATTTTAGAGCACAAGGCAAAGGTTTTTCTCTCCTTTTAGTACCTGTCTGGCTCCAGACCAGTGCAGTAGGCCTTTTGTTCAAAGTGGGGCTCTTTAGCCATTGGAAGCCTTGCTCAAAAGTTAGCACAGTTCCCAGGACTATAGGGAGAAGTGACAGAAGGGTGGGTGCCCACAGGGTGACTGGGGGAGATGAGTACGGGTGGAAAAGTTATGACCCCTTATACTCTTTTGTTCAGGGCTAAAACTAAGGGCTGTAAGTGATCCCCAATCACAATTTTCTTTTACTGTTTTTGAGTCACACCTAAGTTTTTCCTTATTCTTACATAGTAGCGTAAAAAGCAGAATATTACTAATAAATTTTTTTCATATAATTTAAATTTTAATAAAGCAAGAAGGCTTGATTTCTGGAGGAAGAGCTCTTTAGCATGGGGTGGGCAGACATTACTTTGGTGTTTCTCCTCCAAAATAGACTATACAGCAGGGTGTGGTGGTGCACACTTGTAATCCCAGCAACTTGGGAGGCAGAAGCAGGAGGATAGTGAGTTAGAGGCCAGAGGCAGCCTGGATAATTTAGTGAGATCCTGTCTCAAGACAAAAATAAAAAAGGGGCTGAGGGTGTAGCTCCATAGTAGAGCACTTGGTGCTTGCAAAGTATATGCAAGGCTCTGGGTTCAGCCCCCGAGTACCACAAAAAATAAATAAATAACAGTATTGATATAGTTTTGGAATTCCATTGACTCCCCATGAGACTGACTCAAGTGGTCTCTGGCCAGGTGGGCTTTCTCTGCAAGTCTTAAACCTGAGGCTTGGGGTGTTTCTGGGCCCAGCCCTGTACCCTGAGCACAGCAGTTGTTTAGCCCATTTATGTATTAGTGATGCAGACACAATAAGGGTTGTCTTGCCAACTGCGTTGTTGGCCCTATCTCCCTTCCCGTGCCTCTGGCAGGACTGGCTATGAAGGAGGCCCTTAGCCATTTTTGAGGGCTCCACGGGCACGCTGAGAGCTGAGTCTCTCCTCAGTACTGGGTCTGAAGAGTGGGCAAGAACTTAGGAGGTTTCTGAGGCAAAGTCCTAGCTTTTGCTTTCTGAGGGGCAGGAGTTGGGGGATTGGGGCCTGCTCTCTCTATAGTCCAAAGGCTTACAGTTTTCTCTTGGCTTATCCTGACTCCCTGGTTGCTGCAGAATTTAGAAGAGAGCTGACACATACAGGATTGTCGTCTCACTAAAGGACCATAATAGAATTTTCAGTAGCTGGAACCTGGGAGAAGCTGGCTCAGCTTTATGCAATGACTTCTGACTCCTGATGAGAGCATCCTATCTTTATGAGCTCTCTCCCTGGGTCAGAAAACTGGGATGCTGCACAGCTCAAAGGATGTGCCCATTTCGGGTCCCAATGCAGATGTCTTCAAGCCTGGGGCTGCACTTGGAAGCAGGAGCATCAGTGACGGGCTGGATCAGAACTCCTAGCCACCTTTGCAGGCCATGGTACTCCAGAAGACAAGGCTGGGAAATATGAACAGGAGGATTGCAAGTTTGAGGTCAGAAGCAGCCTGTGGAACTTAGTGAGACCCTATCTCAAAGTAAAAAATTTTTAAAGGGGGAATGAGGTGTATCTCAGAGGTACACTTACCCAGCATGTGCAAGGCCCTGGATTCAACCCCATTACTGCAAATAAATAAATAAAATATAAATAAATAAATAAAAGAATTGACCTGGCTAGACAGGTATAAAAGCTGAGCCTGGTAGAGGAAAGTCCATAGAGATCCTTGGTTGGCCTGGAGCTGCTCTTGAAGGGTTCGCCAGTCACTTCAGACTGGAAAGGCCAGAAACTCCTTTAAGACTCAAATGTACATGTCATAGGTCTGTGTTCAGGGAGGCATTGTGACGTGCCCAGACAAATGTCAGCATCCTGAGTTCAGTTCTTATGGCCCCTGAAAGAGAGTCCCTAGTATTGGGGCCCCATTTCTTCTGATGTCCCATGGCAAGGCCATCTGTAAAGCCTAGGAGGTGACAGGGAGAGCCCTTTAAGGAGTTGCCAACCTGATCTTAACTTTGGGTGGTGACTCTGTTTGGACCTTTGACTGCCTGCCTTTCCCTCTTTTAGCTCCAAATGACTCTCCACCTGCCCTGGCTCCTCTAGAATTAGTGGCAGCCAAGGTGCTGTTACTCCAGTGTGATGAATAAGTGGGGAAAAGGCTTTAGGGCACGGGTTGCAGAGTTATAGCATTCTTCCTTGTTCTGAGGTGTAGCTAAAGAAACCAGTGCTTTTACTGCACTGTAGTAAAACTCAATCTATGTCTCATTTCCTGTAGGACTTTGTGAATGACTGGTTGGACCAGAACTTGTAAAAGATGAATGGCATAAATATGACTATATAATTCACCTAAAAGAGGCCTTTTCAGGGTCATTTCCTATAAGCCTTACTTAATTACTAATTATTTTTCATCTGTTAATTAAAACAGGCCATGAAACTTTTGCTTCCTTCAGCTGACAAATGGGGATTGCAGCCACATTTAGATTCCGGGAGCCCTTTTCCCTCATGGGATTCTCAATCTGACCTGAGGGACAGTGAACAGATACTTCCCAGCAGGGGAGCAGCACTGGGCCCTAATGCAAAGAGAAGGAGACCTCAGGGAGGCTGCACACTAAAGGTCAGGTTCAAATGGTACTATGGAGACACTGAATACCCCTCTGGAGAACTTAGGGGTGCAGGAAAACACCTGGGTTGTCAGCCAGTTCTTAGGCCTCAGGCAGAGCTTACATTTAGGGGCATGTGGGTGACAATCAAGAGACAAGGCTGCATGCATGAGGTCCTGGGTTCCATCCTCACGGTTACAAACAAACAACCCCCCAAAAATAAACAAACAAACAAAAAACAGTCACAGGCAGCTAGTGCAATTTAAGAAGGCCCTGTCTCAAAAATGAAATAAAAATAGCAGGCGGGTGTGGTGGTGCACACTTGTAATCCCAGCAACTGGGGAGGCTGAGGCAGGAGAATCACAAGTTCAAGGCTAGAGGCAGCCTGTCTAACTTAGTGAGACCATGTCTCAAAAAAATAAGTAAATGAGCTAGGGGTGCAGCTCAATGGTAGAGCACTTACAAAGTATGTACAAGACCCTGGGTTCAACCCCTGAGTACTGCATACATAAATAACAATTAAAAAAATTAGGGCTGTGGTTCAGTTGGAGGGCACTTGCCTAGCATGTGTAAAGCTCCGGGTTCAGTCCCCAGTCTGAAAAATTAAAAAAAAAAAAAAAAGTCATTAATTTTAAGCCAGGTGTCTACCTGTAAACTCAGCATTCAGGAGGCTGAGGCAGGATGCTTGACAGAGTTCAAGCCCAGCCTGGGCTACACAGTGAGACTTTGTCTCAAAAGAAATACATTAATTAAATAAATAAAGGGGCTAGGGGTGTGGCTCAGTGGTGGACCACTTGCCTAGCACATGTGAGGCTCTGGGTTCAACCCCTAGTGCTGGAGAGAGGTGGGGAGAGAGAGGGAGGGAGGGAGAGGGAGAGAGACACCACACTGATGTGCTAGGCAGTGATTGAGGGGCAAATCAGCCATTGAGTTTGGCATCCATGAGCTTCAGGAGGTCTAGGTACCTCCTGAAATTTAAAAAAAAAATTTTTTTTAGGTTTATGAGTGTGTACATCTTTTCCCTAGGGATATGATCTAAGGTTTTTAATCAAATTTATGAAAAGGTTCATGCTTTAGAAAACTCAGAACTTGCACAGATGAAAAGCCAGAGAAAAACTGCTTTGTTTTGGGTTAT
The DNA here is from genome assembly GCA_007922755.1 of Pedetes capensis. Taxonomy (NCBI): domain Eukaryota; kingdom Metazoa; phylum Chordata; class Mammalia; order Rodentia; family Pedetidae; genus Pedetes; species Pedetes capensis. The sequence goes on along the minus strand of VMDO01000570.1, from coordinate 3,979 downwards.
AAATGCCTTCTAGTTAAATATGACTAAGTAAAAGCACTTCTTTGCTCAGTCTTTTTATTGAACTAACTAAAAACTATAAGAACAAGAAACAAAATCTACTTTCAAAAAAAAAAAAAACTAAGAAAAATCCATAACAAATAACAATAAACACAATATGGTTTCCAAGTTTAGGAAAATAAGCATAGGGAGAATACTAGGAAGGCAAACTTCCCTCTGTTGAAGTAACACAAAGAGCCCAGAGTCCATAAACCAAAACCAGTAACCCGCTTCTTGGACTGGTTAGCAAAGCCACTATATGTGGGGAAGGTTAGAGAGTATCCTTGAGTTACTGGGGAGGTGGAGCTGCTGAATGATTTGAAGGAAATAGTGTGGTAAATGGTGGGAAAACCAGTTGCCTGCAGCCAGGACAAAGACGAAGGAAATTCAAAATAGATATAATTGGTAGCCATGGAGAAGAGAACAAAACAAATGGAACATAGAAATACTTAAAGATGTAACAGAAGAAAAATTTTCCCACTGTAATAAAAGTCACATTAGTCTTTGTCTGAAAGGACATACTGAATTTCAGGAAAAATAGATATGAAATACTCAACTCAAACCATATCTTGGTGAAGTTACTAAACTTTAAAAATAAAGAGTTCTATTGCATCCAGAGGGTTGGGGTTTAGCTCAGTTGGTAGAGTCTTGCTCTGCACTCTCTGAGGACTCGGGTTCAATCCTTAGCACCATAGAAACAGGAGGACATGGTGATCCACTCCCAAAGCAATCCCGAAACATGCAGCCATTGAAAACCCTATGAAGGTCGCTATGAGTTGGACCCAACTTAATGGCTCCTAACAATAGCAAATGACATCCAGAAAAAAAAAGTTAACATATGTATAAGATGAGAAAAATCAGGCTGGCCCAGAGCTCTCCATAGGAACAGTCAGTGCTAGAAAACAGAGTGGCTGCAATCAAAAGAAAGTGTGAACTCAGCAATTAATTAATTAATTTTTATAGTAGTGTATACAATAGGTTTGCTAAAGATAATACACCTTTAAGGAATAATTATGGGGAAACTGAGGCACCTAGAAGCTTAGGTAGATCTGCAAAGGAACTTAGAAAAACCTATGTTCCCTGGGTGAATCAGCATAAGGATGTTTCTATTCCCCAGGGGTAGGTAAAGAAGTCAGAGAACAGGAGAGTTAAGCAGGCTTTTAGAAGGAAATTCTAAATGCCTTGGATAGACAGAGAAGACAGTGGGCCCCAAAGAAAGGAGAGACGTGCATGTGGTTACTGAAGGGAGCAGAGAGAGAGAGGATGAGAGAGGAATGGGAAAGAAAGAGCAAACTCAGATATTTATATCTAGCCAAGCTATCATTCAAATTTAAAGGTCAGTGTATATTTAAGGTCACAAAGTTATGTCAGGTATTCAAGAACTCAGGGAATATGATTCCTATGAATTCTTTTTAAATTAATGAAGGAAGCTGAACGCTATGGTGGATACCTATAATCCCAGTGACTCAGGAGGCTAAGGCAGGAGGATTGCTAGTTTGAGGCCAGAGGCAACCTATGCAACTTAGTGAGACCCTGTCTCAAAAAAGAGGAGACCACTTGGGGGGGGGGGGGCGCGGTTAACTCAATGGTAGACCACTTGCCTAGCATGTGCAAGGCCCTGGGTTCAACTTTCCAGTACTGTAAAAATAAATAAATAAATAAATAAATAAATAAATAAATAAACGAAAAGTTCTAGAGATAAACTTCATAAGACGTAATGAAGAGGCTTTGATTAAAGAACTGGTGACTTTCACCCCCAACAAAGGCCTTAGGCTAAGAGAACTACACCCATCACTCACCTTCAGCGAAGCCATTATTCACACAGTGCCTGTCTTAGGTACCATGGAACAGGAGACATTCAGCCTTAAAGTTCTTCTGAACTCATGGCACCTAATGCTTCAGCTTTCTGATGCCTATATACAGCTTTTGTGATTTCTAGGAAAGCCACAGGACAGAGGTGAAAATGGGACTCAAGGTCTAGTGAAACTCTACATGAACTACTAACTGAATACCCTCTGATCTCTTTCTAGTGGAGGATGAATTTGGCTTGAGGTGGGCCTGGCCTTAGAGAGACCCTCTAAGAAGCTGGGTATCACTGGAAGCAAGTGTAAGGGTTTGATTTTGTTCTACATCACAGATGACAAGTCCATAGTCCTTGTGTTTAATTGAAGGCAGTGATGTTTCCCATTGATCCTTCCCAGACCCAGCCTTCCAGGCATCACTACCAATTAATTGTGGTTAGAGGAAAGTTACCCTTTTCCCCCATCTTTTCTCTTGATTCTGAAGACTGGCTGGTCCTGAAGGAAGCCAAGGTTAAACCAGATTGAGAGGTGTTTTCAACTTAGTAGACCCACTTAGGCCTCAGGGCTGGGGAATGAAGGCCCGAGGGATTGCTGTTGTAGCCATTATGACCTGGCTCTTACCTTGCTCCTTGGGCCCTGGTGGTCTCTCGTTTTCCACTGGCAGCTTCCTTTGGCCTGTATGATGGCAGTGACTCTTGTTATTATTAGTTCTTCTGGCAAGTTCTTTCCCTCAGCAGCAGCAAAACAGGGCTCACTGACTAAAACATGTTCTTGCTATGCTGCAGAGGCTGCCTCTGGCCTTGAACTCAAGGTCCTCTTGCCCTAGCCTCCCAAGTTGCTGGGATTATAGACATGTGCCCTGGTGCCTGGCTCAAACACTGCCACTTTTTTCTTTTCTTTCTTTTTAATTAACTGATCAATTAATTTTTGCTTTGGGTGGTACTTGAGGGTTGAACCCAGGGCCTCGCACGTACCTTGCAAGTGCTCTACCACTGGGCTGCTCCCCCAACTCAGTTTATTTCTTTATTTTGAGTCAGGATCTTGCAAGCTGCCACAGCATGCACCACCCTGCCCGACTACAATTTTTTTTTTTTTTTTTGGTAAATCCAAACCTTCTGAATTCTTATACCCATTCATGAGAGAGCAGCTCTAGGACCGAGGAGCTGAATCCTGACACCTCCCTCAGTACACAGCCTCTGCTTCTGTGTTTGCATGCACAGGGACTGCTGGGACAGCCCCAAAGGAAAGGGTCCTCCCACAGCATCTGCCCAGCCATAATTGCCCATTACTGAAAGGTCAGCCATGAATTTATCAAAACCTTGTTTGAAGCTGTGGGGCTGGCTCTTCTGGCTGCTCTGATGTAGAGAAAGTTTCATTAAGTTCACTCCGCTCCTGGTGAACAAAGCCCTTTCTCTTGCCCACGTGTACCTGGAGATGGTGGGGGCAGGCTTTGCACTGGTGGCGGAGCCCAGCATGGTTCCCCTCCGGGGCTGCCCTGGCTCCCTGTCTCCCTGACTTTTCTTCTGCTTCATCCTGTCCAGCAGGGAGCCATGTCCCTCACTGGTGGTCCTGTTGAGACCTGAGCCCTGGAGCATCTGTTAGTCACTAGAGTTTGTTGGCCCCGTGCTTTTCCTGGGGTCTTTGACAGAGGGGAGCCTAGCTTCTGACCAGCACGGCCAGGATTCTTTCTCCCAGTAGCGGTCATGGTATGGGACAAGAGGCCATATGACTTCTGAGGCATGCTGGAAGAGGCCAACTGGCTTGGCTCTGCTCCTGTACCAGAAGCCCTGCTATGGCTAGGGACTTTTCCTGTCCTGGCAAACAGTGTTGGGTAAGATGGTTTCGGAGCAGTTAACAAGCCCTAAATGCTGAAAGGGCTGGGATTTAGCTCAGTTGGTAGAGCACTGCGCTGCAGTCTCTGAGGTCCCGAGTTCAATTCCCGGCACCACAAAAATGGGAGAAGGGCCTGGCAATCCACTCCCAAGGCAATCCCGAAACAGTCAGCCATTGAAAACCCTACGAGGGTCGCTGTGAGTCGGATACCAACTCGACGGCACCTAACAACAACAACAACAAATGCTGAAAGGAAAGAGGAGTACTAGAAAATGGACAATTTTGATGCCCTCTACCTTTATTTATTT
>VMDO01000569.1:255941-284150 GCA_007922755.1 Pedetes capensis | reverse complement strand
TCTCAGAAGCTAAGCAGGGTCGGGCCTGGTTAGTACCTGGATGGGAGACCGCCTGGGAACACCAGAAGCTGTAGGCTGGGAGAAGGACCTGGCAACCCCCTCCCAAAAATCAATCTGCCATTGAAAACCCTATGAACAGCAGAGAAGCACTGACAATAGTGTTTCCCCTGTTGTACAGAGGGTCGCTATGAGTCGGATATCGACTCGATGGCACCTAACAACAACAACAAACTACTGTCCCAAACATGATGTCTTTCTCCTGGGATTGGTCCCTCCTGACTACATGTCCAAAATATGTAAGATGCGGTCTAGCCATTCTTGCTTCTGAAGAGCACTCTAGTTGCACTTCCTCTAGAACAGATCTGTTGGTTCTTTTGGCAGTCCATGGTATATTCAGTATTTGTCTCTAGCACCACAATTCAAAAGCATCAATTCTTTTTCTGTCTCTCTTGTTCAATGTTCACCTTTCACAACCATATGATGTGACTGTAAATACCATGACATGAGTCAGGTGAACTTGTCTTCAATGTGAAATCTTTACTTTTCAACACTTTAAAGAGATCTTTTGCAACAGCTTTTCCCCATGCAATGCATCTTTTGATTTCTTCCATGGGTGTTGATTGTAGAAACAAGTGAAACAAAATCTTGGACAACCTCAATCTTTTCTCCATTTATCATGAAGTTATGTAGTGACTCAGTTGTAAGGATTTTTGTTTTGTTGATGTTGAGGCCCTATCCGTACTGAAGGCTGTATTCTTTGATCTTTATCAGTAAATGTTTCAAATTCTCTTCACTGTCAGCAAGCAGAGTTGTGTCATCTGCATAACACAGGTTGTTAATAAGTCTTCCTCCAATCATGATGCCGTGTTGATAGCAGAACATAAAACATATTTTTGATCCTTTGGAGACTTGGTTTATGATTACTTTGTTTGTTTGAGATGAGGTCTCACTATATACCCCAGACTGGCCTTGAACTTGTTTTGTAGCCCAGGCTGGCCTCAAACTCACAGTCCTCCTATCGGTACCCCCTGAGTGCTGGGACTATAAGCATGCCCTACCACACTAGGGTTATGATTACTTTTATAAATATTTTGTCATGTATTCTTGAAAAGCATGTATCTTCTATGATTTTGGGTATAAGATTTTATATATGTCCATCAAATTATTAAAAGGATTTATATTCTTATTCAATTTTTGGCTTCTTAAATTTTTTGTTTATAAAAAAGATAAATGGAAATCTTCCATTCTAATTAGGTATTCATTCATTTCTCTTTGTAATTGTCATTTTTTGCTTCATGTATTTGAAGACCATATTGCTAAACACTTGCTGACTTGGTGAAAGGGCTGGGGTTTAGCTCAATTGGTAGAGTGCTGCTTTGCACTCTATGAGGCCCTGGGTTTGATCCGCAGCACTGCAAAAATGGGAGAAGTACCTGGCAATCCACTCCCAAAACAATCTCAAAACAATCACCCATTGAAAACCCTATGAGGGTCACTACGTGCTGCACCTGACTTGACAGCACCTAACAATATTTTCCTGGTATAATCTTAAGTAATGGTCCTCTTTATCTTTATAATGCTTATGGAGTTGTGTTGTTCTGTTTTTGTTTTTGCCTCAAAAACAAATTATAAATTTGATCTGATATTAGTATTGCTCTACAAACTTTTTTACATCATTTTACTTTCAACATTTTTGTATTATTATGAATTATGAACAAAATATAGATGACTTTTAAAAATACAATCTGGAAATCTGTCCTGTAATAGATATATTATATCCTTTAGCATTACACAAATTTACTTTGTTAGTATACCTGCATTTTAAGCAGGAGGAACCCAGGGGAACCAAGGCTGTCATTGCCATTTCCAGGAAAATGAATATGAATTATTCTCTCATAGTCCTCCTGAGTTTTGGCCTTGGAACTTGCCTTTAGCTTCCATTTAAAGTGTGGTCACCCAATCTGCCACCTGCATCTATTAGCCCTGGGTCTGTCCTGTGGACCTCTGTCCCCCATACCACCCACAGGAATGTGTTTTGCTTGGGTATGTATTTCCCTCAGCAGGCAGGAGGGACACACAAGGAGCCAACTTAGCTCTGTGGGAGGCCTGGAGCCTCCATTAGACCAAGCCAGGCCCTTGGCCCCTCAGCCCCTCAGGCTTTGTCCACCTGCATCTGCTTCTGTTCTTTCCTTGCTGTGTGGCTATATCTTCTCCTGACTCATAGTTCCCTCCACAGCCCTCCCTCCTTGCACGCACAGGCAGACTCACACATAGGCAGGTGCATGCACACAGGTGCAGTCATATACATTCAGGTGCCCACAGAGTCTTAAGCTGGCTCCAGGTTAAACTGGCTTGGGAGGAATTTGCTCTGAGGAGTCTCATTGGCAGGAATGACTCTCCTCTTCTTTGAAGTCAGCAAGCCTGATATTTTTGTTACAGGATAGGAATGGGGGGAAAAAAAAAGTATAGGTAGCTATATCAATCAGGTGACCAAATGGCATAACTAGCAGAGATTTAAAAAGCACCCATAGTCAGAGTGGTGGTGTATACCTGTAGTCCCTCGGGAGGCTTAAGGCGGGAAGATTGCAAGTTTGAGGCCAGTCTGGGCTACAAAGCAAGACACCATCTCAAAAAAACAAAAACAAAACAAATAAAAACCAAAAGAGAAGCACTCAGTCACTTAGTTGTATGTTCTATGCTTCTTGCCAACAGGGTTGGCCTTGGAGTCTCAGTGGCCTCTCCCATCAAGCCTGAGGTTAAACGTCAAAAGGCTGAGCCCAGCTTGACTGGGAAAGAGGTGTCATTTCTGAAATTCCCAGCCTGATGGACTGAGAGCTGCAAACTGTGTGCATGTCCCTGGTATGGGAAAAACTGAGGCAGAAGGCCATGAAAGGTAGGAGTCAGGGCCCTGCCATGTACATGCATGTCAGGAGTCCAAAGGCACTGCAGTGTGGGTATGTCCAGGGAGGTCCCGCAGGCATCATGAGCAAAAGAGCACACCACCTGTCCTCACTGCCACTTTACCTTCTGACCCACTAAGAGGGGCCTCACTTAGGGTCTGATCAAGTGCCCAGGGAAGTTCAGGGGCCCAGGGAGATGGGTGACAGAGCCTGAGGGTGGGAGTGATTTGAGGGGTGTGATACAGGGAACTTTGAGTATTATTAGGGTCATTACCACCACCCTAACCACCACTGAACTGGCAGCCTCAGAAGACCAGAACATGAGACACTGTCCTCAGGTGCAGGGGTGGCTGCCATTGCTTGAAAGCCTTCCTGCTAGTGAGAAATGGCAGAAAGGACTAGTTTTTCCTGGTAACGAGAGGGTTCTTAGAAACTATAACCTTTGTTCAGGAACTAAACAGCCTCATTAAAAATACATGCCCACAAAAACCGGTGACCAAAAATGATACACTGAAACAATGTCTACACGATGTCCCATGGCCAATCTTCCAAAATTTTCAGTACTCAAGGACAGGGTGAAAGGTAGAAACCACATGGGTGGACATGTCTGTACACCTTCCATTACTTATGCCAATAGATCCTCATGTGCTGATACCTGGAGTATAGCTCAGCCCTCTCATCTGAAACAGGGACTGGATACATCTCTCTAGGTGACTTCCTCCTTTGTTTTGGCTTATCCTCAAGTATGCCCAGATATAAGCAAGCCAGGAGCGTTAGCAGGCCTAGACGGGCCTGTATGGACAGAGCTCTGGGCCTGGGAAACAAGGCAGCAAGAACCCTGGGCTGGGGGCAGCAGTCCACAGCATAGAGTGGTGTGCATCTGAATTCCAGGACCCTTTTACTCTCCTGGAGCTCAAGTGTGCTCCAGGCAGCTCAGGACACAAACTTGATCTTTTGATGAACTGGGCACTGACATCACTTTTGCCACCCTTTGCTTGGCTGAGAACAGACTGGAGGCTGGTCTGTACTCTTCTGGAGATGTGGAGGTGCAGAGGGTGGAGGGGGTCACTGAGAGCTGTGGGTGCACCAGGTTCTCTGAGGGCACCAGGTAGCAGTACCACTCAGGGGAGGCAAATAGCTCTGGAAGACAATCACTGCAGCACCGAGTGGGTGGGTCCCCTTCCTCCCTGAATCGGCAGTTACACTAATTGTTCTGACTACTGATTACCACTATGGCAGGTGAGCTGTGTAATTGTGCTTGGGGTGCGGTGGGGGAGGGCAGACCTGAACCTAAAGAAGTGAGCTTAGGAAACTGAAAGCTGGCTTGTTGATGGAGAGATTTTGTGCACCTGGCACCTCCGGGAGGCCAAATCTGCTCCGGGAACATTGTGGGGCCTGGGAATGGGGTGTGGGGAAGGATGGAGGTACTGATGTTTGGGCAGAGAGCCCCAGCTTTGGGTCCCTTGCCTATAGTGGGTTTCTATTTGTGACAGTGACACTAATAAGCCTTTGTGTGTGTGTGTGTGGTACTGGGGGTTGAATCCAGGGCCTCGCACTTACATGCTTTGCAAGTGCTATACCACTGAGCTGCACCCTCAGCCCTTTTTTTTTTTTTTTTTACTTTTTTGAGACAGGATCTTACTAAATGATGCAGACTGCCTCTAGTCTTAAACTTGCAATCCTCCTGCCTACACCGCCCAAGTTGCTGGGATTACAGGCGTGTGCCACCGTGCCCAGCTTGATACCAATAAGCTTTAACTCAGACCCTTCGTTCATCTTTGGATGCCAAAGTAAGGAGGGCCTGATGATGACTGCTCATCTCCACTTGGGCCCCAGCCCCACCCACCTCTGCCGCCTGTACAAATGGGTACAAAGTTCTGGCCAAGGGCTCCGTGCCAGGCTCACAAGCTCCAGGAGTCCCTGGGGAGCCATGAGGGCCCATGCTGTGTGGGCTGTGGCTCTTCTATGTGTGTCTTGCTCCTGGGCTCAGGCAGCTGCACAGCCCACAGGGCAGCAGGGTCTTGGGTTCGGCACCCTCCCATCCCACTGCTGGCCACGTTGACCTGAGTCTCCAACCCCATTTGGCCGGTCTCTTATGTCTGGGGACCAGGATAGAATGCCTGAGTGTGCAATTTTGGGGCCAAATCTCTGCTGTGGGGGCTTTCTCTAAGTTCAAGAGAGAGAGTTTGGGCTATGGGGTAGAGTAAACAAGTTGAGTCCCTGGGAAGAACAGCACTCACCAGCTGCTTGAGGCTGTAGGCAGGGGCCTCGTGTCCTGGGCCAGGCCACACAGAATTGTCTGGAGTGAGGGGAGACCGCACTTCAGCTGAAGGCTGTGTCCCCTGACCCTTGTCTGGGGCTTCAGTCTGTCTCATCTTTGCTCCCAGTTATTGACCTGGTCCTTATCATCTCAGAGGGTTGGAGAAGCTTCACTCCAGTGAGCCCAGGTCTGGACCAGCTATGGGATTGGGCCAGAAGTGAGAGATGATATTAACCTTTCTAAGCCAAAAGGTGGAGAGGGGGCAGGGGTTGCCCAGACTGGGAAGGAAGCGTCATGGGGCATGTGGTGGGATTGGGATCACTCTAGGGCTCCATCTGTCCTAACAGCACTGACTATAGCTCTTGCCCAGAATTAACTTCTAAGTGTCCAGTTGTTCCAATATTTTCCTAGGATCCTCTTAAGGATAAGGAGGATATTTTGGGAAAAAGAATGTCCTTATTTAAAGCTGAAAAAAAAAAAAAACCAATGTGATTCTTGCTGTTCTAGTAAATTTATCAATCCCCTATAATTTTCTTGACCCAAAAGATAACAAGTTGTGCTCTTAAAGAAAGGCTCGACCACATCCTTCCCTCAAGCAATCGCTTTCCCTCTGAACAGCTTCACAGCCGTGGCGGAAGTGGCCAGTCAGCCCACAATTCCAGGCATGGTTTCCCACCACTCTGAGTGTGTAGATGCTAAATAGTTCAGGCTCCAATCTCTGGGAAGCCCCTAATGTTCCTGGGTTAGATGCTCCCACAATGACATATGACATCCCTCAGTTTATTCCCTAAACCCTCTCCTGTCATGTGAAGTGACTGCACTCATAAGGGGTCTCTGGACTGAAGGGCCAGGATGTGAGCTTTGTTGTCATGAGAACCTTTCCTTCTTCAGATTGTGCCTTTGTTGGTCCCTACCAGCAAGGTAATAGCCCTAGTGAAGGTATCAGGGTTAAACATGGTCCTGGTTGACTCTATATGTTGTCAGGCCATGGAAAAGGCCACATCATGGCAAGAAAAATGAGCCTCTTTGTTCCCTTATCCACTGGTTATTTTCTACTCCTCCTACCTCGCGTCTAGATCTGCTCTCCACCTTTCTGTGCCCTGCTCTGTGCCCCAGAGGCTCTCTTTGCTGGGATGCATCTCCTGGGCTCCCTTGCTGGATGGCTTCTTATTGGGTCCAGCAGAGGAAGCACTTTCACAGGACAGAAGGAGATAGAGACCAATACACCTCACTGCTCTTCATGGCTGCAGGCCACTCTTTGCTGCTATGACCACGTCTACTGCTTGATACCCACTTCTCCATGATTCCAGATCTCATTGGGCTCTTGTAACCATCTCTTCCCTTATCCCTCAGGCCATCCTGGTTAAGGTGGTAGTGATTTTCTAACATTTCCACATTCAATTTTCATTCCCCCTCGCCCACACATCTGTCAATTGACCTTTTTTCAAAGTCTCTTCATTTGAACCCTCTGGGATTAATTATATTTTCTTCTAGGGCCCTGAATGACACATTTCACCTCTTTCATTTCCCAGATACCTTCTGTGGTCAGTAGGATCCTTGGGCTGGTGCTAAAAGCTTCACTGTCATTACTACCTAAATGAGACCCCTCAGCTCTGGTCTACTCCGTTCTCCCATTTGGAAAAGGTGACTCTACTCTCTCATCATCAGCCAGTCTCTTCTTAAGGACCTGCTGATGGATGTTGGTGGACATGGGCAGAAGGACATTGCCAAGGCCACGGTCACACAGCTAGGTGTTTCTACCACAGCTATGTCTTGCCACATTATGAGGACGCTTGTGTCCCCTCCTACTTGAAAGGGAACAGTTCTAAGAGTGAAGAGCAGGAATAACATTAAACATCAAAAAAAGAAAGATACACAAACCTATCTTCACATCCCAGGCATTTGTTCAATGAGAGAAATATTGCCATGCTGTGTAGGAGACAATGTGGCTACTAAGGAGATAAAGAACATAGAACACGGTACTTAAGAATAAAGACTAAATTCCTTGACCTGCATGAAAATCAGTCACTTTTGCAAGTTGACTCAAACTCCACTTTATAACTTTTCATGCTGCTCCCTTTGCACCCACGTACCCTGGTTACCTAGCTACTTGCTCTCCCCTAAGGCGTCTGAGTGCTCCACATCATCATTTTTATGCGCTTCACTCTGTGTTCATTTTCTATTGCTGTGTAATGAGTATCACACAGAAAACGGCTTAAAACAACACCATGTATTATCTCACTGCTCTGGAGATCACAAGTCCAGAAGGGCTCTGCTCAGTCCTCTGTTTAGCATCTCATAAGGCCAAAATCCATGTATTGGCCAGGTGGGTTCTTATCTAAAGGGTGTCAGGCAGAACCTGCTTCTAAGCTCACTGACATTGGTGTGTTGGCTGAATTCAGGGACTAAAGTCTCTGCTTCTTTGCTGGCTGTCAGCTGGGTTTCTCACAGGTCCTTAAGATAATCTACTTTCCTTTTCATGTGGCCACTTCTGCCTGCAAGTCAGAAATGGTATGTCAAGCTCTCATAAGTCTCTGGCTTATTTGTCTGTCACCAGCTAGCTAAAATGCTCTGCTTTTAAAGGGCACATGTAGTTAGATTAGACACACCCGGATAATCTCCCTTTTGCCACCTAATTACCAGGTAACACCAGGAGGCAAAAGTTATGGGTGTCATGTTAAAATCCTGGTTACCGTAAAGTCTTCCCTTCATTCAAATGTACCATCACTGTAAACGCTTCTTCTTCTGTCTCTTCACTCAGAATTAAGCTCTGGCAGCATTTCACTGATACTTTATTAGACGTTTTATGATGTTTTATTAATGAGCTCTTGAAGGAAGGAACTGTGTCTTTCTGGCCTGTTTATCTTATGTTGCACGAAGGTCTTTTACTTAGCAGATACTCAATAAGCATTTGTTGGAAAAAGGAAAGAAAGGAAGGCAGGAAGGCAGGAAGGCAGGAAGGGGCAAAGACTTAATGGCAAGCACCTGAAAAATTACCTGGTTTGAAGGATCACATTTCTATAAAAATATCCAGGATATGCAGGTCATGTTGTTGTTGTTGTTGTTGTTGTTGTTGTTGTTGTTTTGTTTTGTTTCTTCTTTCTCTTTCTCCTTCTCCTTGTTCTTTTTCTTCTTCAAAGTTGTTTTGGAAAATTTTCAAGCTTTGCACTTGTTTACTATCCCCAGAGGGCAAGAGCTAAGGTTTTAAACCTTTGTCTGCTAGCAAAGTACATTGTCTATTCATCAGAAGAACCAGTTGGGGGTCCATCCTTGTCAGTGTAGGCCCAGTGGTCATTCTCTACCTCACAGAGAAGATATCAATACAATAGCAGAGAAAGGATACATTCTGGAAGGTGTAGGAGTGTTTCCACTTGTAGGCAGAAGTGAACCAGGCAAAGTCTCTGTGTATAGCACCAAAGTTTTGTAGGGGATGAGGAAAGTCCAATCCTTTTCTATTAGGAAAATCATACAGTTCAATAAATTTTCAGATTTCTTGCCTTTTTTCCCCCCTGCCAAAGTGTGGGGGCAATGTGCCAAAGTCTAGTCCTTCTCTTTCTTAGTAGCAATACATGGCCAGTCATAGACCTCAGGGAAGGCACATGTCCCCATGCCCAGTGGTTCAGCCAGGCCCCATCCACAGCCCCTCTTCCAGGAGTTCTGAGTTGGCCCTCTCTGCTTCATCTCCTGGGTTTCTTGTTTCTTCTCTTCCTACCCCAGGCCCAAGTATAAAAATGAAGACAGGTGACCCAATTAAGGAAGTGCATCTTCTTGGTGCATTATTAAACAAAACAAAACAAAAACAAAACCCAGAAACACATGTATATGTATATGATAAAACCCCAAACTAAACAGAAAGACAAAGTGAAAAGTGCAAATCTTCCTCTCCACGTTCCTATCCAACTCAAGTTTCTCTCACTTTTCTCTCTGTTGACATTTTCTTACATCTCCTTCTAGAAAACAGTTCTTATGGTACCTGCATATTAAGCACAATCATAATACTTCTGCAGCTAGTACATAGTTTAATTGGGGCCTTATTTCTATAAAGATCATTTTTCTTTCCTCTGAACTATTAAGCCAATTTAGAAGCATTTAGGAAAGCTATTTTTCAAGTAAATTATTGAACTTGTTTGTGGTTCATCCAAGACAAAAAAGAGTTGTTATTTTAATTCCCCAAAAGAGCAGCTCTCTCTCTCTTCCTCCCCACCACCAGGCCCTCTCATTCCCAATTCATCTTTCCCCTGCACAGATCAAAGTAATCAAGAAGTTCAGGAAGACGTTTGCAATGACCTATCAATATTTTCCCTGGGAAGACAGTGAGTGAACAAAACAACCTCCTTAGCACTTCCCAGCTGCCCCTGCTTTGGCCCTTAATGGATGCAGCAAGAAGGGAATTAAGGAGTCATTCAACTAGGGAACAGCCAGGATGTCACAGAGGCAAGAATCCTTGCTAGGTACAAAATAACATTCTGGCTAGTTACATTCTAATTTACTTGTCAGGATGTAATTTGGAACATTTATTGAAGTTGTATATGTTAAGCTTGTGTGTGTTTGTGTGTGTGTGTCTGTCTATTGAGAGTGGTAACTTTTTCTGTTTATAAAGAAATCTTCAGTAGAAGCAAATGAGTCCAACACTAGGAACAAATAGACTGAGATAAACCTTAATTCAAATTCATACCCTGAGAGATCTATCATCTAGATTTCCAGACAACCTTGGACAAAAGTCTCTGTCTACTTATTGCTACTCTAGGATCTATTCCATCCTTACATCCATTATACATGGTCACTATATTTATAGCCTTGTGGATCCTCCACACTCTCAAATTCACTACATTTGGTGTCCATACAGTATCTAAAATTCATTTGTTGTTGTTGTTAGGTGCCATTGAGTAGGAATCTGACTCATAGCAACCCTACGTACAACAGGAGAAACATTATTGTCAGTGCTTCTCTGCTATTCATAGCGTTTTCAATGGCAGATTGATTTTGGGAAGTGGGTTGCTGGGTCCTTCTCCCAAGCCTAGAGTATCTCGTGTTCCCTGGCAGTCTCCCACCCAGGCACTAACCAGGCTCAACCCTGCTTAGCTTCTGAGATCTGATGGGATCAGGCGCCACAGTGCTACTGCTGAAGGCCAAAATTCATTTAGTTATAAAATAATTTATAAAACCTAAATCAATGTCTCCAAAAGTATGAGCAATGTAAAAATTTTAACAGGAGTCCTCAGGGAATACTTCCAATAAGTTTGGAAAGCCTTGCGTGCTCTGTTTCTTGCTTGAAGAGTTCCAGCACAGATTTGCACATGAAAGGCCCTGAGAAGTCCTGTATCGAATAAATCTCTTTAATATTGGTCCTTTTATCCAAATATTTTATTGTGTTCCTACCATGTGTCAGGTGCTATTCAAAGTACCAGAGCAACAGCAATGAATAAGATAGATGTATGGCTTTTAATTTTAATCAGAAGAGCAAGTAATGCACAAGTAAAACTTACAATTTCTGATAGCATTAAAGAGTAGCATAAAGAATAATGTGGTGGTATGTATCTACTTTAGATGGGGTAGACAGAAAAGACCCTCTCTGAGGATGAAACAGTAGACCTGAGACCTGAATGACAAGAAGTCAGCTCTGAGGATCTGGGAGGGGCATCTCCCACTCAGGAACTAGGAAATACCAAGGTGCTGAGGTTGTAGTGAACTTCTGCATGTTTGCTGAGATCTGAAAGATAGAAAGGGCCAGATCAGAGTACAGCAAGGTATTTACTCTTTTCAGCATTTCAACTTTAGTTGATCACAAAACTTTTTTCCAGTACAAAAATATCTATTAGCATTACATAGAACAGGTATGCAGTAGAAAAGCGTTTGCAAAACCCAGATCTAAAGTGTTCTCTCTCTCAGAAGGTTTGCATTCTCTGGGAGAATTTTGCATTTTAATGGGTTAAACAGAATAAAACTCTAATGTAGAATTGCAGAATTCAGCTAGCCATGGGAGAGTATTATTTTGCCTTTTCTCTTTTGATTTTGATTTTGAATCATAAAACATGTCCTGGTGGTCAAAAGTTATTTCCAAAGTTTATAAAGTTTAGACATGTAGATCATTGTTTTCATAAGCTTTAAATGTTTTATTGCCAGTCTGCTTCTTTTTGGCTGCTTTATTATTATTATTACATCCTAAAACATTTCAAAATCAGTAGGATTGAATGACAGTAAAGAAAGACAGAAGTGCAAATAAATCAAGATCCTTCTGTCTGGCTAAGAGAATGTAGAGAACTAAAAGTTTTCAGCAACTTTTATAGAGTTAAAGACCAGCTATTCCTTATACATATTGAGGGATGTAACTGAGTGGCATGATACTGGTAAAAGGAATTGAAATCAGAAATCAGGAAGAACCTTGATGCTAAGAGAAGAATGTGGACTGCAAGAAATTACTGAGAAATGGTACAGGATGTGCTGGCCACCTTGGGAGCCTTTTAGAATGGATAACTCATCATTTGCCTAGGGAGATTTTAGGTTAACTTCCTGGAATCTAATTTTGATTCAAGATAATGGATGTGAAAGTAGGAGGGTAAGAAATTTGGGAAAAGAATCATTTCAGGGTCTAGGAAAGTTAACAAATACTTTCACTGTCGTGATGAATTCATCTTCCAAAGCAAAGCAGTAATAATTAAGATAAAAAACAAAATAATAATAGAATTTATTGAGTACTTCTTAAATTTTAGAAAATATGCTATATGCTTTCTTTTTTTTTCTGCTATATGCTTTCTGTGTGTTGTTTTCTTTCTTTCCCTTCCTTCCTCCCTCCCTTTCTCTCTTCTTCCTTCTTTCCTTCCTTCCTTCCCTCCTTCCTTCTTTCCTTTCTTCTTTCCCTCCTTCCTTCCTACATGATCTGGCTATGTAGCCCAGGCTGGCCTCAAATTCATGATCCTCCTGCATCAGCCTCATGATTGTGTTATTTACTATAATCTTCATGATACCTGTAAGATAGAAAAAAAATGATGTCTATTATATCGATGAAGAAAGTGGGAATTTGGGTATTAAATAACTCACTCAAGGTTATGCAGTTATTAAATGATAAGCCTGAGATTCAGACTTAGATCAATTTGAATCCATAGCACTTAATCACTACGCAATACTGCCAAAATGTGGAGGCAAAATGTTGATCATTAACTTATCAAATTTGAAGGTAATGTGGGGAAAAGGATTCTTTTCATCCTACATCTGGATATAGACTTGTGTACTGAATATTTTTTCTTATTTTGAGATGAAAAGAACACACATTGCAGAAAAATAAGAAGGCTGAGCTACCTGTGACTGGCCAAGAGTCCATGGAGATCTCTGGCCTTGGGTAACAGGATGATTTGGAGAGGAGAGCCAAGGCTTGGGAATTTGGTGGGAGGGTGGGTATTGACAAATGTAGACCTGATAGGAATAGAGGGGAATAGATCTGATCAAGCAGGGTCTGTAGGAAGCATGTGTTTAGGATGGCAGGGAATGCCAGAGGATGATGGATGAGGAGGAACACACTGACAGTTACTTGGAATGAAAAAAACTTCAAACACAAATTTAAAATGAGAAAGTGGGTGGACTGGATACTGGGGTCAATCTTGGTGAGGAGTGGAGGGAAAGGAGTTCTACCTACTGAAATAATTTCCTGGTCATACCCAGTATCAGCTACCTATCTATATACTTATCAGTATCTTTTATTTAGCAAGTTAGTTTTATTGACTACTGGGATACACCTAAGGCATAAAGAGTATATTGATTATACACACAGCAATACCAACACTAATACTGCAATAAACACCCATAAACCTAGATTAAGAAAGGGAGCATTATCTCCCCTTAGTTCACCATTACCCTAAACTTTGAGTTAATCATTCGCTTTATACTTTTGCCACCTGTATGTGTATCTCTAAATATTAGACTAATTTTGCATGTTTTAAACATTAAATAAATGAAACCATTCTGTACAAATTCTCTGTCACTTGCCTCTTTTTCTCAGTATTACATTTTTTGAGATTCACTACATGGATATATGTTGTTGTAGTTCCTTCCTTTTTTACTGTCACATGGTGTCCCATTTTTTGAATATGCTCCAATTTATCTATTCATTATTCTATTGATAGATATCCATTTTCTTTGGCTATTATAAATTTTAATTTTTTTTATAGTACTGAGTGTGAAACCCAAGGCTTCACACATGGTAGACAAAGGCTCCATTCCTGTGCTGTGCCCCTAGACCCTTTTTAATTTTTTAAATTTTTGAATTTTTTTTTTTTTTTTTTTTTGAGACAGTCTCTCACTAAGTTGCCCTGGCTGCCTCTGACCTTGAACTTGCGATCCATCTGCCTCAACCTTCCAAGTGCTGGGATTACAGGCACCCAGCTACTATAAATAATTTTAAATGAATATTTTAGTAGTAATTTTTAGTGTAAAACAATTTTCATTATGACATTTCCATATGTGTATATCATTGCACATTACTCACATTCACCTCATGACCCTCTCAATACCTGCCTCCTAAGGCACATGAACAAATTTCTCTGGAGTACCTATTGGGAGTAGATTTACTGCATTATAAGGTTGGAGCATGCCTGCAGTGGTACCACTGTGGTGTCCGATCCTGTCAGATCTCAGAAGCTAAGCAGGGTTGGGCCTGGTTAGTACTTGGGTGGGAAACTACCTGGGAACACCAGGTGCTGGAGGCTTGGGAGAAGGACCTGGAAAGCCACTCCAAAAAAAAACAAAAACAAAAACAAAAAACAATCAACCATTAAAAACCCTATGAATAGCAGAGAAGCACTGATAAGAGTGTTTTACCTGTTGTATGTAGGGTCGCTATGGGTCAGATGCATGACTCCATAGCACCTAGCAACAAGGTTGGAGTACACAGCCTCACTAAGTAGTGATAATTTGTTCTGTATGGTGGTTCCAATTTATTCTACCTTCAGCAATGTGGTTCTGATTGTCCCACATCTTTGCTAAACCTTGAGTTGACTGACCTTTTAATCAGGAGGTTGTGAGGTGGTATTTTATTGTGATTTTCATTTGCATTACTAATGTTTATGATTACTAATGTTTATGAACTCTTTGTGTATCTTCTACTGTGAATTACATATTCAGATCTTCGATTATCTTTTTATGTAGTCATTTTTTTGTTGACTCAGTGTTATTCTTTATAAATCTCTGATACTAATCATTTGTTGGTTGTCCATGTGGCAAGTATCTTGTTCCATTCTTTGGCTTGTCTTTCCACTATTGGTATCTCTCTATAACAGGAATTTTTCAGTGTAATACAGTAAAATTTGTTTGTCTTTTCATTTGAGTTTACCCCCTTTTCTTTATTGTTGAAAAAATCCTCTTTTTAAAAAACATTCAATAAACTTTTAATTTTAGGATAGTTTTAAGTATATTCAAAAGTATTACTTAAAATTCTCTTATACCTCACACTCAGTTTCCCCTGTTGTTAACATCTTACATTACTATGGTACATTTGTTAAAACTAATGAATAAAAATCTTGATACATTGTTGTTATTTAAAGTCTGTACTTCATTTGGATTTCTTTAGTTTTCTGTTCCTGGGTTCCATCTAAGATATTACATTGCATTTATTCCTCATGTCTCTTTAGACTCCTCTGGATTCTTATTATTTCTTGAATTTCCTCATTTTTCATGATTTCGATCATTTTTGAGGGGGACTAGTCAGATATTTTGTAGAATCTCCTTCAATTTGGGTTTGCCTGTTCTGTTTTCAATAGTTAGATGGGAATTGTTAGATTTTAGAGAATAAGACTACGGAGATAAATAGAAATTTACATCATATATCAAGGATATATGCTACTAATAATTACTAATGATTGGTAGAGTTAACCTTGATCACCTGGCTGGGGTAATTTTTGTGAAATTTCTCCACTGTAAAGTAACATTGCTCACCCTTTTTCACACTATACTTGTTGAAGGGAAGTCATGATGTGCATACTGCCCTATACGAGTAGGGAGTTATGCCCCAACTCCCTGACTGGGTAGCATCTGAACGAGTTTTTTGAAACTCTTCTGTAGAGGACATTTATTTATTTATTCTTACTTATTTCCTTGTTCTGTCATTAACATTTATTTCTTTATCATGGATATTTATTTGGGGAATATGGAGGGTATATGTCAGGTTTCTCACTATTAGAGAAGGAGAGTACAGATAAGTAAGAGAACAGGGTAAGATGTGACTTTGCAGCTCTGGATGAGTGTTGGAGACTTTAATGTGAACTCACATTTAACTTAACGTACATATTGATGCATAAGTACAGAAACAATTAAAGCTATGTCTATATACCACATAAAGTATATACAGACTTATTTCCTAACTTTGCCTGCTGAGAGGGTCTAGAAGCAAGAACACCCCAATAGCAACAAGTACACCTGGCACCAAAATCTTGATTCCTAACACCCTTCGCCAATAAAAGGAACTAGAACTCCTTAAAGAAATGGCTGATTCTAGGGGCAGGGAATATACCAGACAAGGCTTGAGCATCTTATAGTGCCAGCAAATAAAGGGGTGCTCAGAAACACACACACACACACACACACACACACACACACACGATGATAAGGGTATGTCAAAAGGACACAGGAACCAACTAAAAGAACTCCCCATGACAAAAGTTGGAACAATTTGAGCCACAAAATAAATGATGGAGTATTGTATTATAACCCAAAACATATGAGAGGTCTCTTTTTAATGCCAAAGTCCTATCAGTATTCTCCTATAATATCTTCTAAGAGTTTCCCAGTTTTCCATTTCCCCATTTCAGGCTTTCATCAGCTTATAATTGGCTTCCCGGTACTCTTTGAAGATCCAGTTTCATCTTTTTTCTTATGTATAACTGGCTATTCTAGTCCCCCCCCCCTTACCCTACTGTTACAAATAAGTATCACATATGTGTGGGGCTGTGTCTCAATTCTGATTTATTGGTCTACTGCCTTTCCCTGCTCAGATATCCCATAATATGAATTATTATGGTCATGGTAAACCATGACTTGTTGGGCAGAGGAGTAACTCATCTTATTCTTTTTCTTTTTTAATCTTGCGTAGTTTATCTGTATCTGACACTTAAATTTAAAAAAGAAAGAAAATTAGAACCAGCTTACCCACTTCCAAGAACTACTCTTAGGATTTTTATTGTAATTTACTTGAGTTTACAATTCAATTTGGTAAATAATTGGCATTTTTGGTACATTGAGTTTCTGTAGCCAAAAATGTGGTTTATCTTTCCATTTATTTGATCTTCTCTAATATGTTTCTATGGAATTTCATCATTTTTTCCATGAAGAACTTGTGTACCTTCTGTTATATTTTATTTCTAGGAACTTTATATTTTGCTATGATTGTAACTTGCTTCTTTTTCTGCATTTAATATTTCCATTGGGTAGTAGATGGTATGTAGAAATGCAATTGATTTCATATATCAATTTTGTATCTAGCATTCTTGCTAAACTCTTATTCTAATAATTTACTTGTAAATGATTTTTGGTTTTCTATGTAATCACATCACCTTCAAATAATAACAATTAAGCCAAGTGTGGTGGTATATACATGTAATCCCAGCATTTAGAGGCAGAAGCAGGGGGATTGGGAGTTTGAGGTCAACCCTATCGACACAGAAAATTCCAGGCCAGGGTGGGCTATATAGTGAGATTGTGTCTCAAAAAATAAATAAATAAATAAATAAACCTGAATAAATAAATAAATAAATAAATAATGATAGTTTAGCTGCTGCCTCTTCCTTTTTAATCTTCATAGCTTTCATTTCTATTTCCTGACCTACATCAGTAAGTATAATGTTGACTAGAACCAGTAGTAATTGGCATTCTTATCTTGTTCCTATATCTTAATAGAAGTATTTCAAAGTTTCATTATTCAATATGCTGTTTTCTCTATTTTTATTAAATTTGAGAAGTTTCTATCCATATCAAGTTTTCAATTTTTTAAAAAGTCAAGAACAAATGTTGCAAATGTGGTGGTACACACCTATAATTCCAGCACTTGGGAGGCTGAGGCAGAAGGATGACAAGTTTGAGGCCAGTCTGGGCTGCAGAGTGAGGACCTGTCCCCCAACCCGACCCAAACCAAACAAATCAAAGAAAGAAATGCTGTATTTTGTAGGACACCTTTAAAATCTATCTTCTTAGATAATCATGTGGTTTTCTCCTCTCTTGATTCTATTAATGTTTTGCACATTTCTGGGTTTGGTTTGCTAACATTTCATTTAAGATTTTTCTGTCTATATTAATGAATAAGATTAGCTCATTGTTTTCCTCTCTGAAACTCTTCTTGTCTGGTTTTTATATCAAGATTATACTAGTCTCCTAAAGTAAGCTGAAGAATGTCCTTTCTTATCTATTGTCTGCAAGCATTGGTGTAAAATTTAAATGATGATGTCTTCAAATGTACACACCCCCTCTTGTACCCTGGCTCTCATCCTCCTGGTACTCCTTTTGCTGCAGCCATTGCAGTGACAACCAGCTTTGCACAGGTATATCAAGCTGTCCTCTTTCCTCAGCTCTCCTATCCATCTCTCACTTTCTGTCCTAGGGCTTCTCTGCTGTGGCTGTAAGGTGAGCCTAGAGAACCACTAGCACTTGTTGTTAGGTACCGTTGAGTCAGGTCCAACTCATAGCAAACCAATGTACAACAGAATGAAACATTAAGCAACACTGTGCCATGCCAGAACTATTGTCAGTGCTTCTCTGCTCTTCATAGGATTTTCAATAACTGATTGTTTTGGGAGTAGGCTACTAGGTGCTTCTCCTAAGCCTACAGCACCTGGTATTCCCAGGAGGTCTCCCATCCAACTACTAACCAGGCCCAACCCTGCTTAGCTTCCAAGACTAGACAGGATCAGATGCCAGGATGGTACGGCTGCAGAACCCTAGCACTTAAGGGTTTGCAAATCTTGACAATTGAGGCAGTTAACACCCCATGAAGCAACTCTGGACCCAGGTGGGATGGAAATGTGGGTAAAACACTTTCCTCTCCCATCCTTCAGACATTTGGTCCTGAATAACAGTCTGCCCAGCAGTACTGAGCCCTGCTTGTGTGGCCTGTTCTTTCCCTGTTTCATTTTTCCTGGTTCCCTACTTCTCAAATAAAATGTCTACCAAGGCACTGGCTCAAGCTCTGCTTTCTGGGGACACCAGGCTATGATTCTTACCTTTTATTGAGTTATTTGGCTGAAGGGCTGGACCCAGGGCCACACACATAGTTTGCAAGTGCTCTACCACTAAGCTGCACTTCCTAGTCTCTTTTTAAATTTTTAATCTTGAGACAAGGTCTCACTGCCTTTGGCCTTGAACTTGTGATCCTCCTGCCTCTGCTTCCAGAGTCAGTGGGATTACAGGCTTGAGCCACCACTCCTGGCACTACTCAGGTTTCTATTTTTTCTTTAGTTAGTTTTAGCAAATTGTATTTTCATGGGAATATATTGATTTCTTAAACTTTAAATTTATTGGCATGTACTTGTTTATAATATTTTCTCAACCATTTAATTTCTAGAACATCTTAAAAGTTAGGTCCTTTTGAATCTCTAATATTTCTTGTTTTGTTCCTTCTTTCTTTTTTTGTTTTGAGTAATCTTGCCATTTGTTGTTGTTAGGTGTTGTGGAGTTGAGTCCAATTCATAGAAACCCTCATAGGGTTTTCAATGGCTGTTTCAGGATTGCCTCAGGAAGATTGCCAAGTCCTTCTCCCATTAATCTTGCCATAGGTCTGTCTATATTATTAGCTATTTTTAAGGTCCAACACTGAGTTTATTTTTCTGTCTTATGTATCTTTTAAAAATTTAATTTCTATTCTTTTATTTTTATTTTTTTATTTTTTATTTTTTTTTGCTGTACTGGGGGTTGAACCCAGGGCCTCACGCCTGCATGCTTTGCAAGTGCTGGACCACTGAGCTGTGCCCCCAGCCCATTTTTTCTCTTTTTCACTTTTTGAGACAGGGTCTCACTAAATTATGCAGACTGCCTCTGGTCTCGAACTTGTGATCCTCCTGCCTCTGCCTCCCGAGCCGCTGGGATTACAAGCGTGCGCCACCGCGCCCGGCTATTCTTTTTTTTTATTGTTTTTTGATACATTTGCTTTTTTCTAACTTCTTAAATTGGACACATATTAATTTTGAACTTCAGAAATATTTTAATACAGCTATAATACGTAGACTTTAAAGCCACATGCCTAAGGCCAATTTCTGGCTTTGCTATTACCAACTGTGTGATTTCAGTTAACCTCTTTGTGTTTCAACTTGCTCATTTATACCTGCCTCAAGGGTTGTATTGAGAATTAAATGGTAAAATATGTTGTTTCTGTTGTTGTTGTTGTTGTTGTTGTTGTTGTTAGGTGCCATTGAGTCACATCCGACTCAGCGAACCTCATAGGATTTTCTTATTTTTTTTATTACTGGAAATTTTTAATGTACAACTTAATGGATTTCATTATGACATGGGTTTCATTGTGACATTTCCATATATGCATTTCATTATGCATTGCTCACATAACTTCCCCCTTACCCTCTCATGACCCTCCTCCCCTATCCCTACCCCCCACCAATGATCTCCTTTCTACTTGCATGTCTTTTTGTGAGAATATTTGTCTATATATGTGCATCCCGATTTTGATTTAAGTCCAATTTTCTACAGTGATCTACCCTTTCGCATTCTTAGTAGTATTAGATGAGTGATCTAATCCATTTACATTACTGTCAGCCTTTGGTATTATTGCTCGTAGTAGTAGTAGTAGTAGCAGCAGTAGTAGTAGTATTTTAGCTATTCTTGTAGTTTTTTTCTATCTTCCATTTTTTTCCCCACCATACTAAAAAAGTTGTGCTGTTAACATTGAGGTTGCCCTCTGCCCCTTCATCCCTCCTCATTGATCCTCCTCCCCCTCCCATTTTCTCCAATCATGGCTTCCCTCTGCCAGAACCGGCCCTCCTTCTTTCCATTCCTTAAACTGTCCCTTCTATGCTAAGTTTAGTTGAGCTTTTTATTATGTTTCAACTTATGTATAGGATTTTTTTCCTTCCTTTAAGTTTGATTCAGCTCCCACATATAAGCAAGAATGTATGGTATTTCTCTTTTTGGGCTTGTGTTCGTTCACTTAAGATGATGTTTGCCAATTCCATTCATTTTGCTGCAAATGACATTGTTTCATTTCTTTAATTGCTGAGTAGTATTCCATTATGTATATGTACCCAATTTTTTTTATGCATTCTTTTGTTGATGGTCACTTTGGTTGATTCCATGTCCTTGCTATTGTGAAAAGTGCTGCATGGAATATGGAGATGCAGGTGTCTCTGTGGTATGATGACTCATCACCATTTGGGTATATTCCCAATAGTGGTATAGCTGGGTCATATGGCAGTTTTATTTTTAGTTTTCTGAGGTATCTCCATATTGATTTCCAAAGTGATCGAATCAATTTACAGTCCCACCAGCAGTGTAAGAGGGTTCCCTTTTCTCCACAACTTTGCCAGCATTTGTTGTTATTCATTTTATTGATCTTGGCCATTCTTACTGGAGTAAGGTGGAATCTCAGAGTTGTTTTGATTTGCATTTCCCTAAGGATGGGGCTGGGATTTAGCTCAGTTGGTTGAGTGTCACTCTGTAATCTCTGAGGTCTCAGGTTCTATTCCCAGCAGGGCAAAAATGGGAGAAGGATGTAACAATCTACTCCCAAGACAATCCCAAAACAGTTATTGAAAACTCTGTGAGTGTCTCTATGAGTCAGACATGACTAACCTAACAACAACAACACTAACTAGGGATATTGGGCATTTTTTTCTTATGTTTCATGGCCTTATGAACTTCTTCCTTTGAGAACTGTCTGTTCAGTTCCTTTGCCCACTTGTGTATTGGATTATTTGTTGTCTTGGGAATTGCTTTCTTGAGTTCCTTGTAAATTCTGGAAATTAGTCTTCTGTCCGATGTACAGGATGCCAAGATTTTCTTCCATTCAGCAGGGACTTCCTTGACTCTGCTGATTGTTTCCTTTGCTGTACTGAAGCTTTTTAATTTCATGTAATCCCATTTATCTGTTCTATTGCACCTCATAGGATTTCAATGGCTTATTATTTTGGGATTGCTTTGGGAGTGGATTGCCAAGTCCTTCTTCCATTTTTGCAATGCTCAGGATTGAATGCAGGGCCTCAGAGAGCACAGAGCAGCACTCTACCAACAGAGCTAAACCCCAGCCCAGGTAAAATATGTAGAGTGCATAAAACAAGTCTACAGCTATACCACCATGGCAACAGATCCTATCAGATCTCAGAAGCTAAGCAGGGCCAGGCCTGGTTAGTACTTGGATAGGAGACCACCTGGGAATATCAGGTGTTATAGGCTTGGGAGAAGGACCTGGCAACACACTCCCAAAAAAATAATCAGTCATTGAAAGCTCTATGAATACCAAAGAAGCACTGACAATAGTGCACAGTGTTCAGTAGTGATTAATCTGTTGTACATAGGGTCATGATGAGTCAGTCCCAACTCAACATCACTTAATAACAGCAACAATATATTTCAATGCCTATTATGTAGGCAAGTGTTAGTATTATGTATATCCATGTAAGTACTATTTTAGCTGCATCCATAAGTTTCTTACTTTCTTTTCGTTCTTTTCTCTTTTTTCTTTTTTTTTTTTTACCAGGAAGTTGAACCCAGGGCCTCATGCATGCTTTGCAAGCACTCTACGACTGAGCTGCACCTCCAGGCCATTTTGTACTCTTTTTATCTTTAGTAAGGGTCTTGCCAAGTTACTCAGGCTGTCTCTGGCCTTGAACTTGCAATCCTCCTGCCTCCTCCTGCTTCTGCCTCTCAAGTCACTGGGATTACAGGTGCCTCAGCTAGTAAGTTTCAATATATAGTATTGTTATTATTAAGTTCTCAGTGCCATTATTTTCTCAAATACATAATGGTTTGTTTTTCAGCAGCATGTTTTAAAATTTCCCATTGCAAAGGACTTTTCTTGACTCTGTTGTTGACTATTGTGATATTCATCAATATTTCTAGTTCTTTTCTGGCCCTTACGTTGCCTCCTGAAGTTAGTTGAGCCCATGTGAGTTGCTTTGGCAAATGTGGCACAGTGGAAGTCTTTAAGCAGCAGCACGCAGTTCTTTGGGTTCTTTCCCTTTCCAAGGGACTGGGCAAACACAGGCCAAGATGTACCAGATCAGATCTCTATAACCCCAAGCCACACAGAGGGCAGCAACCCTGGCAGGCTGTCTACACCTTGAGTACACACACACAAAACTTTTATTGTGTCAAGTTACTCAAGTTCTATTGTTTCCAGGGCATAACCTCATCTATTCTGTTTGATATTACCACTTTTTAGTTTAATTATGGTCAAGGAATGCAGTAAGTATGAAAACAATCCTTCAAATCTGTTGAGACTAGCTTTATGGTCTATTATGTAGCCAGTTTTCGTAAACATTCCATGCAGTGCTCAAAAACAATATTCATCCACGACTTGTGTGGGATGTTCTATACCTGGAAAGTAAATCAAACGTGTTCATTGTCCTCTTTATCCTCACTTATTTTTTGTTCACTTAATCTGTCACTTCCTTAGAGTTCTGTGTTAAAATTTCTCACAGTGACATTGAACTACTTGTCTTTGTATTGTCCTATCATTTTTCTCCACATTTTAAGGCTATGTTAATGAATACATACATTTAGAATAATTTTAGCTTCCTGATTGACCATGAGGATGTATCTGGAATTTTAAAAATCCAATCTATCTTTACCCTCTATTAGAACATTCATTTGTTGATGTTAGGTGCCAATTCATAGTGACCCTATGTACAAGAGAATGAAACACTACCCAACACTGTGCCATGCACACAATCTTTTTATGTTTGAGCCCATTGTTGCCGTCACTGTGTTTCTTCTCATTTTGAGTCATGCCACATCAGCAAAAGGAGGTCACAGGGCTTTACTCCATTCCCATCATTAAGGTCAACTCTACACTGAGGAGGCAACTCTTCCCAGTCATCTCTTGAATGCCTTCCAGCCTGGGGGTCTTATTTTCCAGCACTGTAGCTGACAGTGTTTCTCTCCTATTCACAGAGTTTTCAACGGATAATTTTTTCAGGAGTGGGCTGCCAGGTTCTTCTCCCTAGTCTGTCTTAGTCTGGAAGCTCACCTGAAACCTGTGTACCATGCGTGGCCCTGCTGATGTCTGAAATACTGATGGCATAGCTTTTAGCATCACAGCAACACACAAGCCCCCACAACTCAACAAACTGACAGACGTGGGGGAGAACATTTATTTAGTTACAACTTATTGTGGTAATTGGTATGTTTTGATTTATTGCTCTCACCTTATTAAGTGCTTTCCTGATTTTTGCATCTGAAATCAGCCGTAAGTCTCATCACTGTTCCCCGGCTGAGTGACCTTTCTCCTCACTGGCTTTCACAGTCTTCTTTTTATCTTTTGGTGATAAGTTCCCCGTGATGTTCCTAGAGGTAATTTTTTTTTTTTTTTTAATTTATCCTCTTGACATTCACTGGGCTTCCTGAAGCTAAAGATTCATGCTTTCCACAGTTCTGGAAAAATCTCAACCATTGTCTCTTTGAACATTTCCTCTTCCTTGTTCTGTTTCCTTCTACACTCCTAATTGAGGACAACTCAGTTTATTATCCTTTCCTTCATATCCCTTAACCTTTCACAGTTTCATGTCCTTGTCTTTTTGTTCTAGATAGTTTTTCAGCTCTATCTTCTAGTGTATTAATTTTTTCCTCAGCTATGTTTAACACTGCTACTTAATCCATCTGTAGTTTTAAGATTAAACAAATTTTTTCAGTTCTTTTCCGTGACTTCTTAATTATGTATAGCTTAATTATGTATACCTGTTTTTAAAAGCTTCTTTTATTTCTTTAAGGCTGTTAAACTTCATTATTTTCTATCATATCTGACAATTTCAACATCTGAAGCCTTTGTGAATCTGTTTCTGCTGATTCTCACTCAATGTATTTTATTTCCATGCGTGTTTTGTGACTTCAGGAGCTATCTTTGAGTTCTGAGATGAAGTTGAGAGTTCTTCCTGTGGAAAGAAGTTATGTTAGATTCTCCCAGAAACACCAGCCTGGGATCGCTTTAAATAAATTTTATTCATGAGGTTTTTTTGGTTTTGTTGTTGTTGTTGTTGTTTGTTTGTTTGTTTGTTTTTCTGATCACATGGCATTTGAATTTGGGCTGCAAACCCCAAGAAGCACTGGCTTGTTGTTGTGAATTCTACAGGGATATTTATTATGTTTCCTACCATCTAGAGCAACTCATCCATCTATGTTTTGGTTTCTCATTCTCCTTACTCAGAGAGTCCTGACATATAAACTTGGAGGGTCCAGCTTTATGCAGGATGATTTCTTGACACTATTTCCTGTCCTTGTACCCTTTGAACTCATCAAAGTGAAATCTCAGGTCCTCCGGGTTCTATAGTAATATTGAGTGTGAAGGTGAGACTTGGTCCTGATTTACCAACCTATGTTCCTACTTTCCATTCTTCTTCTTTTTAAAAAAATTTATTTGTCTGTCTATTTATTTATTTTGCAGTGCTGAGGATTAAACCCAGGGCCTTGTACATACGAGGCAAATGATGTACCACTGAGCTACACCTCCATTCTTTCTTTTTCTTTTTTTTTTTTTTTTTTTTTTTTTTTTTTTTTTTTTTTTTTTTTTTTTTTTTTTTTTTTTTTTTTTTTTTTTTTTTTTTTTTTTTTTTTTTTTTTTTTTTTTTTTTTTTTTTTTTTTTTTTTTTTTTGAGACAAAGTCTTACTAAGTTGCCTAGGCTGGTCTCAAACTTGTGATCCTCCTGCCTCATCCTCCCAAGTAGCTGGGATTGCAGGCATGTATGACCCTGCCTGGCTCACTTCGTTTTGAGGTCTATAGATTTCTTTCTTTAGTGACAGTTTGGTGATAAAATAAAGGTTTTAGAACATTGGTATTTCAATTAAGAGTATCATTCAAGGTACTTAATCCATTGCACTGTTAGAAATAATGTGTCTTTTTTTTTATGTACAACTTTGACACATATCTTTGTCAGTTCTGGCCCAACACCACTTCCTTCCAAATACCCTCTCCTTAAAGGGTGTATGCTGTTTGGGAGAAAGAAACACAGCAATAAATCCTTAATTGCTAGGGATCAAATGTCATTTGTTTAGCTAATGAAGTAAGATAGCAAGTGATTAGAGGGGAGACTATTATTAACCACAAAGCAGGTATTGTGTCTCCTCCCATTCAGGGCTTGGAAAGGAAATAAACCAGCTATAAGCACCAAAGAAGCCTTTCTATTGTTCCAGGGTACACTTGCATACCCTGCAGGGTATATCAGTCCAAAGTTTAAGAATTGGGGAGAAGATTGGGGGAAGGGGAGGTAATATAGAGACCCTGGATTCTCTAAAGAGTTTCAGCTCTCAACAGAAATGGTTGACTCACCTCAGTTGTCTCTTGGAAGCAAAAATAGGGATTTTGACATTTGCCTCTGAGATTTACTTCTAATTCCTATGGATATCAAGCATAAATTACCTAGGAAGAGAAACTGAGGTGCCAAGATTGCATCAAGGTTATAGAAAAAGATTCTGTTCCTGCAACTCATTATTCTTGGCCCAGTGTCCTGCTTAGAAGCTCCATCCCAGCCCTGTGAGGAACTGACAACCTCTGTTTTCATGTCTGAGAATCTAAGTACCTTGCTTAAATGTTCTCTGTCACCCCTCTTCACCCATGCTTTAGGTTTCACTTCAGGGAAAGGGAAGGGAATGTAGTGGACAGTGTTGGCAACTGGGCAGTTCTAAGTCATAGACTCATTAACCATCAGTACTATGTGGCCCTTAAGCTCCACTTGAAAGATGAGGAGCCTAGTGATGAAAAAGGAGTAGAGATAGACTGGGAGCACAGGGAGGGAAGGAGAGAAAGTTCAAAGGAGTGCTTGGTGCAGCTGGATAGAGCAGAAGGGCAGGAGGAGAGTTTAAGGGTCAAAAGTTCAACTAAAGTGAGGCCTGTGAAGGAAGGTTGTGAACCCATGATGCTTTGGGCCTCTTCACTACATTATTTCTGGTTTGGTTGCGGCAATTCAGAGGTCAGTCAGGCTGGACACTCACCCTTCCGAGGTTGCAGGAACCCCAAGTGAGAGAGCTCTCCTTGAGAATGTGGGTGAGAGGAAGGGTCTTGGCAGTGGGCAAGCTAAGAATTAGAAGACTGCTCTGCCATCCCTCAAGTGGCCACCACCCATTTCCTGGGGAAAGCTTGTCCTGTTGCCTCTGGTTTAATCTGGACAGGGGCCTGTGGCATCAGACTGTTGGTAGCTGTAGTCCCAGACATAGACCTCTGTTTGACTCCTCCCTGGACCCTTCCTTGTTGTTGTTGTTAGGTGCCCTGGAGTCAGTATCCGACTCATAGCGACCCTCATAGGGTTTTCAATGGCAGACTGTTTTGGAATTGCCTTGAGAGTGGATTGCCAGGCCCTTCTCCCATTTTTGTGGTGCTGGGAATTGAACTCAAGACCTCAGAGACTGCAGCGCAGCGCTCTACCCACTGAGCTAAATCCCAGCCCTGATCCTTCCTTGGAGTCTCCTTAAACAAGCCAAGCACGTCAGAGGATTTAGCCCTTCCAATGCCCCCTCCTTCAGCTGTCCTAAAGAGACTTGATTGCTAGATCATTCACAGAGTCCTTGCTATACACACAGCACTGCCTTAGACACTGGAGCATACGAAGGCACAAGGAGCTTCTAGTTCCCATTGTGGACATGGATGCCATCCGTTACTCACTGCTCACCATCATAGGAGCAAACCCAGCTCCTCTTGCTGCTTTTGGGGGGAAGGTTGCTCTGAACATCCATTTCCTCACTTGTAAAACAGGAATGATGAGGAACACTGTGGAGGGGGTCTGTTGAAAATGCTACATAGCCTAGATTTTAAAGTGAACTGTTTATTGAAGCATCACATGCAGAGAGGAAAGTGCACATATCCCCAGTGAAGAAGCCGGTGAATTGTCATAAATTGAACCATGCAGGTAACCAGGGCCTAGGTCAACAAATAAAACATGACCAGCACCATGGAAGCCCACTAGTTCCTTCTCTTAGTCATGACCTCCAGCCTTCTTCCTGAAGGTATCCCCTTGTTCTGACTTCTCATCCAGTGATGAACAGAGTAGATTTTAAACTAAAGCCACAGGTTATTTGAGTTGGTATAAGCCACACGGGGCAGAGTCAAAAGGCACCACAATTCTAATTTGGTGAGACCCTCTTTCTGGGGCTACAGATCCAAAGCAGATATCTTTGGGGGTACTTTGAAATTTGTGAGGAATCCCTCCAAATATTATCAGCATTTATCCCAAGAACCAAGAGGTTCACACCACAGGCGGGAAAGACAATCCAGGTCAGAGACATCATGGATGTCAGCACTGTGTCTTCCGTTAGAGTCCATGAACACCACCTGGGTCTACTCATCACTGTCAACACATCCGTAGGTGTTTTTCATGTCCCTGGTGGGTCCATTGGCTGGCTGGCTGGAGCTACTTAAAGGTTGAATATACCTTTTGGTGGTAACTGGGCAATACAAGCATAAGCATCTTCACTATGATGTTCTAGTTTATAGCAAACTGGCTCTGATACCAAACAGAAGGACTCATGCTGCCTGAGAGGGGCCATCTTGAGAAGAAAGCAGCTGACCCTCAGATGCCAACTTCCCATGGCCTGGCAGCTCCAGCATGTGGCATTTAAAGTCCTAATGGATGCTTGCAAGCTGCTTTTGAAAAGCAATGTGGTTGGCTGGGTGCTGTGGTGCACACCTGTAATCCCAGTGGCTCTGGAGGCAGAGGCAGGAGGATCACAAGTTTGAGACCAGAGGCAGTCTGCGTAACTTAGTGAGACCCTGTCTCAAAGATTAAAAATATGGGCTGGGGGCGCAGCTCAGTGGTCTAGCACTTGCAAAGCATACAAGCGCAAGGCCCTGGGTTTAACCCCCAGTACTGAAAAAAAAAAAAAAAAAAAAAAAAAAAAAAAAAAAAAAAAAAAAAAAAAAAAAAAAAA
>VMDO01000569.1:0-255841 GCA_007922755.1 Pedetes capensis | reverse complement strand
GCAAGGATATGGAACCAACCAAGATGCTCATCAACAGAAGAATGGATAACAAACTTATGGTACATATACACAATGGAATATTACTCAGCAATTTTAAAAAAGAAATAATAACATTTGCAGCAAAATGGATGGAACTGGAGAATATCATTTTAAGTGAACAAACACAAGCTCAAAAACAGAAGTACCATATGTTCTCACTCATATGCAGTAGCTGAATCTTAAAGGAAGAAAAGAATCCTATACATAAGTTGATATATTAAAATGCACAGTTAAACTTATCAAAGAAGGGAAAATATAAAGAGTAGAAAGAAGGAGGGAGGGAACTAGCAAAGGGAAGTGAAGATTGAGGAAAGTGGAATGGGGAGAAGGAACAATGTAGAGCAATAAAGGGGAGAGAATAATCTCAATGCAAAGGATGCAACTTCATGAGTACATGGGAAAAATAGGGGAACATAACCCAAATATGCATATGAATCTTACTACATAGTCAAAGTTTCCATAAACCTTGCAAGTTGATGAAAGTGTAACCAAAAGTGATGTAACAGTTGCAAAATGGAAAAAGCAAATGCTGTATTACTCTGTATCCCACCAACATTTAGCAATAAAGGGGGGAAAATTAAAAAGGTAACTATCAAAAACAACAACAACAAAGAAAAAAAAAATGAAAAAAGAGCTGGACATGGTGGCTCACACCTGTAAGCCCAGTGACTAGGGAGGCAGAGGTAGGAGGATTGCAAGTTTGAGACCAGAGGCAGTCTGTGTAATTTAGTGAGACCTTGTCTCTAAATAAAAAGTAAAAAATTAGGCTAGGGAAACAGCTCAGCGGTACAGCACTTGCAAAGCATGCAAGCTTGAGGCCCTGAGTTCAACCCCCCAATACAGGGGGGCAGGAAAGATTCATCTAGTGGACACTCATTTTTAAGAGGAGAACATTATTTTTAAAAAAAGAAAGAAAGAAAGAAAAGAAAAAAGAAAAAGTGAAAACATTTTTCTGCAGTACAAACCACATTTCACATATCCAAGCAATCCCGAAACAACCAGCCATTGAAAACCCTATGAGCGTCACTATGAGTTGGAACTGACTTGACGGCACCTAACAACAGCAACATCTTTAGTTAACCTTCATCTTCACTTGCAAAAATGGACTACAAATGTCATTCACCTTTTGAAATGAAAAGATAAGTTCCCAAAAGAGCTGGGTCCTTCCTAGACAAGGAGTACAGTTAGCATAAAGCAAAATGATTACTAAGTGCTTCACTCTTAAAAGCCCAAGTGCTCCTGACTGGGTAGCCCTGGTACAAACAGCTCCCATTGTTGAGTTTGAAATAGTGATGGGTGGCCCAAATCTTAGAGGGTCCATTTGTAGGCCTCCTGTGATTATGAGCTGCCCCCTGGGAAATTCTTGCTCATTGATTCTCTTCTTGGTCTTGTAAGATAATTTTAATTCACTTTCTGCATTTCTTACAAGGAGAAAGTGACCTGTTGAGGGCAGTCAGTAATGGTTTCATAATGTCAGTGTCACACAAATCCCCACAGCCTGGAGTTCACTGGTTCTCTGTGCTGATCAAAGTTGCCCATTCACGCCAGGGATCTCCAAGAAGTTACCCTAAGCCTACAATATATTGGATAAAAGGCAAAAGTAAACTAGAATTATTATCTGAGGGTGTATTATATTCTTTTTTAAAGTACTTTTTAAAGTTTGTGTACAAATTAATGGTTTCATTATGACATTTTCAGACATGCATATGTCATTGTACATTGCTCACACTCACCCCTCATTATCCTCTCATGTCCCCCCTTCACTCTCCTGCTGGTCCCCTTTCTCCCCACAAACAGTCCTCCTTCTGCGTGCATGTTATATATATATATATGTCTACTTTCTCCCCCCAAATAGTCCTACTTTCATGACATGTAGATGTGTGTGTGTTTATATGTGTATGTGTGTGTGTAGACCCATACATATTTAAATATAGAGTCTACATATTAGGGAAAATATGCAATATTTGTTTTTCTGAGCCTGGCTTATTTCACTTAACATGATAATCTGCAGTTCCACCCATTTTCCTGATGACATAATTTCATCCTTTTTATAGCTGAGTAAAACTCCATTGTGTATATATGCTACATTTTCTTTACCCATTCATCTCTTGATGGACATCTAGGTTGTTTCCATATCTTGGCTATTGCAAATAATGCCACAAAAACCACAGATGTGCAAGTGTCTCTGTGGTATGTTGACTCAGATTCCTTTGAGAAGGGCTTCAAACCTGTGAAAAATTGGGTTCAGGTTCAGATGTGGGTTAAACATGTTAAAAATTAGAGGGTTTGGGTTTGGTTTGAGTTTAAAATTTTAATCTTGTGTGTAGATAGACATGTAGTTTCATTGTTTTCAATTTTTAAGTAGCTGATGATACAAAAAAAAATATAAAACAAAACAAAAATCACTAAAAGCTGAACGTGAACCCAATTTTTCACTGGGTTCAGGTTCGGATTGAGATTTAGAAAATTGTTTTTAAATGCTTGTATCGGAATGGGTTCAGGGTTCTGGTTTGAGTTCAGTTTTAAGCCCTGCTATTTACACACATAAGATGTAAACCTGAACCTAAACCTGAATCCAGTTTTTTGTAGGTTTGAGGCCCTGCTTGGGTATATATCCCAGAGTGATATATAGTTGGACCATATGGTAGTTCAGATT
This sequence comes from Pedetes capensis, assembly GCA_007922755.1. NCBI lineage: Eukaryota > Metazoa > Chordata > Mammalia > Rodentia > Pedetidae > Pedetes > Pedetes capensis. The sequence continues at coordinate 253,146 of VMDO01000569.1, read as the reverse complement.
TTAGTTTTTTGAGGAACCTCCATAACTGCTTTCCACTGTAGCCACACTAACTCACATCCCTACTAGCTGTGTTCTAGGGTTCCTTTCTCTTCACCTCCACATCTGCATTTGTTGTTGTTTATTTTGTTGATGCAAACCATTCTGACTGGGATAAGACAGTATCTAAATGTCGTATTGATTTATGTTTCCCTGATGGCTGAGGATATAGAACATTTTTTTCATATGTTTATCAGCCATTTGTATTTCTTCTTTTGAGAACTATATGTTTAATTCATTTGCCCATTTTTTTGATTGGGTGATTTGCTTTTTGGTGTTTAATTTTTGAGTTCTTTATATATTCTAGATATTAATCTCCTGATGTATAGCTGGCAAAGGTTTTCTCCCATTCTGTAGGCAGTCTCTTCATTTTGTTGTCTCCTTTGCTATGTAAAAGCTTTTTAATTTCATGCAATCCCATTTGTTAGTTCTTGCTATTGTCTACTGAGCTATTGGAGTCCTTTTCAGGAGGTCTTTACCTATTCCTACATCATGGAGTGTTTTCTCTATGTTTTCAAAGTTTCTAGCAATTTCAGACTTACAGATGTTACATTAAGGTATTTGATCCATTGTGAATTGATTTTTGTTTTTTTGTACAGGGTAAGATAGGGATCCAGTTTCAATTTTCTACATGAGGATATCCAGTTTTTTTAGCACCCTTTGTTGAAGAGGCTGTCTATTCTCAAAGGTATGTTTTTGTCACCTTTGTTGAATATCAGGTGGCAGTAGCTGCATGAGTTTATTTCTGGAACCTCTGTTCTGTTGGTCTACATGTCTGTTTTTGTGCCAGTCCTATGCTGTTTTTGTTACAATGACCCTGTATAGTTTGAAATCAGGTATTGTAATACTACAATACCTGCTCTTTCTACTCAGGATTGCTTTGATTATTCTGGGGCATTTGTGCTTCTATATGAATTTTAAGGGCTGGGATTTAGCTCCGTTGGTAGAGTGCTACTCTGATCTCTCTGAGCCCCTGCCTTCAATCCCCAGCACTTCCAAGAATGGGAGAAGGTCATGGCAGCCAATTCCTAAAGCAATCCTGAAACAACCATTGAAAACCCTATGAGGGTTGCTATGAGTTGGATATGACTTGATGGCACCTAACAATCACAATAACATATGAATCTTAGGATTGGCTTTTCTATTTCTGTGAAGAATGCCATTGGAATTTTGATGGGGATTTCACTGGATCTGTAGATCACTTTCATTAGCATAAACACTTTTACAATATTAATTCTTCCAATCCATGAGCATGGAAGGTCTTTTCATCTTCTAGTGTCTACTTCAATTTCTTTCTTCAGGATTTTAAAGTTTTCATTGAGAGGTCTTTCACTTCCTTGGTTAAGTTTATTCCTTGATGTTTTATTCTTTTTGAAGCTATTGTGAGTGAGATTGTGTTCCTGTTTTCTTTCTCAACCTGTTCATTATTGGTGTATAGATAAGCTACTGAATTTGTGTGTTGATTTTATATCCTGCTACTTTGCTGCAAGTTTTTATCAGCTCTAAGTTTTCTGGTGGAATCTTTAGGGTCTTTTAAATATAAGATCATATCATCTGAAAATAGCAATAATTTTACTTTCTCCTTTCCTATTTGTATCCCTTTTATTTTTTTTCTCTTGTCTTATTGCTCTGGCTAAGAATTCAATTACTATATTGAATAAGAGTGGAGACAGTGGACACTGAGAGTATAATACATTCCTAAGTGGTGGGATATTCTACCATTTTAAGATTAGGTAACAATAATGCTGATAGACCTATGGATTTTTTAAAAATTACAATAAGGCTGAGTACTCCTTTTCTTTTTCTCTCTTGTATTTCCTTTATTTCTTCCTTTCCTTCATTCCTAATTGGTGAAATAAGAGTCAAGGACCAAGAAAAATAGAAGTATACCATTGAGACTCAAGGGGCCATGTCAATTTTCAGGGGCTTTGTTGATAACTTTAGTGAATACATGTTAGCTATTACATTAATATCCCCACATGTCTGTCAGCTTGTTGTGCTGTGGAGACTTGCACGTTGCTGTAAAAGCTATGCCACTGGTATTTCAGGTACCAGCAGGGCCACCCATGGTGGACAGGTTTCAGCTAAGCTTCCATACTAAAACAGACTAAGGAGAAGGACCCAGCAGCTCACTCCCAAAACAATTAGTCATACAAAATCCTATGAACAGTAGAAAAGTACTGTCAATTATAGTACCAGAAAATGAACCCCTGCAGGTTGGAAGTCACTCAAGAGACAACTGGGGAAGAGTTACCTACCCAAAGTAGAGACAACCTCAATGATAGGAATGCAGTAAAGCCCCTGTGACCACCTTTTGCTAGTGTGGCATGACTCAAAATAAGAAGTCAGATAGTGGCTGCAACAATGGGCTCAAGTATAAAAATCATATGTATGGCATAGTGTTAGGTAGTGTTTTGGCCTGCTGTACTTAGCATCACTATGTGTCCTTCCTTGCTCTTTCCCTTTTTCTTTCACTTTGGAGTTCACCAAATTGATTTCACAACCCATTAATGGGTTTTCAATCTGACCCTAGGTCATGGGCTATGCTGACTTGATAGAGTGAGTAATCAATGGATAGAAGGTTCCACCCAGGTTATTTGCCTATGAATGACATGAACAAGTCCCACTCACAATGGGATCCCCTCATTTAGAAACTACCACCAGAGTTTTATAATGAGGCACTTGATAAACCATCATGGCTTACAAGGAGCACCCTCACAACCCCACAGTAGCACCACGGTAGCCCTAGTGCTTTAGAGGATTCTATCTCAGGGCAAAGCCCCGAGGCAGCCTGTATCCACCATATGTTTGCTTTTGTGGCCTTAAGTCAGCTGTCTTCTTGCCCCTTTCCTGCATTGTCCAGCTTTGAGAGGCTTTTTCAGCCTCAGGAAATTTAATGCCATCTCAGAAATTTTGACTTGTCCGGAACAGGACAGCTCTTGTGTATCGTGTGCAGTGCCATGAGAAGTGAGAGCCAGCAGACTCATCCTGTTCTAGAAAGAGCTGGGCCCTGCCAGGAATTCACTCCAAATTCATCCGGCTCCAGGGCCCCATTCCCAGTAGCCCAGCTCATGTCTCCATCCTCAGGGCTGTTGGCACTCATCTTTCCCACCTGCTCCCACATCCTCGAGCCCTAGTTGCCAATGTACTGGCCCGCACACAGTGTCTGCTGGCATGGTGATGCAGGGCCTGGGGGCAGGACAAAGGAAGGTGCAGACTCCCACCTGTACCTCCAAGCAGAAGCAGCTCAGAGCTCTCCCAGGCTTCCAGGTATTTGCTGGGCTCCTGTCCAAACCCCAGTAGACAATCATGACTTCTCCAAGCCCCAACCCCAACCCCAACCCCAACCTTTGAGACTAGTGAAGTAAAGCAGAGGTCTGTGGTCCTTTCCCGTTTACAACTGTCTATGGCTGTAGGATTTGCACTTGTCATTATCAGTCTTGCAGGAGATGAAGGGAACCTCATCCCCAATGCTTTTGGGGGAACTCTTATTTTGCTCCTGTAAGGCAGAGTGTCTTGTAGAAGAGCTTAGTGATGGAGGCAAGTAGAAGGGCTCTGTGACATCAGATGAGTATCTTGGGCACAGGTAACAGTGGAGTTAATGTCACATTGTTGTGGAAGATGTCAGTAGGAATAAGCTGACTGCTTTCAAAGCCCCACTTCTACAGAAGAGCCTCTCCAAGGAGGATGACTGGGCAATGACCTCCTTTCCTTCATACCAATGAGTCGAATCTCTGCAAGTTTCATCCTGGGCACGCCTGCTTGTTTCTCCAGAACAGGACGGACATTCCATAAGCAGCTCAGGAATGTGTTAAACATCTCTCCCCTGGAGGCCCCAGTTCCAGAAAGATGTGGCTGTTGACAACTCTTTTGGACTTGGGGGCTGGTCTGAAACTTACTATGTAGGTGAGGCTGACCTCAAACTCACAATCCTTCTGCCCCAGCCTCTTAAGTGCTGGGATTACAGGTGTGCACCACCATGTTTGGCTTGCCTTTAGCCTCTAGCCTGGGCCAAACCCTCTACAAAATATGGCTACCCGTTTCTGTTGTGTTTGTCTCCTTGTTGTACATAGTGAAAGATGTCATCATTGTTAAAACTTGTGGTTGTGGTGACTACCTCCACTTCTAATGGGAGTTACTTAGCCTGACTGACAGTGGTGGAGTGTTGCTTTTTATCACCCACAGGTCCTACAGCTGAGAGGTGTTCTCAGAATGTTTTCAATGGCAAAACCCTTGGCTATAAAGTTGCCAGTGTCACCTACCTGCAGCCATACCACTGTGGCATCTGATCTCATCAGATCTTGGAAGCTAAGCAGGGTGGGGCTGGTTAACACATGGATGGGAGACCGCCTAGGAACACCCAAGTGCTGTAGGCTTGGGAGAAGGACCCAGTAACCCACTCCCAAAAAACAATCAGCCATTGAAAACCCTATAGAATCCCAGCGCCATGGCACACGCCTGTAATCCCAGCAGCTTGTGAGGCCAAGGCAGGAGGATCGCAAATTCGAGACCAGACGCAGTCTGCGTAACTTAGTGAGACCCTGTCTCAAAAAGTAAAAAAATGGGCTGGGGGCACAGCTCAGTGGTCCAGCACTTGCAAAGCATGCAGGTGTGAGGCCCTGGGTTCAATCCCCAGACTGCAAAAAAAAAAAAAAAACTATACATAGCAGAGAAGCACTGACCACAGTGTTTTGCCTGTTGTACATAGTGTTGCTATGAATTAGATACTGACTCAATGGCACCTAACAACAACAACAACGTCACATGTGAATATCATTTTAAAAGTTCCATCGTTAGGTAATATCTCAAGTCATACTATACACTTTGGGTGAGATTCACACATGGTAATGAATATAAATTCGTATCTCCAGGGGTGTTCCTGATACTCTCTGAAATTTCTCACTGACTACCCTAGCATTTCCTTCTTTGAACTGAGGTAGTTCATGAAGAACATCTGACACATGCCCATCTGATAAGAGAACTAAGAGGTGGTGCTGATGTCCTTTTCTATCGCCAACATTCTAAAGCGAATTTTTCAATTATAAAAACAATTCAGAAAAGAACTCATCATATTGCCTCCTGAGCCCAGGGGATCATGTGCCATATCCTCTCTTGGAGGCCACTGCTCCAGAAAACTGAGAATAATAATTCAAATGAGGAAGGTTCAGCAAGTTTAGATGATCCATTCAAGTTTACAGTCAGTGAGCCTCCAAATGAGGCTGAATCTGATGCTTTGAAACAGGGGTCTCCCTCTTTCCACTACCCTGCCCCTTCTCTTACCTCTCCTTTTTGGAGGAATGGAGGTGCTCATCATAGGAAGGGAGCAGACTGTCTTAGATCTGCCACCTCCCATCTTCTTTGGAAGCTGTACAACTCCCACTGGGAGTTGTAGCTTGTGTGTGTAGGATAGTCTGGCTGGGGGCCTTGTCTTCAGTTGGGCTTATGTACACTTGGCTTTGAAATAGTCTTAACTTTGAAATACAAAGGAATTTGGATTAGTGATCTCCATGTGCCTGGCAAAGTCCTTGACACATTTCTACAAGGTCCTAGGAACTGACACTGTAAGAAGAGCAAGGTGGCAAAAGGTTTGGGTTTGCACTGTTTCTTATTGGCTGAGTGACTTAGAGCAATTATTTGATGTCTCTGAGCATCAATTTTACCATAAGTAGAATAGGGATAAAAAATAGTCAAAGGTTTGCTAACTTCATAAGGTTATTTTAAAAGATTAAGTGAAATATCTTATGCAAAGCCTTTAGCTTTACAAGAAAGGAAGGAAGGAAAGGAGGGAGGCAGGAGGGGGAAAGGAAGGGATGGAAGGAAAGGTAGAGAAAAATAATAGAAAACATTGCAGGGCCCCTCTGGTTTCATGAAACTGATCTATATGCATGAGTGTACTAGGTCATGATAAAAATTCATTTTTTACTATGAGTTGCAATTTAAAATGTTGAAAAACATTGTCCTTGGAAGCCCCATTTGTTTGGCTTGTTCTCATTGTTTATAGCCTCTTCCATTTATTCACTCCATTTTCACTACCTGGAACATAAACAGGGAGAACAGTCCTAGATCCATTTTGTCCTAAAAAAATACATGAGTTAACCTTTCTGGACTTCATTTTTAAAAATATATCCAAAACAAAGGAACTAAGTGAGAAGGTGACTTGGTCCCTTCTGCCTCTATGACCCCATGATCACATCTCTCAGAACGTTCTTTGGGAGTTTGCAGAGTGAAAGGCTCTCTTCAGCCCTCCCATGCCCATAACCATAAAATATTTAAGGGGAAAAAAAGGGCCCTAAAAAAAGGGAAAGCAAACAACCCGATGGGAGCGTCCCACAGAGAGCTCAAAGGGCACACTTTCACCTGGAAGGCGGCCTCTGGACAACGTAAACCTTCTGTGCATGGGGGCAGGGTCGGTGGGAACCTCAAAGGGACAAGATGATCCATGTAGGCTCTGGCACCATGGCAAGGGGTTCAGAGAGTGCCATCAGCCCTAGGCTGCAGAAAAGGGAAGCCCATAGGCTGAGAATAGGCTGCAGCCCTGTGGCCTGGCTGCAGCCACGCTTGCCCAGGCCACCTGCAGGGACCCAGAGCCTGGCAGAGAGGCCAAAAGGCCAAGCTTTGCCTTGTGGAATGAAGAGTGGCCTTGGCCTGGCACTTGCAATATTTCCTCCCAGGTAGTATGTGCCTGGCAGGGCCCCTTTGTTTCTATACAAATAGTTGAGTCCATAGTACTATAGTGTGGAATCTTGCATGTAGCAACTGCTTAGAAGATATTCCCTGGTACATTTGATCAGAGATGATTACTGAGCAAAAGCAATCTGAATATCCTCCAAATGACCACCACCTCCCCTCCTAGGGACTAGGGAACATACAAGAAATGTTGCCTTTAGGAGAAAGAAAGGAAAAAATTATGTTTTCTGCAGAGGACCCAGGGCATGGTTCACACAGCAGCCTAGCTAGAAGAGTTTAAGCTATTAATTCTGTAGGGCAGGAATGTTGCCTGTCATCAAGGATTCCAGAGAAGAGGGTATGAGAAAGTAACCTCCCTTCAGGTACCTGGCCAGAGAGATGCAGGGTCAGGGGACAATGGGTGATTACAATGGAATGAGGGAGGAAGCCAATCTTATAAAATCTTGCCTTTTCACTTTTGCAAAATAATTTTCTTCCTAAGAATAAAACTGAGTTGTTTTTTTTAAAATCATCCTTGTTCAATATAAATACAAATGACTTGTTACCAGGTGACAAATGATGAAATACATTTCTGTAAATACATTCTGTAAAGACCAGACAAATTGTAGGTCACTTTGACCTGGAGATGTTGGGAGAGATTTGATGGGACAGACAATGATCTGAAGGAGGGCAGGGTCTGGAGAGATGGATGCAAAATGGCAATTCAGGGGTGGGGAGAGGATGAGAAGAACATGGTTAGGGACGTGGTGATGGCACTACGACAGTATGTGCTGAACATACAACATCTATAGTTTTGCAAATTTGCTAACCCTAGAACCTGAGTCTCCCATGTCTAGTTTATCTAGACTGTGATCCAACAGGTGAAAAATGCATGGAAAAAGTTTTTTGAAAGGCAGCATGGAAGAATGCAGATGTTCAAAGAGAAGACCTGTATTCTAGTGGCTCTGTCATTCCCCAGATGTAAAAATGTCAAAAATTCTGCCTGTCAATTGTACAACTGGGAGAATGTTTTCTACCTGCCTGTCTTGAAAGATTATGATGGAGACTGAATAATAATTTTCCAAAGAATTGTTTATACTCTAAATCATTTTACACATATTAAGTACTAGCTTCATTGCTACAACCAAGAACTGTGAAAAAAGATAGTCAGTGACTATGGTATACTAGTACTCATCTTTCATCACCTTTCAATGAAGTTTATTTGCAAAATGTCAGGCCTATTAAGCACCACAAAAATGACTTCTGAGTGATCAACCTCTTCCACAGGCTCATAGGACTTCCTGAGAATATCCCAATATATTGGTTGTTAGAAATTTTTCTTCCTATTACTCACTGTTAGCTTTCTCATAACGCTTTGGGCAGGAGATTCTCTTACTTTCATTACAATAAATAATCCTGCTATCAGACTGGTAGGGGCTCCAAAGGCATTTCCATTTATCAGTTTCTAAGGATAGATGGTCCATCCCCAAATTCAGGCAAACAATGTGTGTCTGTTTCCTGTTTTTTTAGCCTTCCGAGAAAGTTTCTGATAGTTCCTTAATGAACTGCTTCAGTGCTTTACCTCAGAAACTAATTGTTTGAGGGTTTTTTTCTCCTGTTGAGCCTCAGTTCATTTCTTGGGATTCAGTTATTTCCAGGGGAGAGGAGGTAGTTATACAGTCTATCATAGCTGTTTCAGAAATGGTTGATTGCACTAGCAGACTTGCTGGGCTCTGGTTCTTCATTGATTAACTCAGTGATGTTGGAGAAATCATTTTATCTTTCTATGCCTCAATTTCCTACCTGTTCAGTTTGTTCTCTCTGAACCACGGCTTCCTCCTCCTTAAGAGAAAAATAGCAGTGTCTTCCCTGGCTAAAGGGGGACATCAAAGTTGCAGGACGACTTTGTGGGCATCTGTATTCTAGAACACTGTTGCTGTTATGGTTTGTTTATATATCTTCCCACTGGACAGTGAGCTCTAAGGAGGGAACCCTATCTTTTTTCTCTCTCTTCCATCATCTTGTGCGGTGCCTAGTACATAGGGAAGGAGAGGAAGCGAGTAATTTTTAGCTAAAATTTTCTATGGCAAATTTTTTGCAGGCCCACCCACATTTCCAAATCTTAGGAAGTACTTTTTATCTCCTTCTTTCTTTCACACCAGTGTCACGGTGAGGAAGGGGAACTGGGGACCAAGAACTGGAGAAGCTAAGACTAAGCCTGCTTGTATGGGATCGTAATGGTCCAGGAACATGCTGAGCCGCGGTCACTGCTGAAGGGACTTTGGGTGGGAACAGTGATGCACTTTCAGGATCCACTCCGGCCCCTTGTGCTCTTTTATCCTAACTAATGGAATCAGGCTGAGCTTCCCGACGTCTTGCAGAAGTAATGGGACGCGGAGCAGTGCCTAGCACTTCCCTCCAGTGCAGCAAGAACAGCTCTGGGTAGACAGACAATCTACAGCGCCCCGGGGTGTCGAGCTCTTGGCAGGGTCAGCTCAGGTGGGGGTGACGCACCTGGCGGAGGCGTCTGCAGCAGGCTGGATAGAACCACCGCGGCGGGGGTGGCGGGATGCATCACGGATTATCATAGGCAAAAGCGTGGGTCTGCACACACGAAATTATCGAAAAAGCTACCCCACAAGGGGCAGAAACATGTCATTCTCTATGGACTGCAGTTGTGGAAGGTTTCGCAAAACAGAGTCTCCAAGGCGGCAGCGAAGTATCTGACTCCAAGTCAAGATGGTTGCAGCGCCTACGGAACGCAGGGCAGGAGCGGACCGGACCTGTGGGCGGGGCCAAGGGGCGGGGATGGTCCGGGGGCGGGGCCTCTAGAAAGGCGGGGCCAGGTGCTGGGCTGTCTCTGCTTGTCAAAAGGCAGCAGCCGTGCCCAAGCGCCGGGAGGACTGAGCCGCGTGTCCACCCGCCAGACCAGGTGCGGACCCGGGAGCAACGGGGAAGGGGGTCCTAGGTTAGGGATTAGGCCTGGGGTTGGGCATCTGGGGTCCGGAGGTATGAGTGCCCGGTTGCAGCCACTAGAGTCTAAGTCTCAGGAACAAACTTGGCAACTGAGATCATGGCTCTGGTGCCATGAGGTTGGCACACTAAGGAAATACTGAGGTCTAAGAAAGCTGAAGTTTGTGCTAGACTGGCGATGAGGGAAGTCACCTCTTTGGTGCCCAGGCAGCTCAACGCATAAGTGCTCCGCTAAGACAGTGCTCAGCACTTGGGCAACGAGAACCATTTGTTTCTTTCCTCTGTCGGCCACTTTGGCGTAGAGTGGAGGAATAAGAAAGAGAGATTGGCTGTGGATGGTGCTAATGTCTTCTGGGGGTGGAGTGTGTGTAGCCTTGTTTATTATCTTGTAGGGCCCATGTGTGGTCACCTGAGATGGTGGAGTTGGGTCTCTTAAGTACGGAAGTTTTCATTTCTCTTCTTTTTTTTTTTTTTTGAACCACCAATGATTTAAGATCTAATTGACTGGAGCACACTGGATTTATTTTTCAGGAGAACCTGTCCGTAGATGTCCAGAAGAACTCAGGGGCAAACATGAATTGAGGAGGGGGCTTAGGGCGAAGTTTCTGATTAGGGGGTGAGGGGCCCTGAGTCTGGGGATCGTAGGTGAGGGTTCAGGGGGAATATCTAGCAGGGAATTGCATGAAGTCTTCAGGGCCAGTAGATAGCTGTCTCCATTCCTGTGGACCAGATGCTGAGACTCACTTGGCCTGGGCTGGTGGAGTGTTGGATCTCTGAGGCTAGGCCCTTCTCACTTGTCCTCCTCTCCCCCTCTCCTCCTCCCCCTCCCCCCTCCCCTTGTGGTGAGTGAGTCAGCCTCCTGTCTGGGCTCAGTTGCAGCCAGAGGGGCCAGAGCCCAGGCAAGCAGTTGGGCAGGCATTTTCTGAGCATTGCAGAAGTTCTTCTGGGCAGGGTTCAGCTCTGCTGCAGCTCCCTGTGGAAGGCCATCTTCTTGGGGTGGAGGGGAAAGAAAGGATTCAGACATGCAACACAGCAGTGGTTGTTTGATGGCTATGGGATGATTCCAGAAGGGGATGACTGTGAAGGGATTGTGGCTTTGTGGTAAATTCACATTTTTTATCCTTCTCTAGGACTGGGAGGTGCATCCCAATACTGCAGACTTTTCCAGCCCCTCATTCCATTTCTGCTCTGTGATCTTGTTAGCTGCCCATCTCTGCTAGTAAAGTGGATGTGCAAAAGAAATTGGGAAGTTTCTGGGGCCAGAAAATCCAAAGAATGCTTTAACCCAGGCTAGGGAGAGAAGGTGGTTTGCTGAGGTCTCAATAGGTTGTCTGGACACAGGAGTCTCAACTCTGTGAAGTGGGGGTATTATATGTTGAGGGACTGTCCCCATATCTTCCCCATCTGAAGGCTAGAGGGAATTGTGGTGGCTCTCTGGAATAGTTTTAGAACTGGTATGCAGGCAGACCAGGAGGTAGCAAGAGTGAAAATTTCTCTCTGGCTTTTGTTTTGTGTGCAAGAGACCTTTAAGCAGAAATGAGTGCCCCTAGCAGGGCATGGTGGCAGATGCCTATAATTCCAGCATTTAGGAGATTGAGGCATGAGGATTGGGAGTTCAAGACCCACCGGGGCTACATTACAAGACCCTGGCTTAAAAGAAAAAAAAAAAAAGGTACCCCAGAGCCCACTCAATAGGCTCTTGACATTCATTTGAGAAGAATCCTGGGGGCCTGACCAGGCTTTTGTGTTGACTAAAACTGCAAAACGCTTGGAAATTCCCTGTCTGTGCTTAGACTGAGTCCTACAGCTTCAGTTTTGGCTGGTCCTGATGGAGTAGGACTTGGTCCCTTGCCAAGATAAAGGAGGAACTGAAAAGTGGAGTAAGAAAAGAGAGAAAGGAAGAGTTTGGAAGCTTTCCTAACCCCTCACCCTTCTCCAAGCAAAGCCATCAGAATTCATGTTTTCTGGACGGTCCCAGGGCTCTTTGGGGGTGTTCTAGTTATTTGCATTTATGGGTTCTCAGTTTTCTTCCTTTATTCTGCTTTAAAATTGATGACTTTTGGGGACTGAGTCCTAGAGGAAGCTCCAGGAGACCTACTGTCTGCCTCCAGCCCAACAGCAGGTGTCCAAAGCCCCAGTCTTCAGTAGAAAAAGCCCCGAGCCCTGGTTGGCTAGATGAAGCAGTTATCCAAGACAGAAGATGGTACTCTAGTTGTTCAGCACTTTATCCCACATTAAGGAGAAGGTGACCAGCTTGGCCTCAGCAACCTCTGCCAAAAAACTGCTGTCATCCATGCAGCAGTGGGGAGAGCCAGGGCCAGAAGTACCTAGATGGCATTTGAGTTTGTGGCTGGACACAGAATTATGGGGCTCTGGCTTCCATTTCTCACTGCGGCAAGCCTATTTAGGATACAGATAGAGAGAAATAAGGCAATGACCAGATTTGATTAAGCATCTCCTGTGTGGCCCAACATGGTGCCATGCTCTCTGAGGGATGACAGGAAGCAGATGCCAGCAAACCAGCCCTCTGCCTCCAAAATGATTGGCTCCCCAGGAGGGGCATGACCTCTCAAGCTTTCTTTCTACTACTGTCTACTTTGAGAAGATCTAACTGGGCTGAGGCCATCCTGGCTGTTGCTCTAGACCACCAGGGCCTCACTCCAATTATGCTTCTTTCTGGTTTCCCTGTCTTCTCTTACTTCTGTTCCCTTCTGGGTCTGCTAGAAAGGGTAACTGTAAGTTATCATCCAAGCCAGGGTATTTTTGAGAGGGACAAGAAGGCTCCATGTGCTTATGCCAGGACAATGGACATCAACCAAAACTGTTGGGCAAAAAGGAACATTTTGCATCCAGTGGACACCACAATAAACCCAGCAGAGGTCACACAACAATGAAGGGACAATGGGGCTGGGGGAGGCTTAGTACTGAGGGGAAGATGGGGGTAACTTAATTCTGAGGACAGCCCCAATACCCATATCTCTGGGGCGGTCATCCAATTCTATTCTTTTTCCCAAGGGTAGCACTGCTCCCAGCCAACCTATTCCAGGACCCAGTCTACCACTTGTGTGACTTCCTTTCACCCTTGACTTGTGACTGGCCTCACCTTTGGTTTTCCTGCCCCACCCCTACCTCAGACAGGGACAGAAAGACCAGCCAACTCCTCTTCAGCTTCCCCTGGGGGAACTGGGATTTATAGTAGTGCCAAGACACAGCCTCATGCTTCTTCGTCCCTCTTCCCCTTCTCTGCAGCCTCTTCACTTGGTCCTTCTAGCTTCCCAGACCTCTGGGGACTGTCCCTTCCCATAGGAAAAGTATAGCTCTGAAGTAAATAAACAACCAGGAAGGGAGGGGTAGTCAAACCTTGTCCACATAGGTAAAAGACATAGGTCATTTGTAATCAGGATCCAGGGAAATGGCAACCAAGGTGGAGTCCAGAGCCAGACAGAAACTTCCCAGCAGAAGATGGGGTCAGTCCCCTTGGACACTAGAGCACGACTCTCCCATCTGTTCTGACTGTTAGGGAAATGGTCCAGGGTGGGGACAGAGAGTTCTTGCTCAATCCAAGCTATAGGCGTTGGTGGCAGTGACAGCATCCTGTGGTGGTGACATGTGGAAGAGAAACTGTCCTGTCTTCTGAGTCCTTGGGCCCTGGGCTGCAGACTGTCAGAGAAGGCTCCCTGGAGAGTCCGCAGAGGTCCAGCATGTGAGCGATTAGGGTGTAGTGCACAGGGAAGTGTAGTGACTACTCTGGCAGGAAGGAAGTCATTCTCATCAGGACAAATGAAAGGGCAAGTAAAGGTCTCTTGGGAAATCCCACCTTTGAAGCAACTTGTGAGACAGGGAGGTGGTGAGACCCCCTGGGCCAGCTTGGGAAGGGCAGGGGTGGCCTGTGGGTAAAAGGCAGGAGTGAGAGGCACAAGAGGCATTCTGGGAGTCTGAGCATGTGTCACGCTTTTGCAAACCTGCCCTGCAGGTCCTGTGCCAAGGAATAGACTAAGCAGTGTTCCCAGAACCAGATGCCACACAAAGTCCTCATTCTGCACAGGGGAGAGTCCTGGTCCTGCACAGGGTGTGGGCAGCTGCTCCGGCGGGAAAGGGAAGTTTGGGCAGGACCCAGGGGCCTGTTCCTGGGAAGCTGCTGCCTCTTGCTGGCCTCCTGGTGATGAGTTGGAACTTTGAGGTGTTTTGCAAGGTGTGACATTCCAGGCACTGAGGAGCACCCAGGAAGCTCAAGGCTTTGCTGATGACATATCCAGTGTGTGCCACCTGCTGGCACTGGAGTTAGAGCTCCAGGAACAGTGGCTCACTGAGCACTCACTGGGTACCACGTGCTGTGCTACCTAGGGACGAGCATGGCCTCCCACACCTGTTGCTACCTTGGGACTCAAGAACCACTGTTCTGTTCACCTTCCAAATGGGAAAACTAAGTCTCCAGGAGGTTAAGCAATGTGCCAAGGTGAGCCAGCTTGGGCGGGGCAGAGTCAGGACTCACACTCAGGTCTGTAGGATGCTGAAGCCCGTACTCGTAAACTCTGGGAACTCTCCCACCTCTGCATTTGTGGGCTGGCCACAGACAGTGTCACATCTTGTACCTTTTAGGACTACAATAAATGTTTGCGAACTGCAGGGTTAGATTTACTGACTAGTTTGAACAAGTTGACCTGAGAGCAAGCTCGCCTTGCCCAAAGGTTATTCTAAGGATGGTGCCATCTCAGAAGGCTCCCTCAGCACCTTTAGACCTCAGTGCCTTTCTGACAATCTTAAACACATACTCAGGTTAAGAATAGCAAAACACCTGAGAGCTGTAGCATTGTGCAGAGAGGTGGTGTGGAACACAGTAAGACTTGAATGACATGGAAGACAAATAAGAAATCTTTCAATTTCAGATGAGCTACCGTATCAATAATCTATGTGCTAAGTGCACCAAGATTTAAACACTGTCCCATTGGCCAAGAGGGAGCTATTCTCACCTTGCCTTCACTCTCTCCATCCTGGCTGTCCCTTAAAGGCTCCGGAAACAAGCCTACCTGGAAGGAGAAATGGGCTCTGGCCTCCTCTGACAGCCTCCTGCCCTGTGCTGAGCTCGTCTCCTGTAATCTGCACAGCTTTGCTTTGGGGTAAGTACTATGGATGGGGAAAGTTTTAGGTGGTACTGTTCGAAGCTGTGGTAGAAGCTTGGCAGAACACAAGGAGCAGAGAGTCTGAGTTAGACACTGTGTTCAAATTCTTGCTTTGTCACTTTCTAGCTGGTGCCCTCAGGCAAATTTCTTAATTTCTCCAAATCTCAGTTTCCTTCACTGTAAATTGTGGATAATGACAGACCCCTTATAGGGCTGCAGGAGAATTAGATGAGGTAAGTCAAGGGCCTGGCACAAAGAGGGCCCTTGAAAAGCATATGTGAACAGTCATTTAGCACACTCAGGCTGAGACAATGGGAATTTAATAGTTAAAAAGAGAAAGAAAAGGAAAGAAAGAAAGAAAGAAAGAAAGAAAGAAAGAAAGAAAAGAGCCTCTCACAATTGTTTTCAAATTGATAGCCCAGAAACCTTTGCATTGTAAGAGGTCACATAGGAACTCAAGAATGGCTGTCCTGGCACCTGGCTAAACTCAGACTTAGCAAATTGATTTCTTTTTCTTTTCTGTATTAGACAATGAACTTGGAGAATTACTTAGCTTCTCTGGAACTCAGGTTCTTCAATCCTTTCTGTTTATTGTTTTTTAAGCTGTGAAATGATACCATATATCACACACACAAGAATGCATAATATGCTTCTGTTTAGATTATGGAATAATATTACATAACTTTGTACTACTCACCTAAGTTAGGAATGGAACATTTATGGTTTCTTAAAAGCCCCTTTGCTTCTCTCCATTTGCATCCCCCTTCCTTACTCTGTGCCCAAGATGAATTTTGGTTATTTCCTTGCTTTTTTTATAAATTGTCATCTATATGTGTTTGTTTTGTTTTGTTTTGTTTTTTGCATGACCTTAAAGTTTACATATATGTATTCTCTGTGATGTACTTTTTCACTCAGTAACTTATTTCGGAGGTTTGTCCATATTGATCCACGTTGCTGCATTCATTAATTTGCACTGCTCTGTAGTCCTCTATTGTGAAAACACAATTTGTACATCCTCCCTTTCACTGATTTGAGTGTTTTCCAGTTTGGGGCTACTATGATATGACATCACTGCAGCAACATGTTATGCTTGTCTCCTGGTGTGTGTATAAGAGCTTCTCTAAGGCACATATCCAGGAATGGAGTTGCTGGTTCACATGGAATTCCATGTTTGGCATTACTCTACAACTCCACAGTGGTCATACCAAAAAACACTCCTTTCAACAGCAGATGAAAGGTCCCATTGTACCCTGTCTTTTCAACACTGGACATCAACTTCATTTCTAAAATGAAAAAGCTGTATTAGATGCAGTTCTACAGCCCCTTCTGGCTAGCATGTTATTGTGCATAGCTTAAGGACTTGGTTTCTTGCTGATGTGTGTGCTCATCTGATGCATTTTGCACAGGTGACCCCATACATGCCACAGCCTGACTGAGGGCTTTGCCTGAGCCTCTGGGTACAATTGAAGCCCTTCCTCTCTGTGTTTCCTCCAGCAGTGGATGAAGGATCCCATGACTCTAGATTCTCCCCAAAACTTTGTGGTCTCTTCAGTTCAGCCAAGAGCCTAACTAATGTCAGTGCTGAGCACATATTAGATGCTCAATTAATGCCTACTGAGTTGCATTTTTGTGACATGGATTGGGAGGGGTATATATTTTCCTTGGGCATCAGTTTTGAGAAAAGGACATAAAGTATCAGAACCATGTGTTGCTAGCTAATCAAAGTACATGGGGCTGGGATTCACGTATGTCCAGGGCTTCTTGATCATTTGGGGGCTCCAGGTAAAGTGAAGTGAAGTTTAATAGTCTCCATTGGCCAAATGTTCAGAGTGTGGCCTTGTTCTTTGGCTTTCTGACTTGTTCTATCAGAGAAGCAGGGAGTGACTGGAAGGTTAAGGTCAGGGGACAGAGGAGGTGCCGTGGGGAAAGGGACTGAATGCCTGGAGAGATACCCTTTCTCTCCCAATATTGAACAGCCTGCCTGGGGGTACTGGGGAAAGGAAGTGTTAGATGTACGCTGTGTCCTGGTAGTCACATAAATAGCCAGCTGCCCACCTACCCAGCCACCCACAGGACTAAAGAATGTGGCTGCCTGGACGGTTGTGTGGGCCATCCCAGCCCTCAACTCTATAATTACCCAGCCAGTCTGTGCCTGTCAGCTCTAGGGGCAGGCAAGTGCCTCTTCCCTGGACCTCACCTTGGCCTCCAGGCCCAAGCTGGGCCCTGTAGCAGAGCCTTGCCTCTTTCTCCGCCTCCTCACTGACACACTCCCAGCTCCACCCAGCATTTCTCTCCCTGCATCAACCTTTGACCCTCACCAGGTTGCCATATTATATAATAGCTGAAACTCAAATTAACCAGTGGATATTATAACTTACTATATCCTAGGTACTGTGTTAAATGTTTTTCTTATACTTTCTCACTTATGCTTCTCAATAATCCTAGGAGGTAGGTAAGATTATCCATATTTTAGGAAGAAGAAACTGAGCTTCAAAGAGATGGAGAGGCTGAATTTCTTACCTAAAGTCATTGAAGTGCTAAGTTAGAACCAGAACTTCAGGCCTTTCTAAGTCCAGCGTGGATGCCCACTCTTTACTTGCCCACCTTTTCTTCCTGCAGCATCTGTCATTCAGCTCGGCCTGTCCCTCCCCTTCTTGTCTGAGGAGCTAGAAAAGAGGCAGCAGGTGGTGAGGT
Organism: Pedetes capensis; assembly: GCA_007922755.1. Lineage (NCBI taxonomy): Eukaryota > Metazoa > Chordata > Mammalia > Rodentia > Pedetidae > Pedetes > Pedetes capensis. The sequence continues at coordinate 235,657 of VMDO01000569.1, read as the reverse complement.
GGTGCCTGCCCAGGGTGCACAGGGCAGTTCCAAGCTGGCCAGGGAGGTGCTGGAAAACACCTTCAGGGCAGAGTTCTTTGTTCCAAACGACTCTGATTTTTCCGGACTTCTGCCAGGGGTGGGAAGTTACCTCTGCCCAGCCTATTTGGCAAGCACATTCACATCTTGGGTGCCATGATGTTAAGGGGTGGAGGATGGGCTGCCTCCAGTAAAATTCCATTAGGATGAACTCCATTTGAAATACAACAGGTTTTGTTGAAATCCTGTGTGCAGCCTGGGAAACAGGAGGGGAAGTGGAACTAAGTGGAAGTTAGGTCTCTCTTAGTAGAGCCCCCATAGGTTTGGAGCTGGGAAGGGAGCTGGAAGGAGAAGGAGAAAAGAGTCAGACCCACCCCAGTTCTTCCTTGAATGCCAAGTACCTGAATGGTTCTGGGAAGGGCTGAGTGGGGACAGCTTGGTACTTAGCTCCACCTGACGGTGCTGAACTGCCTGTTCAGTTGCCCACTACCTGTACTCTCCTGTGAGCTCTGAATCCCATCATTGAAGTGTATGGCTCAACACAGTACCGAATGCATCACAGATTCCCTCAACAGATGTGTTTTGGATGGAAATATGATTGTATGAAGACTGAGTCCCCTGAGCTGGAAAAGAGAGTTGAAGGCCAGTTGCTTTGTGTAGTTAAGTTAAACCGGGCTGCAGCTTAGATGAATTCCCCCCAGTGATTGTACCAAGTGTGCACAGTAACAAGCACTAACATTTACTGAGCAGATACCATCTGCCTGGCACTGTGCTAAGCATTTGGTGTATATTTTCTCATTGAATCCTCAAAGGCCAGGCAAATATGTGCTATTATTTTTCTCATTTCACAGATAAGGAAACAGATGCTTAGGGAGCGCAGATAATTGATTCTGGTCACACAGCTAGTGGCAGGGAGAAACCAGAAACTGGACCCAACCAGGCAGGCTTTCTCAAGAACCCCTTCTAACTGCGTCTCCCTAACCAGGAAGCTCTGCTATCACCGGTCACTGGTGCAGGGGGTGAGGCTAGAGGGGTGCAGACCCCAATATGATGGACTAGAGGGCACCAGCTTGGTCTAGAGGGGTGGGCCTGCCTCAGGCCAGCAGCATGGCCACTGGAACTATAGCCTAGTGTGGCCACATGCCCCAGTTTTTCCATAGGAAGCTAGACATAGAAATTTCTTTGCAAAAGTTTTTAAAACATTGACAATGAATTTTTAAAAAATTGTCACCCCTGCTGGTGATGGGGTGAGGGTGGGCAACAGAGCACATCTCTGCCAGGTTTCATCTGCAGGCTTCCACAGGGTCCTCTGGTAGCTTCTTTCTTTCCTTCTTCCTCCTTTCCTTTCCTTTCCTTTTTCCTTTCCTTCTCATTTCTTCCTTCCTTCTCTTTCCTTTCTTTTCTCTTTTCCTTTGTTTTTTCTTTCTTTCAGTATTTGGGGGTTGAACCCAGGTCCTCACTCATACTAGGCAAGCCTTCCACCATTGAGCCACACCCCCAGCCCCTTTTTTATTTTTCATTTTCAGACAGGGTCTAGTTAAGTTATGCAGGCCACCTCTAGCCTTGAATTCCTGATCCTCCTGCCTCACGCTCCCAAGTCTCTGAGATTATAGGCATGTGCCATGCACCCTGCCTACTTTCTTTTAACAGGTGGCTGCTACACAGAGCAGGACAGGGAAAACCTCTTAGGAAGTATTCTCTGTGGTGAGTTGTCAAGAAACCTCCCAGAGTGATATCTCATGAGCAGGTTCCCCCTTTCCTCTTCTCTCCCTCACTCTCTTCTATCCTCTCATATTCTGTCTACCCAGTCAGGGATTTTCCCAGAGTTATGTCATGTCAGAGAAATCAAAAAGAAACTAACACCCAAGGAAAGGGTCTCTAGGCAAAACAAAACAAAACAAACAAAAGCAACCAGTGGAAGGTTTTGGAATGAGCTTCGAGCAGACACTCCATAAAAGCCCTCTGTGGTTTCGGGGTCTCAGACCAGAGTCTTGGCTGTGCTAGACAAGCCCTTCACCACTGAGCTACACCTCCAGCCCCCGCACCATCCTTTTGGCTCTTCCAGGCTCTGAAGACATTGTGCTGGCAGAGAGACATCAGGATCCATGAAATCCTTCAAAGTGTCTTTTCATAGCTTTCACTTTATACCCAAATTTGTTCTTCCTCCTACTCTCAAATTCCTGGGAGAATAATAGTAAAATAAGAGCCAACATTTTAATAAAGTGTGACAATTTTTATAACACATTTTCAATATTGTATTTCAGCTGATAAAACAATCTTGTGAGACAGACAAATGGGTGTAGGGCCTTTTTTTTGAGGCTTGGTAAAGTAGCAACATTTTCTCCCTCTTCCATTCTATGAGAGAACAGGGGCCATGGAGGCTTACGCCCCAGGCTCCCACAGGTCCTCTGTCACCTGTGGCCCTCACTCCCTACCTTGAGACCACGGGTGGTGGAGGAGCAGAAATCAATTTGTGAACCCCCTTGATTTTGATCCCCACGTCTCTGAAAAGCCTGGCTCTAGAGCAAGTAGGAAACGGGCATGGAAGGGCCCTGAGCAGTTGGTGACCCATGGCCAGTTTCCTCTCCAAGCCCACCTCCACCGCCTGTCACCCTGAGCCACTATTCTGAAAGCAGAGCAAAAAATAGCTCACTCAAGGGAATTATTTTTGTCTCTGTTAAACTTCAATCCAGGGTTCCTGAAGAACCTGGCTGCAGAGTTGTTTTTCAGGGCAGGGGGAGTTCTGGGAAGAGAAGGGGAAGCAGTAGGTGGAGGGACCTCCACTGCTCCCCTAAGGAGCAGGGAGGGGCCTTGACCACTGGCCTCCTCCCCTAGAATGCTGCCCATCAGCCGCCGCACTCAGCAACTTGGGCTGACCTGGTGGAACCCAGCCCAATAGCAGGAGCTGGCTTTCCCCCATGAGTTCCCTACCTGAGCCAGCCTCTGGCCTGCTCCATCAGAGCCCTGCTCCAGGCTCTCTGCCTTTGCTGGGAAGAGTTGAATGAAAATAGTGGCAATTCTGTTGCCGGGTACACAGGCCCAGGTGGCAGGAGGCCTGGCTGAGGGCAACTGGGGGTGAAGGCAGCTAGATGCCAGGAGAGAGAAAAGTCATTCCTCTAGAGACGCTGGCTCTGGCTCCTCCTCTGCCCTGAAGCAGCATTCACGAAAGGCTGCTCTGTGAGTGAAATCTGCTCCATCTTTGCCCCTGGGTCCCACTGAAAAACAAGGAAGAAGAACCTGGCCAACAGACAGGACTGGGAAGTGGGTTATGGTTTGGTAAGGATTCATGGGTTAAGGTAGAGGCAGCTCTTTCCTACCATTCTGTGGCCACAGAGGAAAATCCTCCAGAAAGATTATAATATTTGGCCTGTTATGTTGAAATAGGCTGGAGTTTGGCTCAGTTGGTAGAGTGTTCCTCTGAACTCTCTGAGGCCCTGGGTTTGATCCCCAGCACTACAAAAATGGGAGATGGATATGGCAGTCCACTGCTGAAACAATCCCAAAACAATCAGCCATTAAAAACCCTGTGAATAACAGAATCACTGACATAGTGCTGGGCATGATGCAGCATCAGGAAGTGTTTTGTTCTGTTGTACATAGGGTCACCATGAGTTGGATGGACCCAACTCAATGACACCTAACAACAGCAACATGTTGAAATAGAAGAAGTATCTTCAGTTATAGCTTTGAGGGTAAGGTGAGGCTTTGCATACTGGGCCACAGTGAGTTTGGACATCTGGTCTCTGGGTCACCAATGTGCTGATACGTATGTGGGATTGTCCACTTTGTCCATGTGTCAAGTTGTTTGTGAGCCTCATGTATTTGGGTCCAATGCCTTTCCAAAGAGTGATTCCTGGCAACAAGGAAGTGACCTTGTTGGCCAGGAGAGCAGAGTAGGGATCTGGAGGCTATGTGATATCAGTTCTTCCTATGCCAAGCAACCATATCTGGCCACCCTGGACAGCTTGATGAATGATAGAAGGATTGACTGGTGAAATGGAAGCTAAGTTGTTCTCCAACTTCCATTTGCCCTTATTAAACCATTTGTTTTTTTCGATTTTCCCTCATGAAACTGTTTTTTTTTTTTTTTTCCTACTGAACTGGGCTGAATTTTCCAGAACTCTTCCCCTCTCCCTCTCTCTTCCAGCTCAGTTACCTTTTCCCAGGAATTAGGATTTGCCCCCCACCCACCGGCTCTGGGTCTACATCACAGGCTCTCACCTCTGCTGCACAAGAGACCTGTTGCCTGGCTGATCTCTGGGGCCCTTTCTCAGTGAGCCAGGGAAAGGGGGACATCATTTTTACTTCCTTTACAGCCCTCAGGTTGGAATGAGAATCTAAATGGGGTTTGGAAGTCTTCAGTTCCAAAATATCATTGCAATAATTTTAAATTCCTGGTAGTTAAGACTCAATGGGTTTAGTAGAAGTACTCAGGAGAGAAAAGAATGGAACATACTTCCTCCAGGTCTTTAACATGGATGTGGTGTGTTGGCTCATCTTTTCCTGGTGCCCCTCACTCCCTCCAGCCATCTTGGACTAGTTTCTCTGCCTCAAACATGCTGTTTCCCTTTTACCTCTCAGCCCTGGGACATAGAGTGTCCCCTGCCTAAAGCCTCACTCCCACTCTTATCTCTTATCATTACCATTCTCCTTTCTGTCTCCATTGACGGGCAGAGAGGGGCCTCCTTCAAAGGGCTTCCTCTTGCCTCTTCTAGGCTCCCCACCTTCCTGTGCTGGCCTGTCCCATAGCAGTGTGAGCATACTGCATTGAAGGTCATATTTGTCTCCCCCTGTAGACCAACCTTCAAAGGGCAATGTCAACGTCTTGCTCACCATATGTCTCCACCTTCTGGTACAGGCCTTTGCCATGTGGCTTAAAACGAGGCAGAGGTCTCCATCAAAGATCAGGCAACAGAGGCCCAAAACAATGCCCACCACTGTGTGAGGATAAGAAGAAACACTGTAGCCTCCCTAGCATTCCAACAGGTCCGCAGGAGGAAATCTACATAGAAGGGTGGCCAAAAACTGACCAAACAGATGCTCTGGAAAAGCTCTTTGAGGAAAGTCATCCTAATCAGAAACCAGGAAATTGCTGGTGTTGTCCAGTGCTGACTGCAGCTGCCCTCAAAGCAGTGGGATCCTTCAGCCTGGCCTAGGTCCTGAGAAGTTTCATGAATACATGGGAAGCACCCACTCCCTCATGAAGAGCCCAGAAGGTGGGGAGGGCACGTTTGAGTGAATTTGTTCCTTATGGGACTGGAGCTCCCAGACCTGCCCATCTCAGAGCAGGGAACCCTTCACTGATTCTGAAACAGGCTTCCAAGTCTACCCCAGGATAAGCAAAGGATATTCCCAGGCCTTCAGGAGCTGGGACAGCCAGGAGCCCAGGGCCACAGCAGGGCCACCCTACTGCCAGAGTGCTGCAGGCCTCACTGCCCCCTCCCGGCTCCAACCTCTTGGCATCTGCCTCGACTTTTCCCTCTGCTGTTTCTGCTGCCCATGGCAGTGGGTGGGAGCAATGTGAGGACTGCCACTGCCCTGGTAACAGACAGGGGGACAGATTAGGTATTATTTTTCAGGTCCCACAGGGTAAGAACAGAAATGTGATACATGGGGCCATGCACTAGATGATGGGGGGAAAGGGGGATGAATGGTGGGGGATAGACAGGGTTAGCAACCCTGTCCAGGTAGACCACGTTAAGCAACCATTTAAGGGGGACAGGCCTTCTCTTCCCTGAGGAGGAAAATGCAGATTTGTAGCAGCTCAGCTTCTCTCCCTATTGGGAAAGATATTCAAATGACCCATTTCCCTCCAATCTGAGCAGCCAAAGTTTTAGAAGCCACAGCCTTTGGATGGGGTGGTCAGTTTTGTCTCAGCTCAGTACAAATGTGGCTTTCTGCGCAATGTTTGAGGTGGATCTTTTAGGACAGAGAACAGCCTTCCTGCCCTCCACAGCACCTCTCCTGGCCTACAGCTCTTTTTACTCTCTAGAGATTATTCTAACAAGTACAGTTCTAGCAATGACAGCTAACATTTATTAGCTCACAGTGTGCCAGGCCACCTTCTGAGTGCTTCTCAGAACTCAGCTCCTTTAGTCACCACAGACTGAGGTACTGCCATGTCTGTATTTGTAAATGAGGATCCAGGATTGGACTCTGGGGGAAGATAGACAGTGCTTGAGTAGCGAAGGGTGCTTGGCTGACCACAGTGGATGGATATAAGCAAGAGATCTGATGCCAGAGACCACCAAGGTCTTGGAGCTGAGAGACCTGGGATACTGACTTGTCACTCCATGCAGGGAGAACCTGAGTAATTCAGAGATCAAATTAGTCCCAGAAGGGAAAAGAAGAAAAAGAAGACTGACCAGGGTGGGTTGGACGAGGATGAAGTGAGCCTCAAAGCAGTATGCCTAAGTGAAAGTGGCAGAGTGTCTCAGAGAAAGATGCACAAGGTGTCCAAAGCTGGTCTTGAGGGTGTCTTGGAAGAAAGAGCAGCTCTTTGCTGTTTTCCTGAAGCCTTCTCCGCTACCAGAAAATCAGAGAATGTCCCATTTAGCCATGAGCTATACCAGCAATAGCAGTAGTTGGGTTCCCAGAGAAGGCTACTTGACCTACTTTCCCTGTGTTGTTGGTGCTCTCCTTTTGGGGTTGCCCAGTCTCTATTTCATAGTCTCTGAGTCACTGGACAAATAACCTCCTTGTCCCACCAACTTTTGCTTGTAGCAGAAATACTTGGAAAGTACCCTCATGCTAGTCTCTCAGGAAAGCTCACCCAGAGCAGGGGAAGATCAGGCCAGGCATATCCCACTTCTATCAAAATATTTGCTGGCCATCTTGAGTCCTTGAGTCTTTGGTCATGGAGGCTGGAGTCAAGAGCTGGACTTGGTCAAACAGGAGCAGGTGAGTGATCATCTCCCACCTGTTTCTCTGTATTGGTTATAAAGATGAAGTCAGCTTTGGTTATAAAGATGGCCTAGTGTCATAGCCCCTTCCTATAATTCTCCTCCTCTGAAGGCAATATATGTTGTCTACTCCTCTGGCCCCTTTCTCTCCCACACCACACTCTCCCTGGAAGCTGCTCAGGCTGGCAATTAGATTCTTACAACTTGGTCAGGGTAGAGGTGGGAAGCACACTCCCTTGGTATGTGTCCTTGGACAATTCACTTTCCCTCTGATGGCCTCATTTCCTCAGCTGTAAAACCAAGCTCTCTGGTTTTACAGCTTACCATGGGGCAAGTTCCCTTATGCTTCACCAGCCACTGGGGCTGCCCACGCTTTCCAGCAGTGGTGGGGCTGCCTGCCTGTTACCTGGAGAGCAGTAATCAGTCCAGAAATCTTGTTGACAAAGTTGAGGGTAGAGTTTCCACTGGAAAAAAAGCAGCTTGCAGGAATAATAGCTGCCGATAAGAAGTGGAAATCTATGTACTTGAGCCATGTGTCTCCTGCTGCACTGCCTAGGGCCTCCCCACTCTGACTTCTGCTCAGCTCCTTGATGCTGCTCGTTTTTTCAAGAGAGAAAGGATAGCTGGCCAGGAAAGAGCCTTTGGAGAATGGGAGTTCACAGCCCAGTTTCTGTGGAGTTACCCTCTGTGCCCAGATGCTGTATGGGGTGCCAGCCCATGACTTTAACAGATTCTCAAAGATGTATATTTCCCAAATGGTTGCCTAAGACCCTCTTTCAGGGGTAAACTCCTTCCTGCCACTGCTGGCCATCAGTCACTGAATTTCCCATTGCTCCATTGGTAGTTAAATATGTTTGGTAAGCCCAATAGATGTGCTTAGATCTGTGCTGCTAGGGACCATCATCCCTGGGAGCCACCGAGGTGCAGACAGAGGCAGCAGGCAGCCTTGGTGGGAGCACAGGCGGCCACTCACATGTTTCCTGGGCCCCTTCCCTGGGCTGAGAACTGTTCTCTCCAGTGAGGGCCATGGAGGCAGATGTGGTGTGCCTTTATTCCTTATTTCCTGCTCTTATGGGAATCTTGATAATACCTAGGAAGTTTGTTGTTGTTGTTGTTGTTGTTAGGTGCCGTCAAGTCGGTATCCGACTCATAGCGACCCTCTGTACAACAGGGGAAACACTATTGTCAGTGCTTCTCTGCTGTTCATAGGGTTTCAATGGCAGATTGATTTTTGGGAGGGGGTTGCCAGGTCCTTCTCCCAAGCCTACAGCTTCTGGTGTTCCCAGGCGATCTCCCATCCAGGTACTAACCAGGCCCGACCCTGCTTAGCTTCCGAGATCTGCCGGGATCGGATGCCACAGGGCTACAGCTGCAGGCAAGGAAGTTTACAGGATCTTAATCAAAACTAAATGCAGCCCAGCCTCTCTTCCTTCCTCTACTTCTCCCTGTGCTACTCCACTTACAACATAAACAGTAGATTTTATATTTTAATGGAAATTTTATGACAGATGGCAGTAAAGTGTCTTGAGGAATGACCCTGCCCTTTTTATTATTTTCTAATTTGGTCCTGTAGGGGTTGCTATGAGTCAAACCTGACTCAATGGCACCTAACAACAACAACAACAAATTTGGTCCCTCCAAGCCTTCCTCTAGAGACCCTGTGTGAATTGCCTAGTAGGTTCATCTTGGAGGGGGATACAAAGTGCTGGTCTAGAACCAGGAACTGAAAGCTGCAAAGGCTAGTTCAATCTGTGCATGTTAATAAACCTCCTAAGCATAACACCATCTCAAGACAGTGGATTGCCATGAGAGATAGTTCTCCATCAGGAAAAATATTTAAGCACAAGCTAGAAAACTGGCAAGAATATTCTAGAAGGGATTTAAGATGGTTGGACTGAGTGGTGTTAAGTTGCTTTCCAATCTTGAGATTTTCTGAGATGACTGCTATATTTGGATTTTACTTTGACCATTGTAGTCTATGGAAAATAATTTCTAACTCTTCTCATCCATATTTAAAATATGTGTGTGTAGAAGAGCTGGAGAGGAAGGGGGACAAGAAATAGCTTGGATAAGGTCTTTTTATACTGTGCACCCTTTCCCTCTTTTTCACTCTGTCCCCATCCCTCATCTTCTTCTGGGAGTTAATGCTAAGATTGTTCTAGACAAAGAAAGTGGGTATATGGTGGGGATGGTGGAGAAGGAAGAAAGGGTATTCCCTTAGCTAGCCCTGATATTGCTATGCACGAGCTATATGGTAGAATAAAGAGATGGCAAAGAAAATCAAGATGGCCCCAATGCCATCTTGCACTCTATGGAAAAGCCAAAGGATGATGAAATGAAAAGCAGCAAGAAGAAAGTGTGTGCACACAGTACATGCATAGTTGTGGCTGGTGGGTACACAAGCTTGCATATCCCAGGGAGAGCCTGACATAGGCTTCACTCTTTGTGTGCTAATTTTAGGAAGAATTTTCTCTTCTCTGCAAGGAAATTGCTTAGCTTTGCATTTCCGTGTAGAAGGTACAGAAGCTTTGAGCCAACATTAACAATTGAAAAGCCCAGTTTTGATCACTCCTGTCCCCAGCTGGCTGAGGATTCCTCTCCTGGGTCCCATTCTCCATTGGGGTGCATTGGGGCCACATCTTTCATGCCATTCCTGCTCATTAGCATCTGAGGATAAATGGGTCCCACTTGCTCAGGCATGCATGTTGGGGCTCATCTTAAGGGTCAGGAAATGAATTTCATTGATGGCTTCATCATGATGGGAATTCTGGTCCTGGAGTTGCATAATATCAAAGCTGGAACAGACTTCAGTGATCGGCCTCTTGTCTCCCCCTGGGCCCTCCTCAGAGTCACAGCTCTACCACCTTCAGGACCTTGGGAAGGGTCCAGTGAATGTGGTGGAGTTAAACTGAGCTCAGGAGAAGACAAGGACTTTGATCCTTGTCTTCCCAGGGCTTTGCCCATGATGCCGGTTTAAAAGAAGCTAGGTACCTACTATGTGAGGCAGGCAGAGGTGAAGGAAACACAGAAGTTGTGACCTCAGTGACTGGCCAGAACTGTGTGATCTCATTTTTTGCTAAGACAAGCTTGGGACTGGGGTCAGGGTCAAGAAGGGTTTGCTCTGGGGACAGCCCCAGCAAAAGCAGTGGGATGTTCTGCATACTCAGAACATGATTTCTGGTGGGTGTGTGGGGGATGTATGACATACTAAGCGGGTATGAAGTGGTTTTTCCATTCATCCTCTTTTTCACCCTGTGTCTTTGACCCACTTTCCTATCAGCTTACACTTGGACCCAGAGGGGAAATCTAGGGTGATTTCTCCTACACGGGCCATCCAGTTGGGAAAAGTTGAATGTGATAAGTGCCATCTGGTGAATGAGTTTCTCAAATGATGGGCTGGCTGGCAGAAAGCAGATCCTGGCCATGGTAAGGCCTGTGATCCCTGGGCCAAGGATCTTTTGGAAGGAAAAGGACCACGACATGCTTCTCTTATGCTTTGTTCTCTGTGTTGTTACGTGATTCAGTGGACATGAAGGGGGAGTAGGGGCTGGGGTTGGGTAAATGGCTGTGATGTTTCCCTGAAGAGATACAGCAGAGTGGGGACTCATAGCTGGGATACCTCACTTCAAACCCAAAGACTGTCAGCTTCCTCCTCATTGGTCTTCCCAGGGATGATAACAGCATGCACCTTGGAGCATGGCCTGGTGCAGAGCGATAGGTGTCTGTGTTGATGACTATCACTGGGAAAGGGAGGAGCTAGCAGGAGGCAAAAGAAGCACTTGGGCATTGCAGTCAGCCTTCAATTGGCCTTGCCTGGTACCACCACTTGCCAGGGCATGGACCCTGGCAAGTCACTCAAAGTGCCTGAACTTTGAATTTGCCACCTCTAAAATTGGACGGCCTACATTGGTACCACTATGGCGTCTGATCCTGTCAGATCTCAGAAGCTAGTCAGGGTTGGACCTGGTTAGTACTTGGATGGGAGACTGCCTGGGAACACCAAGTGCTGTAGGCTTGGGAGGAGGACCTGGCAACCCACTCCAAAAAAACAATCAGCCATTGAAAACCCTATGAATAGCAGAGAAGCACTAACAATAGTGTTTCACCTGTTGTATGTAGGGTCAGTATGAGTCAGACACCGACTCCATGGCACCTAACAACAACAATAACAAAATGGGACTGTTGCCCCACCTCACAGACTATTGTGAGGATTAAATGAAATAAAGTATATAGCTCTGAGAAGCCTGACCCACAGTAGACACTCTCCACATTTTTTTTTAAGTTCAAGGATAGTGCTCTACCTGGATGTCACCTCTGACTTCTGAAAACCTTAGGGTTTGAGGCCAGGAAAGCAGTGGCCCTTTCTGTACCCACTTTGCCCTCACCTCAGCCTTCCTAAGGATCAGGAAAGGAGCCTGATAAATCCATAAGGCCACCAGAGAGAATCTAGAAGAGTGTGCTCAGCTGGGGGACATGGGCCGTGGAGGAGAGAGAGCCATGGAGAGCCTGGTTTGGGCCAAGTCTGTCCCCAGTAGGCATACTTCTCACCACCTCCAGCCCAGGAGGGGGCCAGCCTGTCTCAGATCACTTAGCTTATTGTCCATTGGCATTTTCCTCCTATGTTCCCTGGGAGCTGGAAGTAGCCAAAGAGGAAAGGTTCAGTGGCCAGCCATTGTAGGACTGGGCCCAGGTTTTAGAAGCTCTTTTGGGCTCTCCTTGCCCCTGCCCAGTCAGTCCACTGGGAGAGAGAGGGCTCTGAGGAGAAATGACAGCCTGGGGACTGGGCCTGCCCTACCTGGGGTTTGGCTTAAAGGCCTTTGCTAAGGTTCAAGGTCAGGTACCTGTGTATCAATGTATTTCCCCACTCACCTTCTACTGCCATCAGGAAAGGGAAGGGGTGTTTGTGCATCTGTCTGTCAGTGTCTGTCTGTCTTGTAGGAAGAAGTGGGAAGGGTGAAATTCTGCTAGCCCCACTTTAGTGACCTGTCTTGCCTTGAAGACCTAGAGCCTGAGCCCCAGAATCAGCCCTACCACAGACTTTGGAGAGGCCGGGGGCGTGGAGTGTGTCTGGGAAAAAACTAAAAGTGGCCAGAAACATCCTGTTTGAAAGCTGTGCCTGCGAGGCTATGTTTAACCCCTGCAGCACCTGCTCCGCCTACTCCCAGTCTCTGCAGACAGGCCATCCCAGACACCTGCCTTTGAAGGCGCCCCCAGAAGCCAGGGCCCCAGGCTGCCTTCCCAGCCTGCACTGTTCCCAGCACCTGTGAGGCTCCTGTGCGATCCTGCCTGCGGCAAGATTGCCTTCTTGCTCTCAGCAGTGGTGCCAGGCAGCCCCATGGCTCTGCTTCCTGGAGCATCCCCTAAATCTGGGGGTGGGACAGTGGGAGCCGCAGATCTCCCCCGCAAAGAGACCCTTCTTCCCCTATCACCCTGGACTATAGCCTGGGGCTTCTTGCACCCGCCATTCTTGCTTGCCCCCCTGACCCCCTCCCACTGCTCCCTGTTCCTTTGCCCTGGAGGATGGCTATTCAGGCTGCCCCCTCCCTGCGGCCAGCGACCACGTGGCACTCTTGCCTCCAACAAGTCACTTCTGCTGAGATTTTAGACCTCTGGTCTGGGGCCTAATGTCCCTGGAAAAAGTCTCATATGGCTTGTTGGGTTCATTAGGACTAGCTGAGAGGTCAAAGATGCTTTAGATAAAATGTCACCCCTTCTTCACTTCAGATTCTTTTGGTCAGACGCATCTGTGCGACCTCCCAAGAGAGTACCTGTGGACTTCACTCACCTGCCCCCTGCTCCTTCAGGTAGGTGTGTCCTCATCAGTCACACTCTCCAGGGCATGCTTTCTGTTTTGGGGGGCAGCAGGAATGGGTCATAGGCAGGTGGCAGGCAGGGGAAAGAAGGGAGCGTTACCTGGGCCTTTGAACATGTGGGCTCTGTGTCAGCAGAATCTGCAGCTGAGACCCATAGGCATATGGGGTGGGATGGGAGCTCAGACAGGGGCCCAGAGTGCTCCAGGCCAGGACCCCTGGGGCTGTCCTGTGGGCTTGATGTGTGCTAGCTAGCCTCCATCTTCTCTTTCTCTCTCCTCTCCTCTTTAGTGTCTGCCTGTATCTCCAGGGACTTTTGGCTCTCAGATCCTAGAGTCCTGGGCCTCTTCTCCATATCTGGATTCCGACCCTGGGCACTGGCTTCCCTATAGCAGCTAATAATAACCCCAGGCAGGGATAGGTCTTGTCTCAAGTTCCCTGCATGGTTCTGTTCCCCGTGGGTCTCTGGCTGCTGAAGTAAGCCTTTTGGTCCAGCCTAGCCCAGTGCCTGAGTACATGTTCCAGGCCAGGCAACTCCCTGACATCAGGCAGTTCCTCACCCCATTGCAGGACTGCACTTAGCCACACTGTGACACTGTGTTGTTCCAACTTGCTTGCATTGTAATGTCCCCAAATGAGACCATGTGATGCTGAGCACTTGTTGAACTGAGTTGCCAGATATTCCTCCCCACCTCACGTTTGAGTTCTATTTTTTCCATCAAGTGCACTGGATATTGGCAAGTCTGGATAACCCAGACTCTGCAGCAACATCTTGATGAAAAATCTCTGCTGATCCAGGGTTTAGCCACAAGCATCCTAGACAGTTTCTCCTATTACCCCATAATGATGCTAGGCCCTGGAATCTCTGCCTATATCTTGGATGCCTGCTCTGTTCTAGAAACTCATAGGAGTCAACCTAGACTTGGGATGGTCTATGTATGGATGATGTTGACAGATCCTTAGGCACTTTGTCTTTTATTTTTAATTGTTTTGAAATTAACAAGTATTTCATATATGTAAAGAAGAGTATATAAAACACAGACATCGTGTTTTTACTAAGAATATGATGTCATACACCTACCACTCAAAGAAATAGAATATGGCTACTATATAATGTTCTTCATGCCCCTCCTCATCCTCTCAAAGGTTTCTGTTAATTCTTCCTTTGTTCTTTTAAAAAATCTTTCTCTACCCCCACTTTGCCTCCCCCAGATAGATAGATAGATAGATAGATAGATAGATAGATAGATGCCTCAAGGTCTGGGTCTCTCTCTCTCTCTCTCTCTCTCTCTCTCTCTCTCTGTATGTGCATATATATGTATGCATATATCATGGTTTGCAAGTATAAATCTAGCCATGAAGGGATGGCCAATATTGGCACTGTTATAACATTAAAGTTACCAGAAAAGAAAAGCTGAGAGAGAAGATTAGAGGACTATGTCTGTCTGTTGTTCTGGGGATGACACTGCCATATCCTTGGTTACCTGCCCCATTTCCTTCCTTCAGGTTAAAGCTCTTTGTGAAAATAAAAACAAAACTTAAGTATTTGCATTGTGCATTTGGCAATAGTAGCTGCTGGGGGTGTCTCAAGGTCTGGGACTTTCTGGGTCTCATTTGTAAGGGCTGATGGCAGTAGTGCCTATGTCACAGAGTGGTTTGAGGAGGCAATGAAATCAGACTCTAATGAGCTCTGATAATCCAAACCCTGGCTCAGAAGCCATAGACCTCCTGGTCATTGAAAAGTAGTTTTGCCTGTCCTGAGGGCCCCCAAAATCTACCTCTCTCACCTCAGGGTGGGAAGAAATGGGACCCTGGGTGAGAGCACAGATGGGTGTACACCCCTCATCCTGGCTTTCTCTTGGACATTTTCTCCTGACCTGAGTGACCCCCTCACCTTGGGTCAGAGGGGCCACTCAGGCCTGTGATAACCCTTGTTAGGGTTCAGATGAGCTTTGGAGAACTGGGAGATGGAGAGCCTGAGAGCATTTTAGGGAGGCCTGAGGTATCCTGGAATCAGCTCTGAGCCTGACAGCTGTGGAGGCCAAGAGCCCCCTAGACCTAATGGAGTGGCGTGAGCTGCTCCCTGGGAAGGGCTTCCCAGTGCTGTTACACCTTGTTTCCTCTCTCTCCTTTTCCTCACGTGTAAACTGCATCGCTAGATGTAATGCCTATTAATAAAAACCACCTATGAAAGCAAAATCAGTTAATTGTATATGACTCACATTACTCAGAAGCACATTCAAAATAATGTTGAATGTTCTTACAAAAACAAAAAACAAAAAACAAAAAACAAGAAGAGCTTTTGATTCCCTTGGTGCCAGGATACCAGGGCCATGAGGCCCTTGGTCCTGAGCTGCCTGGCTGTGAGGAGCAGGGCCTGGAATGACAAGGGCTGGGGTTTGGGCATTAGAAGGCTCCTGTTTTCCTCCTAGAGGGTGCCCCAGGCAGGTAGAGGTTCTGACCTGTTCAGGTGTGCTGTTGAGGGGGAGCCAGTGTGAGTGGTGCACTTGTGTTTGTTAAGATCACCCTATGTGCACTCTGTGAATAAAACGCCTCTTCAGGTATGGACAGTGGGGCATTAGAGGCTGAATGCCCCACCCAGAGGAGCAGCAGATGCAGGATTTGAACCCAGACAGTTTGATCCCTGCCCTTGCTCTCAGCTTGCCAGGAGGGAGAACTATGTAGTGAGGGCTCCAGAGAGCTCATACTCCAGCCTGGGCCCCAGGTGGCCACCCGCTTTACAGAGTTCTCTGGCAGGCTGGCAGGTGGCTACCAAAAGGATGGCAGCTGCCCCTGGCACTGACTCTGGCCCTCGCTGTGGGCTACCTGCTGTCCTTGCAGGGATGGAGGCGATGGCAGCCTGCACTTCCCTGCCTGACGCTGGTGACTTTGACCGGAATGTGCCCCGGATCTGTGGGGTATGTGGAGACCGAGCCACAGGCTTCCACTTCAACGCTATGACTTGTGAAGGCTGCAAAGGCTTCTTCAGGTGAGTCTCCTCCAAGGCGCCCCCAAGGGCCAGGGAAGGGGGACCTCCCTTACAAAGGACCCCCGTGCCAGCCTGGAGATGGGACCTGGCTGTTTTCCCAGCCACTGGGAACAACAGGGTCTTGAAGAGGGTTTTCTCCTCCTCACCTCCTCTCATCCCCAGCTGTGTCCTCTGACCTCGGGGAAGTCACTTTCCTGACATGGTTGTGTTTCTTTCCTTGAACCCTTGACCCACAGCTGCAGACCTCTTCCTGCCGATGGTCACAGCTCCCTAACCCAAGGGTCAGGTGCGTCTTTGGGGAAGCCCCACTATTTGGCTTCAGTACTTGCCTTCCCCTCCAATCCAAACAATCAGTTGGAACAAGGGAGAGTGCACCTCTCCTGGGCCACCATCCCTGATCTGTGCTCAGCTCCTCACTCATGGCTCACTTGTCCCAGGTCCAAATGCCAACTGCAGAATGCCCAGGAAGTGCCAGGAGCATCTGGCATTCCTGTTTGGTCAGTCAGGGCTGGGGTCTCCTCCGGCGGCCTCCACCGTTCTCATGATTGCAAGTACAAACAGTGGAGGAGAGCACTGGCAAGGCCCAGATCGTTCCCATCCAGAGCCAGGGAGGGAAGATGGGAAAGGGGTGCATTACGGGGTGGAGGTGGAGAAATTAGCATTTGGCATGTACTGCGGAGAGAGCAGCCTGGAAGACAGTGGCCAGCAAGAGCTTGTAGCGGTCTGCACTACAGGCTGGGGGAGGACAGGGATGGAACCATGAAGACGGGAATAGCGAATCAAACCCAGAACGAGGATGCCGAGATCAGCCCTACTCCCAAACTGAACTGCCAAGGTCATCTGGCCTGGGGGCCAGAGTGTACTACGAGCAGGGCCCTTGGGTGGAATTCTTCCTGCTTGAGGCTCCCAACCCACCTGCCCTCTGCCCAGGGACAGCAGGCCCAGGGTTTCACAGCCTTGAGCAATCGCTGGGCAGCCGGGCTTCTGTGGGTGCTAATTGCCTGCTTGGCCTGGTGCAGTCTGCCTGCTTGGCTTCCCAGCAGGCTACTCCCAGTTTGGGGAACCAGACCAGCAACATTGCTGGCTCTAGGTCCTGGTGGTGCATCTGTCAGTCCTCAAGGCTGAAGGCCACTTCTCATAGGTTGGGCCTTTCAGAGCCCAGGCCCTTTGTACCATGTGCCACCTGGACCTTCACCTGCCAGGGCTGGGGAACGGGGGAGCTACCTTCAGAGAGATAATGGAGGAGTCTGGGTACAAGCAGCAGGGCCCATTCCCCATCATAAAACCAGTAGGAAGTGTGTAGGCTGGACTGCTGACCACGACGTGGCATACCATTAATTAATTGAATGTCCTTGCTCAGACACCTGACTCCCCTGTGTTTCAGTTAACCAACTACGTGTGTGTTATAATATGTGGTGGCTCTGCTATGCACAGTTAATCTGAGGCTTAATGAGATGACAGGTAGGAAAGGGTTTTGGAAATCCATGAAGTACCTGATGGGCACTGATGCCCTTAGTGGGACCACATGTAGTAAAATAAAAGTCTCCATGGCCATCCTGCCAGCCCCACTCCTAGTGTGTTTTCTTTTACTCATTCCCTCGCCAGATTTGAATGAGCCCAGGAGCTGCCAAAATAGGGATTCTCACCAAAGGTCCTTTGTCACCAACCTATAACCAAAATGTCTCCAAGAGTCTCATGGCTATTTGGTTAATTCACAGAACCTTATCCCCACCCACCCTACTCTTCCCACTTCTCTCATCCTCTGGGACCCAGCTCTATGAAATGGAACTCTTAGGTGGCTGTTTGTTGGGTTGTACCAAATGGAGGGTCAGTTCCTCATGAGCCCTAACTCCTGTCCATCTGTGGGTGCTGCCCCTGGATAGGCCACTAGCCTGGGCTCCATGGACAGGGTGGTGTGAGGCATCTTGGTGGAGAGAGGACAGGTCCCACCCATGGCAGCATGGACCAGGATGGTAAAGTTGCACACATGTGTCACCACAGACCAACAGCGCATCTGACTGCTCATGAGCACATGGTGCTACATGACCTCCCTGCCAGCTCCTCTTGACAGGATCCCTCAGGGTCTATTGTCAGCTAATGGTCAGCACTCCTACCTGTACAGCCTACCATTCATAATGTGTGGAAGGCTGCTTTCCTCTTGTTACCCCAAACTCCATCTGCCTTCTATCCTTATTCTCCCTGTCTTGCTGACTGAGTCAGGCTTCACTCACTCTCTTTTTTTTTTCCAGTACTGGGGGTTGAACCCAGGGTCTCACACATGTTCAGCAAGTGTTCTAACACTGAGCTGCACCCCCAACCCATTTTTTATTTTTCATTTTGAGACAAGGTCTTGCTAAATTGTGTAGACTGCCTCTGGCCTTGAGCTTGCAATCCTCCTGCCTCAGCCTCCTGAGTGGCTGGGATTACAAGTATGTACCACTGTGCCTGGCCTGGCTATACTCCCCAGAGAGCCAACATCTCTGTGGTTTGTCTTAAATTTTTGGTCTATAAAAAAAGGTAAATAAAACAACATTCACATATACCTATAGCTGATCCTCATTCATGAGTTCTGTATTTGCAAATTTTCCCACTCACTAAAATTTACTGAATCAGTTCTTTATAGACATGCAGAGTTGTGTTCACTTGATGTGCATGTTCCCAGGAGAGCCCAACCAAGGTGATAGTGTTGGCCTCTATTTCAACCTTTGCACTACAAGAAAGTGTCATTTTATTTTGTTTTGCTTCTTTTTGTAATGCTGAGGATCAAACCCAGGGCCTTGTGCATGCTACACAAATGCTCTTATCACTGAGCTACAGCCCCAGCTCACAAGTGTCCTTTTTATAATCTACTGATTTAGTGCTACATTTTTTGGTATGGCTGTGATTTTTGTTGGGGACTTCACTTAAAACAGTTCCCAAGCATAGTGTTAAAATGCTATCTGGTGTTCTTAAACAAAAAAAGGCCATGGTGTGCTTTATGGAGAAACTATGTGTTAGATATGCTTCATTCAGACATGAGCTATTTACTATTGGTTCAATATATATATATATATATATATATATACACACACACACACACATATATACATATATACATATATATAATTTACATATATATAAAATAAGGTGTCTTTAGACATAAAACATATAAATCAAGGCTACGGATTTATCAGTTGATGAAAGTGTTGTGACTTGAGACTTGTGGGAACCCAACCCTATATTTCTTCCAGGAGCAATGGTTCAGTATCCATGAATGTAGTGTTCACAGTGACTTTATAGATCATAACTACTGTAAATAACAAGACTTGACTGTATCTACATCATTTCTCCTCTTCTTTTTCCCCCACCCCTGCCTCTCCTACATTATTGTTGTTAGGTGCTGTTGAGTCAGTATCCAACTCATAGCAACCCTACATACAACAGGCAAAACAGTATTGTTAGTGCTTCTCTGATATTCATAGGGTTTTCAGTGGATGAGTTTTTTGGGGGAGAGGGTTGCCAGGTCCTTCTCCCAAGCCTATAGCACCTGGTTTTCCCCAGTGGTCTCCCATCCAAATACTAATCAGGCCTGACCCTGCTTAGCTTCTGAGATCTGACAGGATCTCCATGGTGGTATGGCTGCAAGCTATTCTCCTCCTTTATTTCATCCAAATTTTATATGGAATTTTTCCTTTTAAGTCCAATTCTGTCATCACTTATATCTGTTTGTCTGTACAATTCTGATCCCAGGAAATGCCTGGTACCTTCTCTGTGGCAGGTGCCACCTCTCGGGAATTCAGAGATGAGTGTGACAGAGTCCTGGCTTTCAAGGAGTTCCCTCAACCCCATCATGGTAGTTCTTTGGGAAGACCTTTGCTTAGTGTTGGCTCCCTGGCTGTTCTCCATTCCCCAGGGAATGGTTATCCTTTCAGCCATTTAATGTTTGATTTGGTTCCTATGATAATCAAATGAGCTGCTCTAGTTCCTAGTTATGCTCATCCCAGCAAGTCTAAGGCTCAATCAAACCAAAGGGAGATTATAGATATAGGAATGCTGGGGGCCCCAGTTCTGTTGATCTGTGTGGTCAGGAACTAGAAGCCATTTCTGGCAAAGTCCTCCTAAAAGCTATTTCAGGTTGCATCTACTTCCTGTTCATCTGGAGTACATGGACGTCATCAGAGAAAGAGTATTTCCAGTGTGAATGAAAGCTCTGCACAGGTAGACTTGTAGATGGTTAGAACAACCTGGTTATGACTTAACAACCAGAGCATAGGGAAGGGCCACAGGGGGAGAATGTATAGATATACTAGATAGATATATAGAGATATACAAAGGTAGATATAGACATATAGAGATAGAATATATACCATATATATAATGCAGATAAACCTCTCTGGTCATGGATGGTTTTGTCTAAGGTGTGATATAAAGGGAAGGGTATAAAGCACAGAGAGATATATCAGAGGGACCCATTTGATGGAGAGAATACAGGTTGATGGTGAAATCTAAGAGGTGTCCATGGAAGTTGGATTAAAAAACAGTTCATTGTTTGCCTCTGTCCTGTCTTCTTCCTCCCTAATGGTACCTGTTAAGACATTGCAGAGCTGGGGGTGGTGCTCAGTGGTAGAGTACTTGTCTAGCTTGTGTGAAGCCCTGGGTTCAATTCCCAGCACTAAAAAAAGGGGGGGAAACGAAACAAAAGAATGTGAGGCTGTGTGCTGCAAGCTCCAGCATAATAAAGACAGTGTGGAGAAATGTCTGTTTATTTGCTGGCCCAAGGTCCTCAGAGGACCTTGTTAATTATGGGTCTTGTGGAGTGCAGTGGGTAAAAAGCAGGCTGGTGAGGATCCAGGAACATGAGGAATGTTCTGGCTTTCAGGAAAATCACTCAGCTGATATTTCTAGCTCTTCTAAGAATTCTGTTGTGAAGGGAAACAGAGAAATGGAACAAGTGTCCAGCCAATTAAAACACAAAGTGCTTAAATTCAGTAGTACAAATAGAAAAACTGGGAGGAACAGCCACACAGGGCATTCTATGGGTACAAGAAAATGACTCACCAGGAAGTCATTGCTGCTGGGGAGAACTTTGTCCTGGCCAGCTGGTCTTCCTTCACAGATGCTCAAGGATATGGATAAAAGACAAATGTGTTCATCTATGGATGGCCCAAGAATAATGCTCAGAAACTTGAGGAGAAGAGGCCAGAACATGTATTTGGAAAAGGAAGGTCACTGGAGTTGTCCAAAAAAGAAATCTGTAATGTTACGGAGATCTTACATTTTCTATTGGTCATTGTTTCTATTTCTTTGGAATTTCCTGCTCTAATCTGGGCTCATTTGCATGAATTCACTCTCAGAATATGCTGGGGATCCTCTCTGTGCTTAGGCAATATAGTGCCAATGGGGCACACTTCCAAACCACCCATCTAAAGACTGCCAACATCCCAATGGCTTCTTTGTCCTGGAGGAGTCCTTTAAACAGCCTCTGCTTCTGTTCCTGGCCTTTGAGGAATCATGTTCTGATTGCTGTTCTAGCTTCAATTGAAAGATGGTAGGCTCATAATGAAGACCTCAGTGTCTAAAAAAACCCAGAACCTTTAGAGTCAAATGGATCTTGAGTCTAACTGCAACTTTCACACCTATTGGCTGTAGGACATTGAGCAAGTTATTTAACTGCACTGTGCATTTTGTATCACTTGTAGAACAGGGATAATATCTAACTGTTGAGATTGTTAGAGATGATGTGGGAAGTATTGACGTAGAAGGTTCCCAGTGTTGATAGCTAGTGTCATGATCCCTTGGCAGTGCCTTACTTTCTGAGGACAGACAATACGTTCCTCCTCTTCTCTACCATGGGAACTTGAATGTGTGACTGGTGTGTTAGCAGGTTCTCTGAAGGAAAGGCCCAGAAAGAAGGAGTTAAATATCAGATATGAGAAAGGAAAGGCTGAGCCAGTGGTCTGTAAGTGACCTTTCTGTCAATTAGAGTCTCTGTGGGAACTGGATAGTGGTCACTGTGACTAGCACAGGGGCTGTGGCTGTAGGCACTGGAAGCAACAGTATAAAAAGCGACACTATGTTTTGAATCTTTACTGCCTGCAGAGTCCTATATTGAGCATGGAGAGGGTGGACACAGGGCATGATGTCTGCTTCCAGTGCCCCAGATTTGTACTGGGATGGTTAAAATCTTCAGCCCCCTGCAGCATTTCCTCCCACTGCCTCTCCCTGCCAGCTTCTCTCCTTTCTTTTCATCTGGCCCTGTTCCCTTTTCCTTGAATTTAATCCTTCCACTTTACTGATGTGGAAACTAAGGCAGGGGAGATTAAGTAACTTGCCCAAGGTTTTACATTAGGATTTAAACCCAAGCAGATCAATCTAACCAAAGCCTGTATTTTATTTTTAATTTTTAAATAGTCACATTGGATAGAAAAAATTTTAAAAAGTAATGCCTGTATATGGTCTTTTAAAGAAAAGCAAATAGTTCAAGAGTGTATAATAAAACCTAAGTCTCCTACTCAGTCCAATTTTGGGTTCCCTACCTCCTCCCAGGAGCTGTCACTGTTACCAGCTCATTGTATTCACTTCTGGATTCTTTGTATAATAGTGTGTACGCATGTGTGTGTGTTTATGTGTGTGCATGTGTGCCGTGCACACACATGCACAAGCAGATGGGCAGTACTACAGTCACCATTTCCATACCTTGCTTTCATCTACTAAAGAACATTTCTTTCAGCCAGATCCCCTTTCAGCATTCTTCTCCTGTCTTTCCACAGTCACCCTGTATTGCACTGAGGTTCTGTGACGTAATGAGCCAGTCCTTCGTGATGGGCATTGGGCTTAATTTTTGGCTTCTCCAGACAGTGTGGTTGGGCCCAGGACTGATCTACCCACAGGATAAATCCCTAGAAGTGGATTACTGTGTTAAAGTGCCTGTGCATTTAACATGTTAGGTTCATATTGCCAAATTGTCCTCCAGAAAGTAGGTCTATGCTCTTGACCACAGCGTTAACCTTTCATTCCCACCTGCTGAGAATCCCTTGATGCTACCACATATAAGACACCTATCAGATGACACGGGCTGGGATTTAGCTCAGTTGGTAGAGTGCCGCTCTGCAGTCTCTGAGGTCCCGAGTTCACTTCCTAGCACCACAAAAATGGGAGAAGGATGTGGCAATCCACTCCTGAGGCAATCCCAAAATAATGTGCCATTGAAAACCCTATAAGGGTTGCTATGAGTCGGACACAACTCGACGGCACCTAACATCAACAACCTCAGATGACATTGGTCTGTTTCTCTCCAGCTTTATGGGACTGTATTCGATCAGTAGAGCTGGTCTGTATTTAAGGTATTAAATGAAGTGTTTTGCTATATGCATATACTGTGAGATGATTACCACAATCAAGCTAGGTAACATGTCTATTACCTCACGTAAGTCTTTTGTATGGGGGCTCCATCCAACTCCTGTATCCTGCTCAGGCCCTGGGATCACCGTGATACTCAGCAGTAGGCAGAGCTCACAGTGGGCACTTGACCCCACACTGTGGGCAGAAACCACCTGTTTTTGAGCAAGAACTTAGTGTCCTAGGCTTGAGGCCTCAGCCCCTGGCACTTGATGCTTTTGTCGACTGCTTGTCTCTTTCATGTTTTGATGAATTGGTGTCTGGCATAAGAATTGGTCAATGTCCTCTTTCACCCCTGGCTTTCTAGAAATTGCATCTATATTTAGCTTGGTTGCTCCACCCCTGGCCCCCTTCCTGAGCTAGGGTATAATTGCCAGCAGTGCAGAGGATGACAGGGTTCAGGCTCGGAGAACAGCAGAGGCACTGGGCTCCCATGAAATTCCAAGGCACTCGTTTCTCAAAACCAAATCAGCTCAGAGGCAATTAGCTTTGGGAAGAAGGCAGAGTAGGGTGGGGATCTTCAGGACAAAGCACAGAGCCAGGGCTGGGCAGTCTGGCTGACCTGACTCCTTGTGGGCAGACACTAGATGACAGCCACATGTGTATAAGTACCCTTAGAAGGCAGGAGGACAGGGCATATGCCAAGAGGACCCCTGTGGCCCAGCAAATACCCATATTGGAGCAGACACTGAAAGGCCAGTGTGGGATCAGGGTCCAGTTTCCCAGAAGTACCTGGGGCTGACTGTTGGAGCCAGCAAGTGAGCTTTCCATGCCCTGAACATCGAATGCCCTCTAAAACGTGATGTCAAAGCTCCATCTTCCCAGTCATCAGCCTTTTCCTTTAGTTCTATGTTTGGAAGACCCCAGGAAGAATGGATTGCCATATTTTAAAATAATGATGATCATGTCTGTCAGCTTGTCTTGTAGGGGCATGCATGTTGCTGTGATGCTGAAAACTATGCCACCAGTATTTCAGATACCAGCAGGGCCACTCATGGTGGACATGTTTCAGTTGACCCTCCAGACTAAAACAGATTAGGGAAAAGGACATGTCAGCCCACTCCCAAAACAGCCATGGAAAACTGTATGAATAGCAGAATAGCACTGTCAAATATAGTGCTGGAAAATCAGCCCACCAGGCTGGAAGGCATTCAAGAAATGACTGGGGAAAAGTTGCCTCCTCAAAGTAGAGTTGACCTTAATAACAGGAATAGAGTAAAGCCCTTGGGAGCTTCTTTTGCTAATGTGGCATGACTCAAAATGAGAAGAAATACAGTATCTACAACATTGGGCTCAAACATAAGAAGATCGTCTACATAGCACAGTGTTGGGTAGTATTTTGTTCTGTTGAAGATAGGGTGACTATGAGTCAGACCTGACTCGACAGCACTCAATTACAACAGGGATGGTTATGATGATAATTTAAAAGCTCTATAAGTTTATAGGCTGCTTTTTGAATTGCTCAAAAAATGTAAGGACAAGCCAGGTGCGGTGGCGCACACCTGTAATCCCAGCGGCTAGGGAAGCGGAGGCGGGAGGATCACAAGTTCAAGACCAGATGCAGTCTGCGTAACTTAGTGAGACCCTGTCTCAAAAAGTAAAAAAAAAAAAAAGGGCTGGAGGTGCAGCTCAGTGGTCCAGCACTTGCAAAGCATGCAGGCAAGAGGCCCTGGGTTCAACCTCCAGTGCAGAAAAAAAAAAAAAATAGTAAGGACATTCTGCATGGTCAGAGGGCTGTATGACAAGCCTTGCAAAGACAGCCCTGCTATGAGGTCATATGCCTGATCCTAAACGGTGCTCAAGGCTTTTTATTCTCTTCCTCCTCCTTTATCTCATTTTCTTCTTCTTCCATCTTCTTGTCTCCTTTGCAATACTCTTGGGCTTCATGCTACAAATCATAAACAGGAAGCAAGAGCACTGGGGGATTCCGCCCAAGTATTTTCTTTTAAACTGGCTTTGCATTTTTTGTATTCTGACACCCACCCTCTCAGAATCCATTCCTGTGTCAGGAGAAGTTGGGCCCAGAGGCTCTCCAACCATCTGGTGTGTGGAAGCCTGAAATTGGGCTTCAGATTTAACCTGACATGAACGCATTTTTGAAAGAGAAAAAGAATAAAGATGGCAAAGCTCCAAAATCTCATTCCTGGCACAGTGGTGGTTGAGGAGCTGCCCCAGGCCAGGCCCCTACAGCCTGTGGAAGGTCTGGCAGGCCTCTGAAAGGCCCCAGGCCCCATTCGTGGGGTCTCAGGCACACTTGGCCCCGCAGGGAGTAGCTGAGGCCTTGGCCTACCTGGGCCTGGCATACCCGGTGAGCTCTGCTTGGCGCCCGAGGCCCTGGAGGCTTCACAGGAAGAGCTCTGAGCAGACAGGACAGTGAGTGGGAGGAGAAAGCAGCCCCTCAGACCCTGGGGCAAAAGGCCTGGCTGTGAATAAAAAGGAAATGAAAATTTGCTCTGAATTAGAAACTTCTGGTCTTAGAGTAGGTTTAGAGAATCATGGGCATTTGTGGTAACAAGCGAATCCTCAAGAACCACAGAGTGGAAGGGAGGGGCACCCAGCTCACATCCCGGAATAGATAGATGCGCCTGTGGTCACCGCAATCTCATTCCTGGGTAGCCATGATCATTCCCGAGGTGCTCCCATATTCTGCCATCCCTCAGGAAAAGACTGTCCCTGTGGGAGGGGTATTGAGGTGAAAGTTGAAGGGCTTCTTGTTTGCCTAAAGGTGGACAACAGCCAGCCATTCAGTCTCTCTGGGCAGTTACCACTGGGCAGGTCTAGGGCTTAGCAGGGATGGACTTAGAGCCAAACCACCCTATAAGCCTTGCGCTACCCACTTCCCCTCACAATCCCAGGACTGTTGCTGTGCCTTTGGGTAATGAGGCTCTGAAGGACACCTGAGCCAGGGTCCAAAACCAACAGCAGGTACTTCCTGCGTCACTGGGTTCCTCTTGGCCTTCAGGTGTGCTCAAGGGCCCCTGCCTGGGGCTTTTTGCCTGTGGGCTCAACTTCATTGAGCACTTTGAGTTTTGGGGGTTGAAAACAATCCTGGAAACTAGAAGCTGAGCCTCAGGTCCCTAAGGCTTCCAGATCTGAGAGCCTTAGCTTCTTGCTGAACAGCCTCTGTGATACCATCTATTAAATCATGGGTCACACTCATGGTCTCTTGTGTCACCTGTGGATCCGTGAGGCTATGACTGCCTGTAGTTCCTACAGAACCTCACTCTGGTCTCTTCTTCCCCCTCCCATGGGCCAAGTCAGTCTGGTCTCCAGCTGAGTCTGTGGGCTGATGACAATGACTGTCCTAAACCTCATGTGTGTTCGAGTGAGCGTGAGCAGCAAGTCACTTTTTTTCCAAGAATCATAGCGAATGTCTGGCACCTGAAGAGGATGAGGTCACTCACAATGATCTGGGAAGGAAAGGGCTGGGCCTTTGCTCCTGAGGTTTGGGAATGTCCACACTTGGCTGGTCCTTGGAAGATGAGCTGCTCACAGAGAAAAGGATTCTGCCACTGTCTTTTCCCAGCTGAATCTTGTCACCTGCTCTGGGGGTAAAAATAGGGCCTACCCCGGCTGGGGCTGGGAGGAATACCAGGAGCCTCTAGGGCGTGGATGGCAAGAAGCTGCCAGGTAGGCACCATGAGGGAGGTGTCCTTTATGCAGCTTCCCAAAGTCCACACATGTGGCTGGCAGTGGGAAAGAATGTGGAATTAGGGAAATAATCCCACAAGCTTGCACATGTGAGCAAGGATGTGTGCGCCTGCTGCATACCGCACACACCACACACATCATACACATGTTTTACACAGGATACCTGGGAGGCTGCCCCCTTCTAGCTGAGCACTCTGTAGTTTTCTATTCTCATAGAGCTGCCTCTGCCTTTTGGAAAGCCACAGCCAGACCCCAGGCTTCTACCTGCTCATCTGGCCTCTTTTGGCAGGTTATCCAGATGTCTAGAGCTGGGGTGTGGCCTTAGGCCTTTCTCTTTTCTCCACGTACCTGTGCACCCATCCACCCCTGGATCCCTGGACATCCTCATCACAGATCTCTGCACTCTAGAAGAGCAAAAGCTGAGATTATCTTCCTCACCTCTCCTTCAAAGCATTATGTGGGCTCCTCTGCAGATTTCAGTATTTCAGAAAATATTACCAGGAAAATTCACTTGGGTATTTCCTGTGTAATTTTAAAAAGGGAGGGGAATTGAGAACTATAAAAGTAAGTAAAAGCAGTCATAGGAGCCAAGTAGGCAATAAAGGAGGGAGGAGGAGCTGGTAGGTGCACCCAGCCCAGGGGAGGGTGCAGGGGTCACTGAGAATGGCCCAGGGCTGGGATGGGCCCCTCATCCTCTGGGGAAGAAATGGAGATCTGGGGGCCTCGTGGGCAGGTCTCCATGGTCACAGCCCTGGCAAGCTGTTCAGAGCCAGAAGATCAGTGACCCAGTGTAGGGTGTGTGCTCTCTCGGCAGGCGGAGCATGAAGCGGAAGGCGCTGTTCACCTGTCCCTTCAATGGGGACTGCCGCATCACCAAAGACAACCGGCGCCATTGCCAGGCCTGCCGGCTCAAGCGCTGTGTGGACATTGGCATGATGAAGGAGTGTAAGTGTCCAGGGGACTGGGGCAGAGTGGACTGAGGTCTTGGGAAGGATTTGGCCTCCATGGTGCGGGTTTTGCCACAGAGCTCTGCCTCTCTGGCCCCTGTAACTTCCAGCATTCAGGACCGGAAGCTGCTATGGTGGCAGGGGGAATACACGGAGGGGTCCTCTCTAGGGCTGGCACATGTGTCTTGGAGACCCGTGGAGGCCTCAGTGCAGGCAGAGATCAGGGCATGGCCCTCTTGAGCCCAGGTTATAGTCCTCCTCCAGGTCCTCAGATATTCCCAGCTCCTTGGACCTGGAGGAGAGGCTGAGGCTCAGGGACCCAGGGCTCTCTGGCCTTGGAAGGAAGAGCTGCTGGGGGCAGTGGAGGGATGGCCAAGAGAGCTATTCAGAGTGTAGTTGGTGTGGGGGTTCTCCCCACCCAAGCCTTCAGCCCCTTTGGCCCTGTGAGCAGCTCTGAAGGCTGGCTCCCTGCGAAGGAACCCCCAGGGCTCTCAGATGACCCTCTGATCTTGTGGCACTTCCTGTCCAGCTCTAGGGTTGGAGAAGAGGATGAGCAGTGCAGATTCACAGGGATATTCTGACTCACCATCAGAAATGAGCCCTGGACTTGCACCTGAGTGCTAGTCCAGCTGTGTGGTCACCAGAGAAGCAGATGTCGTGAGGGGCTGGAACGAGGGCACTGGGCCAGCCAGGCAAGGGCCCCTCAGCACCTTCATCCATGGTCTATTCCTCTTGCTCATGCCTGTCTGCAGTTGGCATCTGGACCCCCAGCCTAGCCCTAGGACAGAGCCATGCCCTGCCCAGCTGAGGGCCTGAGGAGTCTTAGAAGAGGGGCTCAGAGGCAGGCACCCCTCAAAGCCCCCCTGGCTATGAGACCTTTCTTGTCCCAAGAGTAGGGAGAGGCTACATGTCAGGAGCAGGGGGTGGGGGTAGGGGAGTCACAGGACAGGGCCTATGGGGGTGTAGAACTCCATCCTTACATGGAATAAAATGGGATGCAGAGGCAGAGCGGGGCCCTCACCATGGCCCTTCTCCCAGGGCCTTGATTGAGGCTCCTCACTCTTGATCCCAGCTTCCCAGCCAATACTGGCAGCCCTGGAAGGAGTTTCCAGGCCATCATTCCTCCTCCTCCAAAAGGGAGCACACAGGCCTGGACACGCTGTTGGCTCTTACCCCATCCCTGCCCAACCCCAACTTCTGTGTTTATGCTGGAGAGAGTGAGAATGTGGAAGGCAAGGCCTGCACACCTTATAGGACTTTGCACACCTTCTCAGTGGGGTCTGCTCTCTACATTGTACTCAAGTGGGTACAAAAAAGGCATGGTGCAGCACTTGCCTGGTTCTGCAGAGTATGTCACATCTTCAGGGCTCAGGAGTTCTGAGCCATCCAAGGAGGGACAGGGTTCCACTGCTGGGGCTCAATAAGGCACCGTCTCAGGAGTCAGGCACATGTATTTTCTTCTTAAATTCCCACAATCCCTAAACATGTAAATAGTTATTTGGGGGTGGAGGGGGTGGGCTCCTCCCCAAGGCAGCCCCTCATGTACTGTTAGTGGGTCAGCACTTGCTCTGCTTCCAGGCTCTGCCTGGAGCCCTAGGGAACAGGCTAAAGAGGGTTTGTCCCCCAAAGACTAATTTTCTCTCTCTTCAAGTCCTAGTTGACTTTATACCCTGTAAACCCAAGACATCCCATATTTGAGGTTTTTCCCTTGTGGTTGTTATTGTTATTTTGGGACACAGTGTTGCTATGCAGCCCAGGCTGGCCTTGAACTCAGGACTCTCCTGCATCAGCCTCCTGAACGCATAGTTGAGTTCTTGCATCTTGATTAAACTACACTCATCCTGATTAGAACCACTTATTATGTTAACTTTAATGTTTTTATAGATGGAATGTATTTACAGATGTATCCCCAGTGTTAGCACAGTTCTTAGCACATAGTGTTGTTGTTGTTAGGTGCCGTCGAGTTGAGTCTAACTCATCGCGACCCTCATAGGGTTTTCAATGGCTAACTGTTTCAGGATTGCCTTGGGTGTGGGTTGCCACGTCCTTCTTCCATTTTGCGGTGCTGGGAATCAAACTTGGGACCTCAGAGACTGCAGAGCAGCACTCTACCAACTGAGCTAAATCCCAGCACATAGTGGGTGACCAATAAATATGTGTTGAATGTATATTAGCTCCTCATTATGGTTCTTTTATCTCTATATCTTCACTGGCCTATAGAGATTAGTGTCATTCATTAGGAAAAATGTTACAGTATGTCCTCTTCCCTGTAGTCCTTATGCCACTAGTGGCATCCTGAAATGTTTTTAAATTATTCAGGTTTTCAGGTCTAGGCTTCATTAGACAAGGAACCTATCTTGGATGGGAATAACTTGTGAAAGCCATTTCACACCCAGCACAGAACTTGGAAAGAAGTGAAAAAAGCTGCGGAGCTGCCAGATAGCTTTCACAAAGCCAAGTACCAAAGTTCATGCATGTCATTCATTGGAAAGCCCACCAGACTTGTGGCTTTTTTAGAACCCACATACTCTTCTTCTAGATCAGTGGCTTTTCCTTTTAAAATACATATCTTCCTACATGATAGTAATCATATCTCTTAGTGTCAATTCAATGAGAAAATAATAGAACATTTCCTATGAAATGAATAACCCTTTAAGGAAATTATTTCAGAAACTACAATAGCATCCATGTATGTAGAGGCATATAACTTATTCAGTGCCTAATCAGTGTTGCCTTGCTGGAGGCCCCTGGACCATGCATGGAACCAGCAGTTCTAAGATCTCTTCCTCTATTCCCCATATGGATGATGGCGGCTGCTATCTGATGCAAGCAGTCATGAAGAACAGTGTTGTAAGGTCAACCTTGAACCCTCTTTGTCTTTTTAAACTAAATCATTGACAAGTTTTGCTATTTCAATTTTCCATACTCTTCAGATGCACTGGAACACATTGTATGTCAAGACTCTGTGGCTGAGAGCCAGCGTCCCACTCAGCAGTCACAACCAGTTAAAATCAGAGGCAGATGGGGTTGTGGTTATAGCCCTTGACTCCAGAACCAGATTGCCCAGATCTGAATACTACCTCTACTATTTGTTAACTGTATGACTCTGAACAAGATATAAGCCTCTTGGCCCTTAGTTCCCTTGTCTACAAAGTGAGGATAATAATAGCACTTGCCTTAAAGGTTGTTATAAGGACTAGATATATGTGCGTCAATATAAAAAGTATTGAGGATAGTGCCCGGTACTTTTTTTTTAATCCTGAGTATGTCATCCATTATGATTAATATTACCTTTTTATTACATCAAACTTGATCATGAGGATTTCTAGCTCCCAAGAGTTGAGAAGTAAATTATAGGAGAAAGGCACACTTCTAGAGGAAGGTACCAATAACAAGAGACACATAGCTTCACAGAGAGGCAGGAGCTGATGCCATGAAAAGTAGCCCAAGGACTCCAAAGCCTACAACTCTGAGGTATGACCTTGTCTGTGAAGTTCAGTGATTATTCACAACCTTGTCTCTGAATCATCAAGAAAACGTTATAGGATATTACATGTGTTCCATTACAAGATAGCCTGCCTTGAAAATATTTCAATCACAGTTATTTAAATAAAAGATGTACATTTTCCTCAGTCCCTTAGTGGCCTGGCATGCCATGGGTGTGCCATCTCCAACATTGCCAGACATAAGTAGTTTGATGTACTCCTCACTGTCCTTCCCTGAGCCCAGGAAAATGACCTGCACATAGCAGGTGCAATTTGTGTTGATGTGCTTCTTGTTTGGTGTCAGACTATCTGGCAGATTCCATGGCCAGGAACTCAGTGGGCTAGTTTCTGTGGGGGAAACACAAGAATTGTAAGATGTGACCCCTGCCCTTAAGTAAACTAAGGTCTAGTAAAGGAGACCTTGAATGTCATAAGTTCTCTTTGTAGGCATTTATTAAAACCTGTACTAACCATGAGTCTTAAAGAGTGGGAGACTTAGGTGCCACTGTGTGTGGAAAAAACTAAATATACACCAGGTATAAGAAATGAGAGTTCAGTGCAGATCAGGGCAATCAAGAAAGGCTTCTTGGCAAAAAAAAGGTGATAATCTGTGCACTAGTGAAGGGACAGAACTTGCACTGCTGCTAGGGAGAGAAGACCCAGCTAGACAGGCACCCAGCACGGGTGGAAATGCAGGGGCAAGTATGGAGCAGGCTGTGCTCACAGACCAGCCATGCCAGCGACTTTGGTTTGGACATGCTGAGCAGTTAGGAACCAGGAAAAGTTTCTAAGCAGAAGAATCATATCAGAGAATCATAGGAGGGCTGTCAAAGTCAGAATGGCTGAGAGATATGCCTGTGGACACCCGTGGCATGACTGGCAGAGCCTGGCTTCCCTAGCTCCTGTCTCATCACCAACTCTGCCCACCCCACAGATGGGTAGGAAAGACCAGGCACCTAATCTTGCCCCCACCCCCAGCCATGGCCTTCCACCTTGCCTTTTCCTGGGGGGTTCTCCGCTCCATTCTCCTCCACCCTGCTTGACCTCTTAGGGGCTAAGAAGATACCTTCTGTGGGAGGAGGGTTGGCAGCTCTTTGGGCAAGTGAGTCAGTCACTTGCGTGTGGCCTCCTCCAGGCTCTGCTCTTGGTATGGCTTACCTCGGTTGTGGAGGGATGGCTCCATCTTCCACCTTAGGTGTCTCTTTTCTGCTATGCCTGGGGCCCTGGGTGTCTATTGCCACCTGCCATACGCTCTGCTTCGCCTCCCACCAGTTCCTTTCATCTTCCCCTTCCCCAAGGGCCCAGGGTCAATGGGATTTTTCTTGAAGTTGGGAACCTACCCACTCTGGAGTTCTTGTTCCTTCCTCTGCTCTTGTGAAACACCCTGGTTCTGTGGGCAGATGCCCTGGCAGTTCCAGTGCACAGCAAGTAGGTACAGGCCAAGGGCCCCAGTGCCCACTCCTGCCATCAGGCTCTGCAAGCCCTGGCCAGGAGGTCTATTTGCCCTGCTGCTGTGCCAGGCATCCCTGCTGCAGCCTGGCCCTCCAGGACAGCTTCCCCAGCACAGTGCAGCAGGCATCGCTGCAGAAACCCCTGCCAATCCTAAAGGTGGTAGAGGGTCTCCCATGGTGGATCATCTACTAGTGGCTTGGAGAGAACATCCTAGATTAGAGCTAAAAAGTGCTAAACTTCAGGACCTCCAAGAGGACTCAACGTCTCTGAGCAGACATTCCGAGACTAGAGAGGTTGGAAGAGAGGTTGTTTTTCAGAGAACCAAAGAGACAAAGTCTTTCTGTGTTGGTCAGAGTAGAATAGATGGCCAAGTTCCTTCTTGGCATTCATAGACATGGGAATGACCACGTGGAGGTGTTTTCTCAGCATCTCTTAGCTTCCCTCACTGTGAAAGACCCATCACCCTCACCTTGGCTTTACCCTGATGTCTCCTTCAGGATCAGGGACCATCGTGGTGGGTGGGGATGGGGACCAACATTTAGCATCTGTGTTGTGTGAGGCATGCATCCAGTTCTCAAAACAGGTAGTCTCTCTCTCTCTCTCTCTCTCTCTCTCTCTCTCTCTCTTTCTCTCTCCCCCCTCCCTCTCTTTTTCTCACTCATGCAAGGAACAAGAAAGAGACCTTAGAGGAGATTTTATGGTTCAGATTCTCATTTTATAAACAAGAAAACAAGAGCCCAGGGAGTTTATCTGAGATCTTACCACTTGTCCTGGAGAATCCAGACTCCCTCTGCTGGACCATCTCACCTCTTAAATCCTCTTTCATCCTTTCGTATGCACCTGCTCTTTCCCCATGGAAACCCCAACTTTCCTCCTCCTTGTGGTGTTGGAGCCCCCCAAGGCTGCAGGAACCCCAGGGGGCCCCAAGTGTGAGGAGGCAGCCAACCCTCTTCTGCTGGTCCTTTAGTAGTGGGGGAAGGTTTCCCAGAGGAGCTGTGGGCTGGCCCTACCAGCTCCCCCTCCCTCTCCCACAGTCATCCTGACAGATGAGGAGGTACAGCGTAAGCGGGAGATGATCCTGAAGCGGAAGGAAGAAGAGGCCTTGAAGGACAGTCTGCGGCCCAAGCTGTCCGAGGAGCAGCAGCACATCATAGCCATCCTTCTGGACGCTCACCACAAGACCTACGACCCCACCTACGCTGACTTCAGCCAGTTCCGGGTATGGCTGCGGGCTGATCACAGAGGATGCACCAAGCTAGTGGAGACTTACCAGTATAGCATGGGCACCAAAAACGGGGATGGAGGGCCGGGCACCTGCTGGCACTCAACCAGGGAATAGGTGGAGGTTGCTCTGTCCTGTCTTCCCCACCCACAGATCTTCCTTGAAGCCATTGCTGTCAGAAATCAGGGCCAAGGCAAGATGGGGACCCTTAAATGGGGGCCTCTGAGACTCCATTTTTCCCTTCCAGCCTCCAATTCGTGAGAGTGAGAGTGGAGAGAGCCACCCTCCCGGGCCCACACCCAGCTTCTCTGGGGAGTCCTCCTCCTCCAGCTCAGACCTCTACACCACCTCTCTAGGTAAGCAGGGCTTCTGCTCCCACCTGGTGGGCAGGGGAGGGGAGCCCACTGTGCCTGCCCTTGGGCAGCTGATGAAGGCAGCATGTTCTCCATGTGAATAGCACTTGGACACCGTGTGCCACAAGTTTCCACAAAACAACCCCACTTTCCCAGAAGAGGGCTGCCCTGCACAGAGCCCGGGCTGGGAAGATGCCAGACTGGGCTCTAGCTGTGCAGGATGGACATCCTAAGCCTGGGCTCATGCTCTAAGCCAGGCTCTTCCCATGGTTCCCTCTGTGGGGTTGACCTGATTCCTTTAATGTTTTGATCCTGAGCTCTTTGGAAGGTGAAATTGGAGTGGGCAGGAAAACATGTGGATCCCCTTGCCTAATGCCCAGGGGACCACTATGGCCCTTGACAACCTGCCACCTCCAGCTCATCAGAGAGTTTGGGAAGCATCATGCTTTTGTTTTCACGGCCCTTTTATAGCCTCCTCTTCATCATCCTGCCTCATCCTTCTCCTGCCCTGCCCTTCCTCCCTCTACCTCTCACTTATGGCCTGCAGGAGAGTGGAGATGAAGGCCTCCCACCCCTCTGCAACTACAGCCGTCAGATAGGGTACTTCCAGACTCAGTGACAAATCCTTGCATGGATCGAGAGCAGCTAAAAGGGGTCCCAGTGCTAAGTGGGCAGAGATAGCAGTTAGAGCAGACATAGTGTGTGTATGGGATGGGAGATGGTCAGGCATGAAAGAGAAGTGCTGGCCACTGCATAGGCTAACTAACCCCCAGACCCTCTCTTTGTAGGAATCCCCTCCCCCATATGTTAATCTTCCTTTCAGTTGCTGGCATATTCATTTGTAGCAATGAGAACCAAGCTGTATAAGCTGCACATTGGCCTTTACTTCAGCTTTCAGTAACCATTCCATGTCCTTCAGGAGTTTTTGTACTTCTCATAAGTCATTTGATCCACAGTGCTTACCCCCTCTAATGTATGTTCAGTATAGCATATACTTACTTAAAAACTGAAACAAGTTAAAATTTGTAATTAAAAAAATTATTATACAAAAGTAATACAAATCCATCATAGAGACTTCAAAAACATAAACTAAATTTTTATGTATATAAATTAAATTATACACATAATCTTTAATCCCATTGCTCAAAAAATTAATGTTAATATCATGATATATCTTTTTCTCATATTTTTTCACACCTATGCATATTCAGAAATAGAATTGTGCTGTAGCCTGAAGACTTGCCTTTTTTCTCTTAATAGTATATAGTATCATATTTTCATGTCATTCCATATGCATCCAGAATATAGTTTTTAAAGGCTACCTGGTGTTCTGAGATATGATAACATATCAAAATCCCCTGCCAGTAAGTATCAACATTGTTTCTCAGCTTTTCAATAAGATAACATTTTGCTTGTGAGTAAATATTTACACTTATTCTGATTTTTTTCTTTTGATGAGTTCCTGGAAATGGGATTACTGCACACATAACTATAGGTTTCTGACCCCTAATATCAGCAGCTTTTTATATTACCTGTGCAAATGCACATCTTTTGTAGCACCCATCATTGCATAAGAATTGCCTAATTCCCTGAATCCTTACAAATTAAATTTTAAACATGTGTTTCCAATTTATAGGGAAAAAAGTATAGATGTTCTGCTTCGCAGTTCTTTGATCACTAGCAAGATTGAACATTTTTTGCCATGAGTTGATTGGTCTTCAGTTCATTTTGATTGAGATCATTAGGAATGACACGTGTTCTACAAAATCATTGCTCAGGAAATCTTATTTCTCTGAGTATCTCTGGCTCTTTGATTTTACTGTCTCATACTGCTAACATAGAGATATTGAGAGACCAAGAGAGAGCCTGGTGCTGAAGATGGCCATTGGGAAGGAGTCTGTCACTGTGGGATACCAACCTGGCCCTGTGGCCAGGGCACACAAGGTCCTTGCAGAGATTGGCAGGAGGGTCCTGGCCTGAGTCTCATTAAACAGTTCTTCCTTCTTCTTAATCTTCCCTAGACATGATGGAGCCATCCAGTTTCTCCAACCTGGATCTGAATGAAGAAGACCCAGATGACCCTTCTGTGACTCTGGATCTGTCCCAGCTCTCCATGCTACCCCACTTGGCTGACCTGGTCAGTTACAGCATACAAAAGGTCATTGGCTTTGCCAAGATGATCCCAGGATTCAGGTAAGAAGCTTTCACACCATTTGGGGAGCAGTCAGAATCCTAGACTAAGCTAGAAGAAGACTTGAAGGTCACTAACCCACTGCTTCCCCCAAACATACTCAGGCTCTATCCCAGACCTTTTGTGCTCAGATCTCTAGGGAAGGCCCAGGAGTCTCATCCTGTAGGAAATGTAGCCATCCAGCATTACTCTGGAGAGCTGGCACATCCCACACTTTCTGGATGATGAAACAAAAGCCCAGAGAGGTTAGTGGTCAGCCAGGATCCCTGCCTGGTATCAGAGCCAGGCCTAGGGCTCCTGATTCCCTGCTTTGTCCACTCTGTTTGGCTCGATGCTAATATTTATATTATCCCTTTAAATCAGAGTACACTATTCCTTCACATCCAACTCTGAGACCAGGATGAAGTGACAGAGAGGAGAAAGGATAGGTTATGTGGACTTGTGAAATAATCCAGGAATCCTAGAGGAAGGGAGGCAAGTTCACTGGCATATATGACCTGCTTATTGTTCACCCAAATTAAAATATCATCCCCTAACCAATCATACTAAGCCCTTTTCTCCAAAATAAGTATCAGGAGTTTTACTGGGGTAGGAATTCTCCTTTATAAATTCATTCATATAAATTTCACTCATTCCAATGTTCTATTGTTTTAATAGTTGTTGTCAGGTACTGTGGAGTCGGTGTCCAACTTATAGCAATCCTATGTACAACAGATAAAACACTATCATCAGTGCTTCTCTGCTATTCATAGGGTTTTCAGTGGCTGATTGTTTTTTGGGAGTGGGCTTCCAGGTCCTGCTCCCAAGCCTGGTGTTCCCAGGTGGTCTCCCATCCAAGTACTAACCAGGTTCGACCCTGCTTAGCTTCTAAGATCTGATGGGATCAGACACCACAGTGATACAGCTGCAGGTGTTTTAATTGTAATGACATGTATAATACTTATATTTGAATATTCATGCAGTGCTAAAGTTTCTTAAAACAATAGAGTGGTGTCACTATTAGTAGATATGTTGAGAATAGTTACATCTACATTCATGTATGTTTATATCCTTATTCTTTCCACAAGTTCATTGGGTACATTGCCATAAAATATATACACAATGTGATTGAGAAATAGAAAGAAATAAATCAATAGCAAACAATACCATTATCATTTCAAGAGATGGCTGCAGCTGTAGTTGTAGCAGAAGGAGCAGACAGCTTTCTACCTAGATAATAAGCCTTCTAGGAGCTGGAAAATAATTTAACATGGGCCAGCTCTGAATGGAAACCAATATGAAATGTCATTTATTGTTTTGTGGACCTCTCTGCTGTATAGGGGAGCAATCTGTCAGTTGATGTCTAAATTACCATATTGCCCTCTAAATGATGGTAATTCACAGAGCTAAACTCGGCACTTTTCAGTTTGTTTCTGCCCCGAAAAACACTGCTCTGTGTTATCTTATGCTTCTCACCAACCCAAGTACCAGAAACTCTCCAATCAATGCTCTTCCCCTGGAATTAATGTGAACATTATGAAGAAGAAAAAAGCATCAAACCATCTTGAAACCCTCTTACTGTGACGCACTTTTGATTGCAGCAATAGGAGCAGGGGCTGCTAGGCAGGATCATGCAGCCAAGTCTCCTGCAAGCCCAGCGTGGTGCTGGCCTTGGTTAGCCCTCCATAGCCTTTCTTGGGAACTGACAACATATGCCAATGAGCTCAAGATCCAACTCCCTCCTCCACACTTCATGTTAGTGTTTGCAAACTCCATGTCTTCCCAAGTATTGCTGTGTGTAACTAGCTAGAGGAAAACCACTCCAAGGTGCAGAAGTCTGCACAGTAGCACCCAGCTTCTACCCGAATTATGAACTGTCTTCATCTACGCAGGATTCATGCTTCCTCATTCTAGTGGGGAGTCAGACAAGTGACTCCCAAGACCCTCTCCAGATGCTAAAGTTTTCTGATTATAAGTGGTGGCTAGGATTGCATGCACGGGAAAACAGTCCTGAAAAGAAAATTCCTCATTAAAGCAGATCACCCCAACACAGCCCTCTTCTCTCCCATGTCTTTAGCGCCTATCCCCCTCCCCTCCCCTCAATTTCTCTCCCCAAGGCTGAGCTGATGTCTGCCCCCTTCCTTTCCTTTCCAGCCCCATTTTCCCAGGATTCACTTGTCTGGCCCTGTAATCATGGCCCAAGTGAAGCACGTGTGAGCAGGTCCTGGAGCTGCCCAGATTTTGAGGCAAAATCAGTTCAGTTGATCCTGAACACCCTTGAGTCAGCTTGTCTCTCTTCAGCATGACTTGAGAAGTTTCAGAGCAGGCTGTTTTCTAAGAAAAATGGAGCAGGCCTTACTGGGAGCTTTTGGGGGGACACTGATGTGGACACTGTGAGCAGAGGGAGATGCTGAGCCTGGACCACAGCCAGTCCAGCAGCTCTTTGGTTCTGCTGGTTTCCACATTAAGGGGTTCTATTTTCCCAAGAAGTAGAAGAACAGCGGCCATGTCTCCGCTGTCTTTGATCTTGCTGCCTGGGGGCAGAGGCAGCAGCGTGGGGATGGCAGGATGAGACTTCTGTGTGGGTAAGGGGAGGAGAGATGGGATGAGACTCCAGCACAGGCATTGGACCAACATAGGGTGGGGCTGGACGGGTTGTTCTGGGCGTGAACTTCACTGCTGCACAGCCTTGGCCCTGTTCCCTCCTCCCAGCTTCTGTCCTTCATCCTCTCAGCTTCACCCACAAACTTCCCTCCTTGTTAGGGCTGCGGAAAAAATGCTTGGAGGAGGTGGTATCAGTGACAGCTTTTAAAATGGCCAGGAGCAGCCATGGACATGAGGGCCGAGCTCCCCTACACTGCAGAGTGAGGTGCACAAGAGACCAGAC
This sequence comes from Pedetes capensis, assembly GCA_007922755.1. Classification (NCBI taxonomy): domain Eukaryota; kingdom Metazoa; phylum Chordata; class Mammalia; order Rodentia; family Pedetidae; genus Pedetes; species Pedetes capensis. The sequence continues at coordinate 196,394 of VMDO01000569.1, read as the reverse complement.
CACACCCACTGGAGCCCAGCTAAATGCCTTTGGCCACACTGCCACTTCCATTTCTAGAGACTCCTTCCCAAGGCAAAGGCCTGAGGATCACAGTGCTTCCCTCACCCTCTGCCCTTTCCTGCACATTCATTTGTTCACCCATCCAGCAAACAGCTTTCTTATGTAAACTGTGAGGGATGGAATTCCCTAGGACACAGCCCCTGGCCTCCAGGGATCCAGTGTCTGATGGAAGAGATAAACATGTAAACAATGGGTGCAAAGAGATAAGAGCTGGGCTGGAAGCCTGTTGGAGGTACCGTGGGAACTCAGGCGGGGAGGGGCAGGACTGTGCTCATTCTGGTGAGATGATGAGGCTGGTCACTGCACAATCCAGAGGCACAACTCAGGTGCCCAGAAGTGGTGAGAGCTGTGAAGACTGACAAATATATAATTGTCACACCTGTCCAGGAGGAGGCACATGGCCTGGGCGGGTGCATGTCACAGCAGAACGAGCCCTCTTACTGGTTTCCCTTCAAGTCCACATCTGCTCCCGCCCACGGCCGTTCCCAGTTCTGGCTGTGAAGTGCATTTAGAAAGTTTCTGTATTTCCTGCCTGTGGGAGTAACGTAGGATCACTATAGTTTGCTTTACAGTGGTAGCATGTCTGGGACACAGTAAACAGTGATCCCACTGAAATCTCTCTGGCTCAATACCCAGAGATTGATTGTTCACTTTTGGCTGTCCATTCCAAGTGGGGCATTGAATAAAGGGTTATATACATTCTCCCCCAAATTTCCTATAATAGCCAAAATTAGAAGGGACCAAAATATTCCCAAATACGTCAATGATGACTGATTAAATAACTTATCATACATTGATATGATGTAACATTATTTAACCCACTAAGAACTGGGCTAAAAAATGTCCAGTGATATAGGAAGTGAGATACAGATTAATATGAATTTACGTATATTTTGAAAGTTTTATATATGTTTATAATGTGTATATTTGCCTAGAAAAAAGTTGGGAAGGAAATATACCAAAATGTTAACTGTGGTTATAAGCAACTTTTATTTGCTTTTATTTTTTTTTTTCTGTATTTTCCAAAGATTTAATGATGAATATATTTTGCTTATATAATGTGTTAAGACCCAAATGGAAGTGGTGTTAGTTTTTATTTTTTAAATGTGGACTGAGCATAGAGAAAAGTGACTGGGATGGGGAGACGTTTAGATACTATGTCTGTCTTGGAGAAAATAAAAGGAAAACATAGTAGTTTTCTTGTTTATAAAAATCCATTAACCAGTGGTTAAAGGGAGGTCTCATGGCTAATGGAACAGTCTGATTCTGGGTGCCTTAAGAGTACAAAACTATAGGCAATAGATGAGTGTATTGTCATGTGGGTGGTAACTCAATAGAAGGAGAGGCTATGAATGTAGGAACTGTCTAACAGCCTCATGGCTGGATCCAGAGACTGTGAGCTCCCTGGTACTGGGAGAATTCTGCAGAAGCTGCATAGAAGCTGGCAGTCAGGCATGCTGAAGGAGGAATTGACCCATGCAGTCTCTAGGAGGGACCTTCACCTCTAGCACTCTGTATGTACTCAATATAGATCCTTTCGCCATGCAGGCCTTTCCATTCCCTATCATCTGTCACCTGCTGATACAGACCTCCCCTCAGTTAATATCTGCTTTCTGTATTTACATACCAAAGTGTGGCCACAGGGAGGATGGCAGCTTGTCTTACAGGAGATCCCAGAGGAACTTGACAATCAGGAAGATAAACAGATGGAAAGCTGGAAGCAAGTTGATCTGTAGCTCCCCCCTCCAACTTTTTTTTTTTTTTTTTTTTTTTTCCCCATTGCTCAGACAAGCCCAGCTTATGACTCAGAATAGTGGAACTAGTCATTTGCCTCTCATCACATCAACAAATGTTTATTGATCCTCTTGTACTCAGGGCTCAATGATCAGTACATGGACGATAATAGGGTAATTAAGAGGTGGTGTTGGCCCTCAAGTAATTTACAAATAAGATTCAGAGCTGGGCATGGTGGTGCATGCCTATAATCCCAGCACTCAGGAGGAGCAAGAGGATTGTGAGTTCCAGACCAGCCAGGGCTATCTAGTGAGACCCAGTGTCAAAAAGGAAAAAACAAAAACAGGCTCAGAGATGAACATGAAGATCAGAGCTGAGAAGAAAGAGCAAAATAAGAGCACACACAGGGTGCAGTGGATCGTAAAGAAATGGATGTATTTCAGCTGGAAAGTATGGGGGTTCTCCAAAGGAGCTCACGTTGGAATCAGGAGCAGAAAGGTGACCTGGAGCACCAGAAGATGGGTGTTCCTGGCTGGAGTGACACACACTCCAAGGCATGGCAGCATGAGGGTGAACAGCATCTGAATGCAGAGCAGCCTGATGTGGCAAGCATGGAGGGTTGATGGACTTTGCGGTTGGAAGGATGTCTGGAAAGACAGGCCGGGGCCGAGTTATGGAGGATGGGCTTGATCCTGGGGTGTTTGAGAGTCAGTGAGGATTTCTAGGCACAGAGTGACATTTACCCGTAGCATCAGGAGGAAAGGTGAATGAGAGTCCTGAGAGGTTCCAGGGTTCCAGTTGGAGGCTCCTGTAAAAAATGATGGAGCCCTAAACCAGAGCAGTCCTGGTGGGAGCAGGAGGGGGAGAAGGCTCCAGAGATGTCCTAGAGACAGAGTCAACTGAGCTTATTACTGAGAAGGACTGGAGGACAGGAATAGGGAGAGAATCAGACAGCATGGGTGGTTTCGAAGATGACTCTGGCCATGCCATTTGCAGACCACCCTGTTCATGCCACATGGGCAGTGTCTCCAGGCTCTCTCGTCCTGTCCATAAGAGCTCTGGCTGCTTGTTCACTGGGTTTTCCTTGTCTCAGTAACTGAGATACTTCAGTTCTCACCTTGGCACATAATCCTTCTTGAGTTGTTCTCCCTCAAGGAACACTCTTGTCCTTCCCAGTGAGGCTTCAGGCTCATCCCTGAAGAACCCAAGCACATGCTGGTTACCTGGCAGGTGTACACCTGCTAAAACACCAGATATATGGGGGTGACTTGACTTGAAGGTCTTCACTGATGACATGACCTCCTTCTCTCCTTTCCCTGGCAGGGATCTCACTTCTGATGACCAGATCGTGTTGCTGAAGTCAAGTGCCATTGAGGTTATCATGTTGCGCTCCAACCAGTCCTTCACCATGGATGACATGTCCTGGGATTGTGGCAGCCACGACTATAAATATGATGTCACTGATGTGACCAAAGGTGTGGTTGGACCCACCTCTACCTTTTCCAGCTCTCAGACTCTGGCTCCATGGGGTCTGGCTCCTGGGGTCATGGGTCCCAGACAGTCACATGGAAGGCAGCTAGGCAACAACTCAGAGAGACGGGCAAGGGCAGACCCAGCCAGGGTTGGCAGTGGGGTGGGTGGCTCCTTGGTTTTGCCTATAGAACCTGGCTGTTCCCTCTCACAGCTGGACACACCCTGGAGCTGATTGAGCCCCTCATCAAGTTCCAGGTGGGGCTGAAGAAGCTGAACTTGCATGAGGAGGAACATGTTCTGCTCATGGCCATCTGCATTGTCTCCCCAGGTATGGAACCTAGCAGTAAGGAACTGGGGGACCTGGGAAGTGGGGAATGTAAAGGACAAAGATGTGCTGAGGGCCACCAGGGCAATCTAGAGGGAAAAGTGAGCAAAAGAGAGGCAGATAAGGCAACATCCCCTCTGCTGGGTTGCATGGCACATGTTGTGTGTGCATGTTGAGGGGGTCCCTCACTGCCCTTGGCTTCGCCTTACAGAGACTGTAGGTAGCTTATGGGATTCTGAGGGACCAGATAAACAGGGCCCCTCAGGCCACAGAGAGGCCTGGGTGTTCTCAATACTCCAATACTCGTGCTCTGTTTTTGTGTGAACTGGGCTGGAGTTTCCTGTTACTTGAGGTTTGTCAGAGGCAAGGCCCAAAACCCTGGTAAATACTGGATGGTTGTGCTGAGACAGTTTACCTGACTAATTTTGGAGGCGGTGTGCTGTCACCTTGACCTCTTCTGTTTGTTTGGAGTGGGAAGAGAAGGAAAAGCCTGAGGAGGAAATTGTTTTAATCTTGGGGATGTTATTTTGGTAATGGAGCCCAAAGGGGCAGCCCTGCCTCATCCTGGACCATGTTCAGAGGACAAGCTAGTGGTCTCTACCCAGGAATGCCTTCCTAGACTCAGGGCCCAAGAGATGGACATGGGCACCTCTCCCCCTGCCAGCTGGCATGTACTCCGTCACTCACAAGCAATGACCTATTGAGCACCTGCTGGGTGCCAGGCACTGTACAAGGCAAAGGGAGTCAGCAGCAGACAGAACACAGACTTCTCTCCCATGAGGGTCAGGGAGCTATTTAACAACTAATTCCTAATACAATGAGGGTTTTGGAAATGAAGATGTGTGATGCTATGTTGTTGTTACGTGCCATCTAGTCAGTGTCCAACTCATAGTGACCCTACGTACAATAGAAAAAACACTATTGTCAGTGCTTCTCTGCTATTCATAGGGTTTTCAATGGCTGATTGTTATTTTGGGAGTGGGTTGCCAGGTCCTTCTCCCAAGCCTACAGCACCTGGTGTTCCCAGGTGGTCTCCCATCCAAGTACTAGCCAGGTCCGACCCTGCTTAGCTTCCAGGATCTGATGGGCTAGGCGCCACAGTCGTGCAGCTGCAGGTGTGTGATGCTGTAGGCAAGTGTAACCGTGGAGGGAACTGATGTAGTCTTGGACCTGGAGGTAGAGGGTGTCAGGAACGGCCTTCTTCAGTTAGGGCTTTTATGCTATTGTGCAAAGGATAAGTCAAAGTCAGGCAAAAACAGAGGCACTGAGTTCCAAGCAGAGGGAGCAACCTGAAGGCCAGTGAGTGGCACTTCAAGATACCAAGGCAAGGACAGAGCACAGGACGGAGGGAGAGAAGCAGAGTAGGCACAGGGAAAATTGACCCATGAAAGAACTCCATCCTAAATGCAATAGGCAGTCACTGAGCGAGTGTCCCAGGTCAGCCTGAGAGGTGCAGAGGTGGGATGCCTGTGTGGGTGGGTGGTGGTGTGACTGAGCGGTGAGGGACCCAGGCAGGAGCCCTGTCTTCTCTATCTGCCCTCTGTGCCACAGACCGACCTGGGGTGCAGGATGCCAAGCTGATTGAGGCCATCCAAGACCGCCTGTCCAACACACTGCAGACCTACATCCGCTGCCACCACCCACCCCCAGGCAGCCACCTGCTCTACGCCAAGATGATCCAGAAGCTTGCCGACCTGCGGAGCCTCAACGAGGAGCACTCCAAGCAGTACCGCTGTCTCTCCTTCCAGCCCGAGAGCAGCACCAAGCTCACACCCCTCGTGCTCGAGGTGTTCGGCAATGAGATCTCCTGACCGGGGCGGCTTACGGGGGTATTGGGTGGGGCTGCTTCTCCATGCCCTGCGCCCAGGCCCCAGGCTGGCTGCTGCCCAGCTGTATCTCCCACCCTCTGCCATCGCTTCTCTCCACTGGGCCCCTCCTTTCTCCTGCCAACCCAACACCAGGTCCCCCTTTCCTGCAGGCCACAGGCTGCCCCCTGTCCCATGAGACCCCAGTCATGACAGATTGGTGTTTATCTGATACAGAGACTCAGTGAGGGCAGAGGGCAGAGGCTAGGGTAGGGCCTCACCCAGGGATGCCCCCATCTCCCTAAAAGGCTGCCGCCAATGCCAAGGGAAGGCAGGGAAGAGAAGTGGGACCATTCCTCAGGGACAGACATACTTATACATCCCCCTAGCCCAGGCCCCCCCACCCAGAGCCTGGTGGGACCCCTTCTTCCCCAGCCCACCCAGGATACATAGCCAGCCCATGATTCCCACCCTTCCCCTTCACTCGCCACCAGTCTGCACCATCCTGTCCCAGGGCTGTGGGCCACCAGGGCCTCCTCCCTCTGCCTGACTGGGACACTCAATGCCCAGGATGACCACACACAAGAGGACTAGGGTCTCCACACCCTTCATGCACCCTGCTGGCCAAAGCCCAGCGGTTCCCATTTTCATCCCTTTGCCATGGAGCTCTTCTCATGAGCGGAAATTCGGTACCATGCATTCCTCCTCCTCGCTGGAGCCACTGACCAAGGGCCTGCCTGAGAGGCCCCAGGGAGGGTGGGACTGAGAGTCCTGGCAGTGGAGAGCAGACAAAGCAAGCCTCCAAGAAGGACAGTGGATGGCGGCGCAGGCTGTCCCTGTTAGGAGGCCCAGGGATCCTCTGTCTGAGGCTGAGGGGTGGGTGGATGGGACCTCTCCTTCCAGCCATCCTCACAGCGGGACTGAGTTGCCCACAGGTTGCAGAAAAGCCTTACCCTGTCCTCACTCCTCACCCCACCCAGGAAAGCAGGGCTCCTACCTTTACCCTCTGCAGGGCCTCACCCTCCGACCAATCGCCAAGGGTGGCCCAGAAGTCAGCCCAGCAACCTCACCACCCCCATCTGGAGCAGCAGCACCTCCCTCTGGCTGGTGGGGGGCGGGGGTCGCATCTCCTCCACCTGGCCTGGAGGGGCTCCAGACCTGCTGTTCAGATGTCGAACCAGGCGCTAGCACTCCACAGCTTCGGGTATGGGGTGGCCCCTAGGGGCTGGTCAGAGCATGTAGGGGTGGGTGATGTAGAGCTGGTTCCCTTCTGATTCTCACTCTACCACCCAAAAATCAAAGGGCACCCTTGAGGCAGGCAGGTAAGGGGGTGCATAACTTCACACTCCATTTCCTCCTCTGTAGCAGCCCAGCCCAGGAGTGGGGAAGGCTCAGCCATCCACACCAGGTGAGCTCCTGGCTGAGTATGGGTTGTAGGTGTGTGGGACTCACTCACAGGGGTCTGCCAGGGAGACTCACGCAGGGTCCTCTAGACAGCCACTTCAGTTGAGGGAACACAGCCTCATTGGCAGTATCAACAGGGAGGTAAGGTCAGTAGGAAAGTGGCCAGTCAAACCCCAGATGTGCCCCTCCATCTATATCTTTTGTTCCCTGAAAACCCTGAGAGGAAACAGACTCAACCTTGCAAGAGCTGTCAGCGTCCACCTAGGCCAACCTTTCCCAGAATTCTTCAGGTGGAAAGTCAAGTTCTGTATTGTAGAACAGCATATTTACGACTTCATCTTGAATTTACTAGATATGAGTTGTTTTCAGATTGGACTACATTTGTACAGTGTCCTAAAGTTGAAGGGAGCAGGCACTGCTGATTCGGAGTTATTTATGGGGGAAAAGCTTACATTGTGAAAATATTGTACATCAATGATTATTATTGTTATAATACAAGGGCCTAGGGACTTTTGATTTTAGCTGCAGAACACATTTGTCCAGCCTTCTATTCAGTGGGAAGGAAAACTTGAAAATTGCTAAACAATCCAACTCTTGTTAAAGGAAACTGGCACTTAGGGGAGGCCATGCCTTACCCAAGCTCATGTAACTAGTTAGAAACAGTGTCAGAACTGGAGTAGAAACTGGACTCATGGTCCAGTGCTCTTTTCACTATGCCATGCTTAACCTCGGACCCCATTTCCCATTCCCCTGGCAGATGACCCAGTCTGCTGGGGAAGCCCTGGATTTTAAAGAGAGTAAATCTAGATCTGAGACCCCTTCCTTCTTTCCCTGGATTATAACCCCACTACCCCATTCGAAGGAAGTGGAAGGACACTCGTCCTCTGTAATGTGAATCAGGACCCTCCCCCCAACATGTCCTTAGCTTTTGAACTTTCCACCTCAGCAGTGTATGATGCTGCTGTTGCCTTATCAATAAAATGCATTGGTCTTTGTGACATCACCTTCTTAGCCCTCCCTCTGGTTCTGTCCTCTCTGGGGAGTTCAAATAGACCCCTTAGAAATCAGTTGCTCAGCCTGGGGACCCATGATCACTCAGGCCACCCAAAAAGGGAAGTCTGGGAGCTAAGAGGAAAAAAAAGGAGAGACAAGTGAAGTTTCAGAGGGCTGAACTGGGAAAAAATGGCATCACGTAGTCTGTTTTAGAATGAAGGTAGACATTTGAAGCTAAAACTTGGAAATGAAAGGAAATGTGCACCATAGGTGAAATAAAAAGATTCCCAGAGATAAGAAAATCCTCCTGCTGGATAACTGGAAGCAAGTGGGGGAGGCCAAGTGAGGGACACAAAGAAGGTTGGGATGTATGACAAATTTGGTGAAAGCTAGACATCAAGAAGCAGCAGAAAGCTTTAAAGAGGGCCTTCTGAGTGATTTCCAAGAGAAAAAAATTTTTTTGCCAGGAGCTTGTCAAATAAACCAATGAAAAAAGCTTTGCTTATGGTAATAAAAATGGCTCGTACTTACATAGCACTTACTTTGTGGCAAGTCCTGCTGTAAATAAATGCTTTATGAAAAAAAGAAGAAAATAAATACTTTATGAAAGCCAACTTGCTTTATCCTTACAAGGACCCTATGGAAAATGGGCTATTGTTACCCCCATTTGACAGAGGGGGGAACTTTCCCAAAGCTATTCTAGTAGTGAGAGAGATGGGATTTGGACCCTTGGCAGTTCACTCCAGAAGCCATTAATTAGCTGCAACATTATACAGCTTCCTACTCAGTTGAGGGGTCTGTCAAATGATGAGCTGTCTTGTTATCACTCTCCTAAAGAGGATACAAGGGAAGTTCTCATTGCTAAAGTGGGCTCCACGATGGGGAAGTTGGAGGTGTTGAAGCAAAGAGTGCTCTATTCTCAGGAAGTATTTGGTCAAATATGTCAGACCCAGTCAAGTTTGGCACCCAAGTAGGAACACCAGGAGTGAAAACCAGCCAACTGTAGGCAAAGAAAAAAATTTAAAAGTCTTGTATTAGAGATGGCTACTATGCCAGTGACTTAAGAGGATTGCAAAGGACTCCTATGTGTTAATAGGACTCCCTAGGGGCCCAGAGGGGCTAAGATGGAGCTCAGTTGGTAGAGCACTGCTCCACACTTTCTGAAGACCCAGGTTCAATCCCCAACATTGCAAAACTGGGAGAAGGATGTGGCAATCCACTCCCACAGCAATCCCGAAAAACAATCAGCCAGTGAAAACCCTATGAGGGTCAGTATGAGTCAAACCTGACTCCACAGCACCTAACAACATCAGGGGCCCAAAGGAATGATACCCTATGCACCCATCTCTGCAAGGAAATGAGGTTCCTGATGAAGGGTAGCATTGTAAAACATGGTAAACAAGAATCACCAACCAAGGACACGGCAGTGTGATAGGTAAATGGAGACTCCATGCCCAATCAATGCATTTATTTAGGATAAATTGGCCTGGGAACCTGTGAATGTGACTTACTTTAGTTTTCAGAAAGATCTGAAAAGATTTCAAGCCACAGGCTAACATGTGTCACAGTGGGAGGAAATAGGAGTGGAAGAATTGGAGATAGGGCTTGAGGCTTTTTGTCATGAAAACTGAATGGGCTTAGAGAAAGGAAATCAGCAGCCATATAAATGGGCATGGCTGTGGCTGGAGAAGTGTGAATCTGAGAAACCATTAAAAGAATGTTACTTAGCGTTTTTATAGGTGATTTAGGGAAGCACAAAATCTCTAAGGCTGTGTGTTACAATCAACTTTTCCAGATAAACTCAGGAATGTATGCCAGGAAGATCTTATAATTAAGACAAAGTGATTTTGAGTTTTCACCTCCAAGCTTCCTTTCTATACCTGCACTGTTCAACAAAGTAGCCACTAGCCACTTTTAAACTATTTACATTTAAAATAATTAAAGTTAAATAAAATTAAATATTCAGCTCTTTGGCTGCACACATCATAGTTCCAATGCTCAGTAGCCTCAAGGCTACCATTTTTATCATTGCAGAAAGTCCCATTGGACAGTGCTAGTCTACACCATGAATTTTTTCTTCTGGTACTAATTTTTTTTTTTTTTTTTTTTTTTTTTTTTTTTTTTTTTTTTTTTTTTTTTTTTTTTTTTTTGGTGGTACTGGGGGTTGAATCCAGGGCCTGGCACTTGCATGCTCTGCAAGTGCTGGACCACTGAGCTGGACCCTCAGCCCATTTTTTGCTTTTTTGAAACAGGGTCTCGCTAAATTACCCAGACTGCCTCTGGTCTTGAACTTGCGATCCTCCTGCCTCCACCTCCCGAGCCGCTGGGATTACAGGCGTGCGCCACGGCACCCGGCTTGGTACTGATTTTTTTATTATTTTATTTAATTAATTATTTTATTTTATTTTATTTATTTATTTTTTATTTTATTTATTTATTTATTTATTTTTTGCGGTACTGGGGATTGAACCCAGGGCCTCGCACTTGCATGCTCTGCAAGTGCTGGACCACTGAGCTGCACCCCCATCCCTTTTTTTTTTTTTTCACTTTTTGAAATAGGGTCTTGCTAAGTTATGCAGACTGCCTCTGGTCACTAACTTTCGATCCTCCTGTCTCTGCCTCCCAAGCCGCTGGGATTAGAGGCATGGGCCACCTCGCCTGACATTTTTATTTATTTTTTTAGACAGGGTCTTTCTATGCAGCCCAGGTCAATCTTGAAAATTCATGGTCCTCCTGGGGTCTCACTGCTCCAGACAGCTGCTCTGAGTCTGTCTTCATACATGGTATACAGAATGTATTAGATAGTGTTGGGTTCCGGGAAAGTAGACCCTGAAATGTAGATTGAAGTTCAGGAAGTTTATTGGAAAGAAGTCTCAGGATCAGGAGCTTTGGTAGGAGGAGGTAGGAGTAGGCGGAGGGAGAAGCTGTGGTGAAAGGCAGTTTCAACAAAGGTCTCCCACATCCCTTAAGGGAAGCTCTGGAGCTGGGCTGGGCCTTCGAATTGCCCCTAGCTGAGGTGAGGAAGCTGGGCTTTTCTATTTTTGTTTCAGATAGTCTTTGGATGCAGGCTGTCCCCAGAAGAAAGGGTGACCTTGACATGACCTTGAGCTAAGCGGGTCTTTTCTGCCAAGTGGCGATAGAACAGTTATGTGTCTCTTCACATTTTGTGTAACCAGAGGAGCCCTTTTGCAGCGGGATGCTCTGACTTTGGGAAGAACCAGGGTGTTCCAGACCCTTCCTCCTGGCTCTGAGAAGGGCAGCAACAGTTTCAGGAGTACCTCCCCCTGAAGGTAGAGTATTTCCAACCTCCCCCAACTATGAACTAGTTGGTGTGCTCTTGTCAGGTCATCTTGAGCTTCACCACTAGAGGGTGCTCCTACCCTACAGGGACAAGCTCAAGCTAATTGGCCGGCAACCTCCCCTGTCTTCCATTGTCCCGGGCTTCCTCACTCTCTGAGGCTGAGGGACCCAGCTAGGCCCTGAGCTCTTGCTTCTGAGAGCACGTGGTGCTGTTCGCCTTTCCCCATGCTAGCAGCATGAATAAGACCTGCTGTCTGGCTTCCTAAGCCACCGCTGGAGTCACAGCAACAGGAGTATCTGACACTCACCCTCAGCCAGAGGCCTCCCATGGCCAAGATCTTGAGCCTGGGGCCTCTGAGCACCATTGGTTTTGAGGGTGTTGACAGTGAGAGAGGTCATGGGTACCCCCAGGGGCTGCCTGATTGTGTATTCCTTCCAAGGTTTCCAAGCCCAGACATACCACTGAGCTCAGTGCTGGTAGAGAAATGAATAAAACCATCATTGCCCCCAAGAAAAACAATCCAGAGGGAGAGGACAGACTGACAAACAGACCATTGTAAAGCAGAACCAGTGGAAGCTGCAAAGTGTAACCGTTGACATATAAACTACTGGGTCCAAGTCCTGGCTCTGTCAGTTGCTAACTGTATGGCCTTGGGCAATTTATTTCATGTTTTTGAGCCTCAGTTTCTTCCTGCATAAAATAACAATGATAATAACAGCTACTTTGTAGGGTTGCTGTTGTCATACTGTGATCTGCTGTTGTTGTTAGGTGCTGTCAAGTGGGGTCCAACTCATAGCTACCCTCATCCAGTTTTCAATGGTCAGTTGTTTCACGATTGCTTTAGGAGTGGATTTGTGCTGGGGATCGAACCCAGGTCCTCAGAGAGCACAAGCGGAACTCTACCGACTAACTAATGGATAAACTCCATCTCGCTGTGATCTCTGTAAAGCCTTTATCACAGTACTTAGCATATAGTCATCAATCATAAAGGGTAGTAAGCATCATTATTGGGCCACAGGGTGGAAGAATGGTCAAATAAGTTTTCATCTAGGAAGTGATATTGCTGTGAGGCTCTGACCACTCATCTTTGCTGGACCCTCTGGACTGTCCCCAGGCTGATGTCTTTGGCCCCTCCTCCAGACCTCAGCCTCTGTTGCAAGGGCTCCTGCTCTATGAATATCTATGGGAGCTGGGGGAAGGTATCATTGGACCATGTGGCCACCAGGAGGCAGGTGGCCCTAACTGAACTATCCCCACCTAGGGAGAAAACTGGAAAATAGGTAGGAAGGTAGGAAGATAAACTGAAATGCATAAAACTGTAGTTATTACTGTCCCCAACTTCTTTAAATTATGTTCTTCCTTTGCCAGCTTCACCTCCCAACTTCCCAAAATCACAAACAAACATAACCACTACCCCCCCCCCACTGGGCTTCACTACATGTTTATTGTTGTTGTTAGGTGGTGTCCAAGTTGTGCCCCTATGAGCAACCCTCATAGGGTTTTCAATGGCTGATTGTTTGGGGATTGCTTCGGGAGTGGATTGCCACATCCTTCTCCCATTTTTTCAGTACTGGGGATCGAACTCAGGACTTCAGAGAGTGCAGAACAGCATTCTATCAACTGAGATAAACTCCAGCCCCACGTGCGTATTGTTGTTGTTGTTAGATGCTGTCGAGATGTTGTCCAACTCATAGCAACACTACTTACAACAGGCGAAACAGTATTGTCAGTGCTTCTCTGCTATTCATAGGGTTTACAATGGTGGATTGATTTTTGGGAGTGGGTTGCCAGGTCCTTCTCCCAAGCCTACAGCACCTGGTGTTCCCAAATGGTCTCCCATCCAAGTACTAACCAGGCCCAACCCTGCTTAGCTTCCGACATCTGACAGGATCAGATGCCACAGTGGTACAGCTGCAGGCCTACAATGTTTATTACTGACCCATAATTAATGTCATTATTCTTTGGTAAGGAACGGCTCATGCCCAGAGAAAGGATCCATTCAAGTTTCAAGAATCAGGTTTGCTCCGTGTATTTGTAGTGCCACTGTTTCTCACTCATTTATCCCATCAGTTAGTAGAACCCTGCCCCTTTGATGCAGTGTAAATCCCAGAGTGATCTCTCCAGATCCTGTCACTGGTCCAAATATTGAAACTCAAGACACTGCTGTGGCCAACTACTCCAGTTCTCTGAACATGCATCTCAGAGCCTGAACCTAGATTGGCAATTCTCAAAAATGTACTCTTAAGACCCCTTCACTCTCTCTTTTTTTTTTTTCCGGTACTGGGGGTTGAACCCGGGGCCTCGCACTTGCGTGCTTTGCAAGTGCTGGACCACTGAGCTGCATCCCCAGCCCATTTTTTTACTTTTTGAGACAGGGAGGGTCTCGCTAAATTACGCAGACTGCCTCTGGTCTCGAACTTGCGATTCTCCTGCCTTCGCCTCCCAATCTGCTGGGATTACAGGCGTGCGCCACTGCGCCCGGCTAAAACCCCTTCACTCTCTTTAAAAACAAACACAAAAAATCCCACTTTTATTTATGTAGGTTATATCTAGAAATATTTATCATGTATCCCATCAAAACTGAGTTTTAAATTTTAAATTTTAAACATGTATTAAATTTCCAAAAATAACAATAACGAATCTACTAGAAGTTAACACTAGCACAATTTTTTTTTTGTTTGTCTGTCTTTTGTTCTTTGCGGTCCCAGGGCTTGAACCCAGGGCCTCCTGCTTGCATGCGTTGCACGTGCTGTACCACTGAGCTGCAGCCCCAGCCCATTTTTTAACTTTTTTTTTGAGACAGTGTCTTGCTAAATTATGTGGACTGCCTCTGGTTTCCAACTTGTGATCCTCCTGCATCTGCCTCCTGAGTTGCTGGGATTATAGGCATGTGCCACCATGCCCAGCTAGTACAATTTTTAAGAGTAACCATTGGTAGCCGGGCACAGGGACGCACACCTGTAATCCCAGTGACTTGGGAGGCTGAGGTAGGAGGATTGCAAATTCAAGGCCAGAGGCAGCCTGCGTAACTTAACAAGACCATGTCTCAAAATAAAAAGTAAATAATGGGCTAGAGGTGCAGCCCAGTGGTAAAGTGCCTGCAAAAAGCATGCCTCAGGCCCTGGGTTCAACTTCATAATACCTAAAAAAAAAAAAAAAAAAAAAAAAAAAAAAAAAAAGGAATAATGGTTCTTGGGCTGGGAATGTAGCTCTTTGGTAGAGTGCCTAGTATTTTCAAGGACCCCCAGCACCACCAAAAAAAATAAATAAATAAAATCTTTAAAGCAGAACTAATTTAATGACAAGAGGGTGTTATTTTGCAAATCTCTTTAATATCTAGCTTAACAGAGGACAGGTAGATTCTCATCTTGGCTTCTGCATTCAACCTGGTGTGGTATCACACACCTTGTCATGGTGGAGCCTCTGGAAACCTCCACTGTATACTTAGAATAAAAGTTTTAAAAAAGCAAATAATATCTTAGAATTGTTATGATAAGAGTTGAAAATAGCTTTGATCTTATAGACTTTTGAAAGGGTCTCGGGGACCCACAGGGGTCCACAGACTACACTTTGAGACCCATGCTATATACCCTTCCACATGTCATTGCTTTGTCCTGAAATACTTGCCTACTTCCTTATCCTTCAGTTTTCTCAACAGACTAACTTCTACTGCTCCTTAAATTTCCATCTCAGCCTCCATGTCTTTTACAAGTTCTCCCCTGGCCGTCATCATTCTGTACCTGCTACTTGCCCCATTTGGGTAGAATTGTGCTCTCTACTATAGAACAAAGTATGTTGTATGTTTTAAATTTCTGCTTACTAGACTGGAACAAAGTAGGGATTCCATAGATGCAGCTGAACACATGGATGGATGAATGAATATGACACAATGTGCTGCCCACTTCTGTTAGCATCTGAAAGATCTGGTCTTCACAATAAACTCTAAATTTAAAAGTTCTACTGAGCCGACGTGGTGGCTCATGCCTTAAATCCCAGCAACTCAAGAGGCAGAGACAAGAGAATCACAGGTTCAAGGCCAGAGGCAGCCTGTGTAATTTAGTGAGACCCTGTCTCAACATAAAAAATAAAAGTGGGCTAGGGGTGCAGACCAGTGGTAGAGTACTTGCAAAGTATGTGTGAGACCCTGGGTTCAACCCCCAGTCCTGAAAAAAAGAATACTACTGGGGTTCCTGCTAGAAAATGAAATGAAAACAGACTTATGCAAATGTAAATCCCTTCCCTTGAACTTTAGAAACTGAGAAGTTAAGTCCTTGCAGCTTTAGAACCCTCATGCCAACTCCCTGTCCTGAAATATCTGCCACATCACCCTCATTCTGTACCTGGCCAGTTTGATTTGGGGACCAAAATGCAGAACTTAGCTTTTATCCCTATTCATATTTATCCGATTTGATTTATCCCACAGTAGCCTGCTCAAATCTTTTGAATTCTTGTTTTGCATACAATAGTCTCATCCCTCCTGGCCTTGCATCTTCCAAAACTTAGGTCTACAGATCATATTCAGAACTGATGGAGACAGAGGCAAAGACTCTGCAGGCTGACCTTAGCACATTAACCAGAAATTCTTTGGTTCAGTGTTGAGGACCTCACTGGTAAGGAAAAGAAGATTGCGTCTCAGGTGAAGGAGAAACAGGAAAGACTTGGCCACACACAGGAATGTGGGGAACTTGTCAGTGCTTCTCAAGACTCAACAGTGGCACCCCTAGTCTGGACAGATATCTGTAGAATTAGAGGAGATCTGAGCCCAGGGTCAGGAATACAGGGTTATCAGGTTTAGGGAACTCAGGAAGGGGTGAGGCAAGTATCAAATTCCAAGCTGGCTTGTTCTGCAAATCCCACCTGAGCTGGACTAGAGAGAGAAAGGCATGTCCTCCTAGGTCCTGGTTGCTGAGAAAAGGAAGGCCAGGAGAAGTTCCAATCGACCCTGGGGGCAGTAGACAGAACTCTCCTGAAGCCTCCAGACCTTGGTGGGGAATAGAGAAGTTACACACGGCCACCCTGACAGCCCTTATTTTGCTTCAGGGGACCTTGCCTCTGCCCTCTCCACTTGCACTTGGAATTCTAATGTGCCTCTGCAAAAGATCAGTGCCTCCCTGACCCAAACCCACCCAACTAAACTCCTGCAGACAGCTGTGAAGGTCTGTGGCCAGGCTGAGGCGAGGGCAGGTGTTCCAACTTGGTCAGTTCCTGGGCTTGTGTTTCTCTCACTGCCTTTCAGGACGGCTGGAGAGATCAAGATATCCGATCACAGGCTATTAGAAAAGGCCTGGCCTGGCCAGGACTGTGAGTTGTAGGCAAGAGTGCCAGGGAAGAGGCTGGTATCCTTCCTGTTTCCTCTGCTTCCCCTACCCCCAGTCCCACTGATTTAAACTTCTTACTCTCTCCTACCCAGGAGCCCTAGGGTTGCAGGGGGATGGATTAGGAAGAGGCCCTGGGTGATAAAGAAGGAATGGGGAAGAAGTGATAAAGGGGATGGGGAGAAGCCAGCTCCACTTCCTCCCTGATAGGGACCCCACCCCAAGGGGCTCCCTGCCTTCTGCTATGTTTACAGGAAGGACTTGAGGTGGCGGGAGTGGATGGGGGGTGGCGTGCAGGATATCAGTGGCTGCTGCTGTCCTTCACCCTGGAAGATGACCGTTCATCATTTGTTCATTTGCTTATTTGTTCATTCACTCAGCAAATACCTGCCACAAGGCCCCCCAACCACAGGCCGAGCACAGTACTGGGCTGCTGCGGGGGCAACAAGGGCAGCTGAGCCCCATTGCCCTCCCACCTCCCTCTCTGCCCCACTCCCCAGCCTGGACCGAAGCAGCCAATGGGTGAGTAAGAGCTTGGGTTTCAAGGGGAGATCAGCTCAAATCCCAAATCCTGGTCTCTCTGGCCAGGCAACCTTGGAGAAAATGGCTTGAGCTTTCTGGGCCTCCATTTCTTCATCCATGAATGGCAACATAGAGTTTTTGTAAAGATCACACAAAGGCCTGTCACTGGCCACCTGGCAGGGCCTTGTCTAGGGCAGCAGTTAGAACGGCAGAAACAGTGCCCAGCGGAGCAGGATGTGAAGGGCTCTCACCTGCACACAGTGTGCCTTCTTTGTGCCTCTCTTCTACAGAGTGAAGAGAATACGGTGCTATCTTCAAAGACATTATGAGGACTTGAGTAGTTTTGAGAATTGTGCCTGCCTTATTGTTAAGTGCTTGATTAACTTTATTCTACTTTTTTTTGTTTTTTGAGACAAGGTCTCACTATGTACCCCGGCTGGCCTCCCATCCTCCAGCCTCAGCCTCCCGAGTGCTGGGATGACAGGTGTACACCATGACACCCAGCTTAACACTAACTTTTATCCTTATATTTTCATCACCCTTCGGGAATGTTCATCTCTACCCAGATATGCTCTTCCTTACAACCAGCACCCCCACCATACACACAGCCCAAGCCAGGGTTGGAGATGGTAGGAGTTGGAACTCACAGATGGACCCCTCTTATAAAGGGCCAAGCCAGCGTCCTAGCCTGGCTGGGGCTGCACCCTGCACTGGTCCACACGTCCCCAGTCCTGCTCACTTGCCCAGGGCTGGGCAGGGGCAGCTTCTGTGGAAGGAGGGGGACCTGGTGTTGCAGAGCCAGCTGAGGGGTGCCTGGCCCTGGGCATCTTTATCTCGGCCCCATTATCTCCCCCTGCAAAGCCTCCTCCACCCATCAACCCCCAACCGAGATTACAGACCCGCAACTGTCTCCAACTGCTCTGATTCAGGGATAAGGCTGGACCCTTTCCCTACTGCCACATACCCCACGGCCACCCCTCCCTCTGCCACAGGCATTGAGAGGAGGCTACCTGGGAGTAGGGAAGCTGGGGGTCAGTAGCGTTGCCCAGGGGCTGGGGGACAGAGGACCTGGTGTGGCCAGGAGGAGGAGGGGCTGTGACAGGGAGATGATAGTCTCCTGGTCTCCACATCTCTGCCTCTCTGCTGGCCTCAGGCTGCTTCCGCAGCAGCTCCTCTCTCAGGCTGCTGTACCCCCACACCGGAGCCCCAAGCTGCACACCTGGCTCCCACATCAGATAACCCAACCGCAGCCCTCCCCTCAGTCCGACCCCCTTGCTGGTCCCCTCCGTGCCCCCTCACCCTCTTCCTCTCCTGTCTTCCCCCCTTCTAGCCCCCTAATACCCCTAGCTGGCTCTAGGGAGGGTCTAGGAGACCCAAGCTCTGTTGGGGCCTGAGGGTGGGCGAGATGAAACTTCCTACTTCAGCACAGGCGCGCAGCACAGACATAGCAGATGGAAACTCTATACCCTGGGCCAGTTGGAAACAGTGATGGGGGAGGGACCTGGGACCAGGCTTTGAAGTATGAGGAAAATCCAGCCTGTGAGGGGGTGGGGGACCTCAGAAAAGCACAGCCTCTGTGACTGGGGGTTCCACAGCTTCCCGCTTTGAGGTAAAGAGAAGCTTCTTGTCTTTGCTGGGGCTTTCTGCTTGCCTGAGGACATCTCACATCCGCAGGCTGGAGGCCTACCCAGCAGGCCTTCCTTGGGCCAGGGTCTGTTCTGGGGAAGGGGCTGGATGCAAGCTGGACCAGCTCCAGCCCATTGGTCCCAGCCCCAGTAGAGGCCACATTGGGTGAGGGGCATGTGGAGGAAGAGGGGCTGACAGGGCACATTGAGCGCTGGCAAGGCACCGTGGGAAGGGGAGCTGGAGGCTGTAGGAATTGGGGACAGGGACTGGTGGGTGCCTGGGAGCTGGAGTTGGAGGTTTTAATGCCTCCTGATAACAAATGAATCATAAGCAAATGATGTGGAAATGATGGCATAAATAAAGATGTGTTATTTCAAGGCCCCAGTGTGTCTTTGTAGGAGGGGCAGGGAGGGAGCAGGAGCCTGAGGCTGCCCAAGCCGGATGGTGCCTGTAGGTGGGGCCCAGGTAGAGTTCCTGTGGCAGGCTGAGGGGGTGATGGCCCACTCACAGGGTGTCACCTTCAGGGTAATGTGAAAGAGCAGGCTGCCGACCACAGCCTGCCAGCCCTTCCTGCAGAGCAGTACAGCCCTCACAGCCCACTCAAGTCCTTGGTGAAGCACCCCAATCTTGCTGTGGTCAGTACTACTTACACACACCATTCCTCCAGAGCCTGCTCTTGGGATGCCCCTCAGCCCTGGCTCTCCAGCCTCAGGCCATAGCCTTGTCCTCAGCAGTAGCAGAGGAGATAATGGAGCTCTAGGAGCCTCCTGGGGATGGAACCCCTTAGAACCCAGGCAGGGAATGAAAGTGAGCAGCTGGCCGCTGTGCCTCCTGATGAGCTTTCCCCCATCAGAAGAGAACTGTGCTCAGACCCACAGCACAGGGCATGTGAATGGAGCTCGGGAAACAGACTTGCTAGGGGCATGTAGGGGCTGGAGTTTAGCTCAGTTTGGTAGAGTGTTGGTCTGCACTCTCTGAAGTCCTGGGTTCGATTCCCTAGCACTACAAAAATGGGAGGACATGGCAATCCATTCCCCAAACAATCAGCCATTGAAAACTCTATGAATTGTAGAGAAGCACTGACATCAGGCCACACACGGTGCAGTGTTGGGGAGTGTTTCGTTCTATTGTACATAGGGTAGTTATGAGTAGGACCTAACTTGACAGCACCTAACAACAATAGCAAGGGCATATACTATGACCTCTTCATTGACAAATCTAGGCTTCAGGTTAACCTTCATCCTGCTCTCCACAGCTCTTCCCAGTGTTGACAATTATTAAATGATAAAAATAAATAAACAAATAAATCCTGAAACAATCAGCCATTGAAAACCCTATGAGGGTCACTATGAGTCAGACATGACTCAATGGCACCTAACAACAACAAAAACCTGCATAATCACACTGCCTTACATAATCATTAGCTATTGTGTATGTTCCTTATTTTTTGTTCCGTTGAAGACAGGGTCTTACTATATAGCCCAGACTGCTCCTGAGCTTATGATCCTCCTGCCTCAGCCTCTGGAGTGCTGGGATTACAGGCAGGCACCACTATGCCTGGCTCCTTATATCTCCTCTTAATTTTTTCCTTCAGTTTATTTTTTTCAAATGTAGTTGCTGCCATAGGGCATGCACAAACCTATATTCTCCCATGATGCTATGGCACATTCATAAACATCTTTTTAACAGCTTCATGATTTTCTATTAAGTGGAAACATCGTACTTTACTTTAGCATTTTCCAATTGTAGGTGTTCCAATTGGTTCTAATTTTCCATATTATACATAGTGTGGTGGCATATATCATTATGCACATATTCTACCCCCATCCCTAACTTTTGACCACAGAAAAGGAGCACACAAGATGCGGTTCCTGAGAAAAGTTTACTGTGAAAACATTTCATAGCCTTTATCATATATTCCGTGTCAACTTCAAACGAGGGTTTGCAACCATTAACAGTATGCACACGTTGCCTACTTTGAAAACATCACCCACTGTTGCTTTAACTGTCATTACTTTGTGTACCTTCAGGTTTAATGTCCCCTTTATTGGCTATGTCTCCTCTTTCCCCGAAGAGATTTTTTCAGTTCTTTGAACTTTAGTCTACCAGTGCACATTTGCTTCGTATCAATTTGTGTGCACTTTCTCTACGAGAATGATTTTAAAGCATTATCCATTGCAACAAGGGCAAATCTCTCCTTCTTGATATCCTTTCCCACCGTGGCTCCTGATACAGCACTTCTTGTTTCATTTAAATCCCTGACAGCTACTTCTCAGTCTCCTTCTTCAGCTTCTACTCCTCTACCCATCTAAAATCTTCCTTTTCCAAGGTTTCTGTACTTAGTGATCTTCCCTCCCCTTTCCTCCAGGCCTCGTTCTCTCCTTCCCTCCTGTCTTCTCTTCTTACTGGCTGGCTCTGTGGTCTCATCTTCTGTGGTCACCGCTCACTGGTGATTTCCAGATCTGTATTTGTCCTTTCCTCCTCTTCTGAGCTCCAGAGAGCAACTGTCCCCTGCAGCTCTGATTGCTTCATCAGCATCTTGAACTTCACCTGTCCATAGCTTGATTCTGCATTGCCCTCCAAATTTGTATCTGCTCCCATATTCCCTAGCTCTGTTACCTCAATACCTTTGGGGTTTGGGTTGTTCAGGGGAAGGGAAGAGGAAAGTAGGGGATAATGCACCTGAACAGGAAGTGGGATCCTATCAACTTTCGGCTCAGAGAAAGAGGCCTGGGAAGGGGAGGAGAAGCCCAGTTTGGAGGCAAGATGCTGCTGTGTGACTCCGTTTCCTTGCTTGCCTATATGCTAGAATTGATTCCAGGTCTACAGATAGATTCTTGAAACCCAACCTCTGAGGACAAATTCACCCTTGACAACATTGACCTTACTGGCTTCTTTTTGGCCTCTGGAGCCTCTTCAATCTATTAAGAAGGGATGAAAGGCCAGGCATGGTTGCGTACACCTGTAATACCAGCAACTCAGGAGGCAGAGGTAGGAGGATAACAAGTTCAAGGCCAGCAGCAGTCTGCATAACTTAGTGAAACCCTGTCTCAAGAAATTTTTTTAAAAGGGGCTGGGGGTGTGGCCCAAAGTAGAGCACTTGCAAAGTATGTGCAAGACCCTAGCTCAAGCCCCCAGTACCGCAAAAATAGACAAACAAACAAACAACAAACAATTGTAATCCTGTGCTATAAGTAGCCACAAGTCACGTGTGATACTGCTGAACTCTTGAAACGTGGCTGGCAGAATTGAAATGTTCAGTTAGGGGAGCATACCTGTAATCCTAACACTTGGGAGGCTGAGACAGGAGGATAACAAGTTCAAGGCCAGCCTGGGCTACATAGCAAGATCAGTAATTTTTCATTTTGATTACACACTAAAATGATATTTTAGATGCATTAGGTTAAATAAATATACTATTAAAATTAATTTGATATATTTTTTTGTATGACTACTAGAAAATTTGAAGTTGCACATGTGGCTCCTATTCCATTCCTATTGGACAGTGCTGTCTAGACTCTCCCAGCAGGTGAAACAGATGCTGCAGACTGAGGAGGCCATGACGGGCCATACCAGATGCAGGAACAGATTCCCTCAGACACATGGGCTGCATGAAGTGGCAACCCTGGGTCTGCAGAATCTCAGTGGCCAGTCTCAGGCAAAGCAGAGCAACACAACGTTTTCTGGATAATTCTTTCAATCTTGACTTCATGAGGCTATCTGAGCTGGGGCTTGGCTCTCCTGAGTTTGTCCCCATATAGGGATGCCTTGTTCTTTTGGGGAAACAGTCCAATGACCACCCAGAGCTTTGGCTCTTCTCGTCTCAATCCCTCTCCACTATTTCCCTTGGGCAGGCCTTGGACCCCTCTCCAGTCCATGGGCGTTAGGTTTAGCCCACCTGCAGGCTGGGAGGGGAGGAAATGGGGGTGGACTTGCCTGGCCCTCTGGATCCACTGCCTGGGTCTCAAGCACATTTTGTGCTCCTTTTCTAAGGTCTAACCTTCCTGTTGCCCCCCTGATAGGGAAACAGAAAGGGACCAGGAGGGGGCAGGGTGACAGGCACACCCATCAGCTGCATTTCTCTGTCTATTCTTCCTTTCCTGAGCCCCAGAGCCACAGGGGCAGGAGCTGGGCCCTGTCTGCATGCACTCGCCCCTCCCTCCATGCCTAGCTGACTCCAACTCGCTCAGGTCCTGGCTGGGATCCGAAGGCTTCAGGCAAGTGGGGGAAGGGGAACCACTCCTACTTTCCCAGCAGCTGCCACTGCCTCTTCCTGTTTTGCTAAAACTCTGGCTCTGGACCCAAGGGAGGAGGGGGAAGTCGCCTGTAGCTCCCGCCCCCCAAAGGTCAACCTCATCCCCCTGGTCCTCTTAGCTAGTTATTTATAGCCCCCCAGGTCTTGCTGAGGAGCTGGCTCTCTCCTCCCTCAAGTGTCAGCAGCTGTGGCCATTGCCCCAGAGATGCAGACAGATGTGCAGATCACTCCAGATGTGCAGTGTCAGGATTTGGAGGAGGGCAGGCCCTTTCTGCAATTCATATGGCATCCCTTGCAGCCTGGTTCAAGCTTCCTTCAAGGCCTCGACAACACCTGAGTATCTCAGAAGGGCCAGAGATGATTATATCTATTTTCCCACTTCCACAGCCTGGCTAAGCTACTCCGTGCACCCTGGAAGGGCCAGCTTAGACTCTAGACCCCATTGGATTCACTTGCATAGATTAAACCAGTGCTTATCTGGAAACCTAATTTGTAAGGAAACACAGGCTAAGAGAGGTAGAAGAGACAGGATGTTGTCTTTCTTCTATTCCTGATGTTGGCATCCGCACTCTATCCCTAACAGAGCACAGCGTGCATCAGGCACTGTGCTGAGCACTGCATGTCCTGATCTCAGCAGCCTCCCAACAGCCCTAATATGGCAGCACAGCATGCCCTAGTCTGCAGATGAAGAAACCAAGCCTCCTCCCGGTTAAATAATGTGCCTAGGATCACACAGTAGGGAAGTGACCAACTCCAGCCTAGGACTCCTAACCCTTGTTCCTAGTCACAGTGCAACACCACCTCCTCTTGTCCATTCCTCTACATGGTTTTAAATGACCACCCGGAAGCTTGGGGAGAGAACCCTGAAGCCATCGCCTCAGGGGCTGCCCAAGGGGAGAGTTGTCTACCTCCTCTGTCCTCCTAGCCTTGGCAACGTGGGCTTAGCTGGAGTGAGGGATATGAGAGGACAGAAACTGTTTGAATCACAGTTCCAGGGTTCCTCTGATACCAAGCACACAAGAGGCAGGTGAAAGCAGATCTCTTGCCCTAGCCCACAATGGCCCAATGACCCGTGTGGCCCCTTCCAACAGAAACTTTCAGTGATTTCGTGAGTGACCGTTTCCTTTATAGCCTTATAGTGTTGTTGGAGTCTCTCATAGGACAGTTTTCTGTGCTCCAGGTTCTTTTTTTTTTTTTTTTTTTTTTTGCGGTACTGGGGGTTGAACCCAGGGCCTCGTGCCTGCACGCTCTGCAAGTGCTGGACCACTGAGCTGCACCCCCAGACCATTTCTTTTTACTTTTCGAGACAGGGTCTCACTAAATTACGCAGACTGCCTCTGGTCTCGAACTTGCGATCCTCCCACCTCCGCCTCCCAAGGAGCTGGGATTACAGACATGTGCCACTGCACCCGGCTTGCTCCAGGTTCTTTTCTTAGACTGTACTCTGCACCCCTCCCCCGCCAAGGAGAGGATGAGTTTCTCTATGGTAGGGCTGGTGGCTCATTTTGCTTCTGTGCCTGCAAGTCTTGCATGGTATGTCGCACAGAATAGGTGCTCAGTAAATATGAGCTGATGAAGATAAGAGAAATGGGGATCATGTGTGGATGGGGCATCTTAAGGATACCCCAACTCACCTCCCAGCCTAGCAACCTGCTCACCTCCTCTCCCATGACACAGGAACATAATTCAAGCCCACCTTAAAAGACACCCCTAGTCAGGGAGAGCCTACAGCCGTAGCACTGTGGCATCTGATCCCATCAGATCTCAGAAGTTAAGTAGGGTTGGGCCTGGTTAGTCCTTGGATGGAGAGACCACCTGGGAACACCAGGTGCTGTAGGCTTGGGAGAAGGACCTGGCAACCAACTCCCAAAATCAATCCATCATTGAAAACCCTATGAATAGCAGAGAAGCACTGACAATAGTGTTTCACCTGTTATGGCACCTAACAACAAGTGGGGAGAGGCGAGCATCCTTAGGCCAGGACTTATTTGACAGTCTCCCTGGAGATTCTGGGGCCAGAAACACACGCTTCCAAAGAGGAACCATTGAGATTTGTAGCATAGTGGGATTCTGCCCTCCAGTAGGTACAAACACTGGGCCTCAGAGGTCATACTGGGGGACAGGGCAAGGCTGAATGTCAAGTAGGCCAGTGGGTGGACCACAATGTCCTACAGGGGCCACTGAAGCGAGTAATTGTAAGCTGGCTGCAGAAAGGCATTTTGCAACTCAGACGAATTTCTTCTAGCTCATGATTAGACTACGGCCTGGTGGCTACCTCCCTGAACATAATCTCTGCTGGCACAGGCATCTTGGGCTGGGCCGCCAGGCTGTGGAAGGAGCACTGACCCAGAAGCTGGAGGCTCAAGTCCTCTGCCTGCCCCCATTGCTGCTTAATCATGTCCCTTTAGCTCCTCAGTTTCCTTATCTGTAAGGAGAGTGGGATGGATTAGCTCAGGGAGTCCCAAGCCTATCCACACTTTAGAAAGACCCGGGGAGGTGCAGGGACTGATTGGGTGTGGAATGGGGCCCAGGAATTTTTCACAGGTTCTCTTAAGCAGTTATGCGATAGTATCAAGTCTGAGGGGAACCTTGTAGATGAGATAACCTTATAAATCACTTGCAGCTCTCAGAAGCAGATTCTAGCAATGGAATGTTCACATCCTGAGGTTTTTCTGCTATGAGGTTTTCTCAGAGAGCAGGTGATTTATTTCATCATCATTAGTATCATTTTGCTCATGCACTGTTGTTATAGAAGGTCTACAGGAGTGCCCCCATCTGTCTGTTTGCTGTGAATGAGGCCCTGGCCTATGGGTCCTGGGGGGTGGGGCTGGGAGAGCAGGGAGGGGTGGGAAGGGCTGCCCTAGGGGGTGGGGCCTCTTGGCAAGGGCAGCTGGCTTTCCCTCCTGGGTGGAGCTTGGCTGGATGGTCTTTGGCATCAACCTCTGGGGCTGAGAGCGTCTCTCCCCACCCACCTTCCTCCCCCACTTTCCCAGCTTAGCTGCTCAGCCCTGGGGACTGCCCCTTCCACCCTTCCCTTCCCAACTTTCTTCCCAGGCTCCCTCCAGCCCTCACCAACCTCATTCTTGAACCTCACTAATCTGTTTGCCACCCCTCTGCTTCCTAGCCTCGCCCTTGCACATGCCATTCTCTCTGTCTGGAATGCACTCCCCTGCTTTCCCGCACTGATTCACACTCCTAGGCTCCCTCAGCACCCAGCTCCACACTGGCCTGCTTCATCCATGCGGTGTTCTTCCCTGATCTTCTTGCGTCTCTTCTCTTTGTTGTGTTCTCCTTTACACTTGGAATAACAGAATCAGAAAATGGCTTTATACACACACACACACACACACACACACACACGTAGAAAACGATCTAAACCAGCCCCCTCCCATGGTAGATGAGAAAATCAAGGCAGAGAGGGTGTGACTTGGCCAAGATCACACAGACCAAGAGACTTTTTTTTTTTAGTTAGCTTTGTAAGAGGCTTTCAAGTATGGTATGTGTTTGTTGGGTTTCTTGAACACATTGTGACTAATATAAGGGCAGGGGCTGTGTTTTTGTTTTGATCTTTAATGTTCTTTAGCTCCACATTCCAAGGGGTGTGTGTGTGTGTGTGTGTGTGTGTGTGTGTGTGTGTGTGTGTGTTGTACATCCAGGAGCTAGAATGAACAATTAAAATATTTCATATGCTATCAGGACAAAGATTCTAAACCTCATCGTGGTACTGTTCAAGCCACTGGTGGACACCAAAAGCAAAACAATAAATAAGACTGTGGTGCAAACCTTTCATACATTGTTCCTACGATTTCAGACAAAGCTCTGTGAGGTTGGTAGGCAAGATCTTGCTATTTTACAGAGGAGGAAACTGAGACTTAGAAAGGTATCACCCAGGAAGTTCATGGCAGAACTGGGCCTAGAACCTAAGTTCCCTGACTGCCAGCCCAGGGTCCTGACACCCATGAAGCCTCTCTTTCAGCTCTCTCCTTATGCTCCTGGGTTGGGGACCTGGGGTCTTCAAGAGGGTGACTTCTGCCATCTTTTGCATTCACTGCACTTTCTTTGTGTTGGGGTTGAGGAGACCCTGTCTTTGGCTTCCTGCCCCTCCCCATCCTGTCCCAGTCCTTTCTCCTTGTGTCCCCCCACCACACGGTTGGCACATTGACACACAGTCATACACTCAGAACTGCAGGTGTCTAGGGTAACAGACCACAGGGGAAACCACATCACCTTTGTTGACTCTGGAGCAGGGTGAGAGCACGGGGGAAGGGACTTGCTCGGCTCTCCACCTGCTCTAGTCCTCGAGGTCATCTCTCCTCCAAGCCTGAGTCATCTGGACTGGGAGCCCCAGGTCAGTGTCTTCTATTTACCCATTCCATTCCAGCCTGGTAGCATGTGACATTCTGTCTTAGACCTTGAAATCCTAGATGGGGGTCTGCCTGCCTACACCCCAAAGCCACACCCCCAACTCTACCCAGCACACTTCACCACTCGTTGGTCCTGCCTGTGCGATGCACTAGAGTGAGGTGGGCACCAAGGATGAGGCCGCAAGGCCGGAAACCTGGCATCTGGAACGACACGCACAGATCAACAGGGACCACGTATTACCGGGCTGCACTGCAGCAAGAGACCCTGGCACAGCCTCACCATTGTTTTGACCTGTTAGGAGAAATTACACAGCCTCTCAACCAGACACACTGGGGAGCAAGTCACTTACTGGCTCCGTGGCCTTGGGCGAATCATTTTGCCTTTCTTAAGTTTAGTTTGCTCACTAAAACAATGGGCATAATGAGAGATGTAAGTGAAAAGGCCTTGGATAGCATGTGATAAGCTGGAGACACTCAATAAATCCGAAATTATTTTTCCTTCCTCCCTCCCACCCTTCCTTCCTTTTACTTCTGATGTCTGGCCCCATGAAACTCTTTATTTGGAGCTGGGGACTTAACCATCCCTATTAATCCGCAAGCCTAGAATTCTGAGTTGGTATTTGATCCCAGGTCCAGAAACAGTTCCCTGAGATCTTGCTGAGGCCTTGGGGAATGAGCACACTCTGGTTGGCTTTGTGTGGATTGTGTGAGAATAAGTACAGGTTGGGGGAGGACTTGTGGCTGTGGCCACCATATCTAGAAACTAGATATCTAGGAATGGTCTCAAAGCCCTGAGATTTAGACCTGATGGCTTTCTGGAACAATGACTCCTGGCCCAAAGTAGCCTCCCAATAATATCTGTTGAATGAACAAATGGTCCTATAACTTACTTGCTGTGCAACTCTTGTCAGGTTTCTTCACTTTTATGGGCCACACTTTATTCATGAGCATAACAAGAATTATTGTTAAGAATAAATGACCTAATATTTGTCCAGGGGCTAGCACAGAGTTGCTACATGGTAAATGGTTGGTAAAGGATAGCTAACTAAGGAATGAAAGAAAGAAGAAGGAAAAAGTGAAAGTCAAGTAGGCCCAGAGCCCCAAAGGGAAGCAGAAAGGGAACATCTCCACTTTTAGCTGGACAGAGACCCCAGGAAAGAATCAAGGAAGCCAAGGCAGATCTTTGGGGCCAATCCCTTGTGCAAGTGTTTAGCTGAACAGGCTGTGAGAGGCCTAGACTCAAGAGCCCTTATGAAGCTTCCCATTGTAACTATGGTAGAGGAAAGAAAGAGGTAGCCTGGATTTTTCTGTTTATGTGTCTAGGGGTTCCTGGAGGTTCTCTAATGTATCCCAGCAGGGAATATGTGACTAAGAAACTGACTTAGATCTGGGGCCCATGGTACACACCAGTAATCCCAGCAATTTGGGAGGCTAAAGCAGGAAGATTACAAATTCAAGGCCAGAGGCAGCCTGCGAAACTTAGCAAGACCCTGACTCAAAATTAAAAATAAAAAAGGGACTGGATGGTGTGGCCCAGTGGTGGAGCACCTGCCTAGCATTGAGAGGCCCCAGTTCAACTTCTACTACTGAAAAAAAAAAAGCAGAAGAGAGAGGAAGAAGAAGAGGAGGAGGAAGAGGGGAAGAGGAGGAGAAGAGGAAGAGAAGAAGGAGGAGGAGGAGGAAGAGGCAGCAGCAGCAGTGGCTTAGGACTCCACGGGGAGGGGGGTGGCTGGTTGCAGGGAAAGTAAATGTGGCAGAGGAAGGAAAGACCCAGTCCCGCATGTTAGATACAGGTCACATATGCTATATTCCTCTCTGCTATATTTTAGGGGCACTGAGTCCTGATGTGTATAGAAAATCCACAAGTTACGGACGGACAAGCAGCCAGACATCTCTGTTCAGATCACTTACAAGTCAGTGATCAGGTTTAAAGGAAAAAGAAGATTCACAAGTTAATACATGAATGATGCACCTGGTATAAATGAGCAAACAAGGGCCTGACTTCTGCACAGAAATAGCTACAGGACAGGCTGAGTTGTGTGTGTGTTGGGGGTGGGCACTGTGAGGCTAAAGGAAGGCAACAGTAAGGGAGAGGCTGGGGGTCTGTAGCAACAAGAGGTTTTTCTGATGGCTGTGGACCTTGAGGAGAGATTTGGAAGGATGGTGATCTGATGTGGAAGTGAGGGCTGGGGACAACATACCTGAGTAGAAGAGCAGGTGTTTTGCTGAGCCAGTATGTGTAGTCATTGGGTAGAATGGTGTATTGGGGATGTCCAGCTGGAGGATAGTTCTTGAAGGCCGTGAACATCTGCCCTAATTCAACAAATAACCCTTAGCAAGTTTGAATTCTATGCAAAGCACTACAAGAAATGCAACCATGACTAAGGGAGTAGCTGGAGCTTTCAAGCTGGGCATACAGTCTTGAGTGCTCTTGGGGAAGGAGGAAATTGAGACTAGTAGACTAGGTGTGTGAAGGTCAGTGTAGAGAGAAAGACCAACACAGTGCTTGGGCCAGAGCCTGTAAGGAAAAGGAAAGCCTCCCTCTGGCTATGGGAATCAGGAAAAGCCTCCAGAGAAGGTGATGTAGGCCATGGGTCTTCAGGAGTAGAAAGATTTCAACAGGAAAACAAAGGGACTGGGGATGGCTTTCATTTTGGAGGGAGCCTGATGAGCCAAGCTAAGTGAGTGGAAAATTCTGAGGACATTCTGTAGAACAGCTAGTAGCCCACTGTGTCTGCAATACTAGTAACAATAAAACTGACATCACTAAGCACTAGTACCAGAAGACACAGGGCAGGGATGTGTGGTATACAATGTGGTACCATATTGTAGGAGGGCTTGGATGACAGGAAAGGAGTTTGTGAGTATGAGTTTACAAGTACCAAGGGGTTAGGGTCAGTTGCTAAGTATCACAAGTAGCAACAGGTAGTGAGGCCTGAGCTGTGAATGAGAGAACAAGAAGTCTGTGGTCAGAAGCTCATCTTCAGCATAGCCAAGACCTCCTAGGCCACTGGAGACTCTTGCTTCCAATCTGACATGGCTCTGCCTGTGTCTGCCTCAGTTTCCCCTTCTGTAGACTCTTGGGGTTCCTAGGAATGAGGGAGTAGGATGGAGTTGGAAGGAAGCTGCTTGCTACTTTCTAGTGGCGTACCACACTACTGGGAAGCCCAGTGTTCCTGGGTCGCAGACCTCTTCTCTTCCCAGGAGCTTTCTGACCAAGCAGATTGCACGAGGCCACACTGCTGATAGACTAGGCCAGGCAGCACAATGGGGAGGTCTTCAGCCCTTGACCCCTGAATCTGACCTTCTCTCCAGCTGAACAGGGGGCTGGGGGCAAGGCAAAGAGAGGTGCTGTGCAAAGCTGGCCCTGAGACTTTATTAGCTGAGGGAGGGCTGGAGGCGGCTGCATTCCGACTCACAGACTGGAACATTTCTGTGATCCGCTGTAATGCACTGGGGGACACTGGGCACATTGCTGAAGTTTGACTCATAGGGACCAGAGAGGGAAAGAAGGAGGGGGGATTGTGGAGGGAGAGGACTGGAAGAGAGGAAGAGGAGAGGAGGGAAGGAAATCCCTTGAGAAATTTCTTTAAAAAAAGAAAACTAAAACCCCACACCACCCCACCCCCTTTTCCTTTTAATAGGAACAGGCTGGACCCTTCTGTTCCCCTCAGCAGGCATGGGGGGGATGCCAGTGGGGGAGGGATGGGCAGTGATTCAAATCAGATCCTGGAACTTTCCTGAGGCGAGTCGTGTGTGTGTGTGTGTGTGTGTGTGTGTGTGTGTGTGTGTGCGCGCGTGTGTGCGCGCGCGCGGGGGGGGGGTCCGCCTGAGATGTCTCGCATAGGACCTTGCATGGGACTCCACGCGTGTCCATCCGTCCCTATGGGCGGCTATTTGCTTGTGGACTCTGTGTACAGAGGTGTGTGTGCGGAGGTCCTTCTCTGAAGTGTGTGTCGGTGTAAATGATTCTGGCCCTGTATAAACATGGATGCGTGCTCTTGTACGTTGTGTATACAAGGGTGCGTGTTCTCAGGTATCTGGGTTTCCGGGAATTGTGAGCGGGTCGGCGGCCGCGCGCGGGTCGGGTCGCGTCCCGCTTTCCGGGTTCGGCGCTGCCTCCCGGGCGGTGCGCCGCGCCCCACCGCGCGCTGTGCCTGCGGCCCGCCTCTGCGCCGCGCGGAGCACTGTCTGCCGGGGTGGTGTGTCCCAGGGCCGCGAGCGCCTGCCCCCTCCCTCCCCTCCCCCTTGGCCTTCTCTCAGACTCAGATAAAGCATTTCCTTCCATTGTCATCCTACCCGGCCGGCCGGGCTGCCAGGGCCCTCCCCCTCCCGGCCCCCTCCCTTCCTCTCGCCGTCTCACAGTCGCTCTGCAGCCTCCGGCGACTGGGGGGATGTGAGGCCGGCGCCCCAGCCCCCCGTCCCGCCATGAGCCCCCCGCTCTGAGGGCCCCGGCCCCTGGATGCACAGTCCCGGCGCTGGTGAGTACTGGACTGCTGCCCCCGCCCCGCCCTGCGCGCTGCCCGCCCTGCGCGCTGCCCGCCCGGGCTCGGGCTCCGGCTTGGGCTCCGGCCGGCCCCGCGGGCCCAGCCCGGTGCGCGTCCCCCGACCGCTCTCTCCTCGGCCGGCTCCGCGGGGTTCTGGCAGGCTCTCGGCCCGGGCTGGTTCCGGGGCTGGAGGGCTCGGGCCTCCCGCGGGGCGCCCACATCCGCCCGCCCTGGGGCAGCAACAGGCCCGAGGGAGGCAGTTGGAGGCCCGGGGCCGCCGGTGCGCGGGCCGGGCGGTCCATCAGCCCGCTTTCCGGGGAGGACGAGAGGGGGGACCGGGGAGGCAGGGACGGCGGCCGCGGCTCGGGGAGGGGCGGTGCTCCGGCGCGGAAGGTTTGGAAGCGCGAGGGCAAAGGGCAAGACCCACTGAGTTGGGGCCGGGCTTCTGGGGCTGGACATCAGCGCCCCCATCCCGTAGAACCTGGCAGGACCCTACTCAGATCCTAAGGCGGGGGGAAAAGCGGTCCCCTGGAGGGGTCCTGGGCTGGGAGGTTTCCCTAAGCATCGCCCCCTACTTTTGCTCACCCATCAGGGTGATGAGGCACCTGTGCCCTAGTGAGTTGTGGGGGGCAGTGCCTGTAGGGGTGTGGTAAGGTAGGGACTGCAGGTACTAGTACTGAGGGATGGAGAACTTAAACAAGTGCCCCCCAGGGCCCTGTCTGTTGGTGCTGGGGGAGTGTAAGAGCAAGAGGAAATTTGGCATCTAAGCTAGGTGCCCACGACCAGAGTTTTTCGGCCTGCGGGTTTAGAGAGAGTCCTCTGGGGCCTGCAGGTCACCTAGCGCCCCCCACTCTTATTTCCTGCCCCCTGGCTGCCTGTATGGGTCTGACCTCTGCCAGCCATTGCTGTTCCTCATTCCTTGTCCTTGCTGACCGTCAAGCATATCCAAAGGCCTCCCGTATCTGGTCACTGGCTCTCTTGCTGCTAATCATCCCTCCACATACCTTTATTCAACATCTGCTTGAGGTCCAGCTCTGCCTGGTTTTAGGTTTTTAGGGTGAGAATGGCACATTGTTCCTCAGCTGCCCTGATGGCGTTCCACATCTGGATGCAGCAGCCAATTACTCAGATTTGTGTACCTGGACCCATGGGGACCTTCCTCAAGCCCCCTGTCCAGCCGCTGGGAAGAAAGGAGACTATGACTCAGGTTCCTACTTTCTAATGGGGCACGTTGGTGGTCTATTTCTCCCAAACAGAACCCCAGAGGCTGCTAGGTGCCAGACATACCTCCCTCCACATGCCAGTCCTCTGATCCCTTCCCAGGCCCTTCTCCAACTTCTGCAAATCATCTCCTCCCTCCTTACTGTGTAGTACCTCCCTCTCCTCCCACTTGCTCTCTGATCCCTTGACCTCCCCTAAATTACTAAGTAATTTTCTTCTCTGCAGTCACTACTGAGGGAAACTGAGGCATAGGGCAGACCCACTGTTTGGTACCCATGGGGTGAACCAAGACTGGACCAACTGAGACTTGTCCCCTGCCTTAAGTCCCCTGATGTCCCTCCCTGCCCAGCCCAGTCAGAAGCAGAGTCAAGCTCAGAGCTGCCCCTTGGTGTTATACCTGGAATGGTTGGGGGCAATGTTCCTTTGAACCCTGTGTCTCCTTAGCTCAGTACCTTGGACGGGTGTCTCCCTGGCCACCAGGTGCTTATGCTGGGATCCGGAGGCAGTTTGCATTTCTAAGCTGGTCACTCCACTGTGACACTGAAGCTCAGTTTCCCCATCACTAAAGTGGGGAGAAAATTCCAAGTTCACTTCCCAGAGCACTGGGCAAGAAGGACTGATGACAGAGACAGCCAGTGTCCAGTGTGGGGGCTGTTACATCCCCTCACTTGCTTGATAATGTTTTTTTGTTGTGCTTTTGGTGCTGGGTATCAAACCCAAGGCCTTGGGCACGCTAAGCATGCACTGTACCACTGAGCTACAGCCCCAGTGCCTTAAGGATAATGGACCTCAGCTGTAGTCTTTGGTGGCTTTGGGGCAGGAGAGTTGGAACTTTTTCAATACTGATATAAAAACCCTTGGGCAAGTGAGAAACTTGAGTGTAATGGGGTGAAGAATGAGCATCCTCTTCTAGTTGTAGACTTATTTTTCTCAGGGCCTGGAAGATAGAAACCTTTGTAACCCCATCTCTTCTCTGTCTGATTTCTCCTGGCCTTACATTAGAGCTGGTAGTTTTGAAGTTGGCAGAGGCCTGAGAGAAGATGAGCTAATGCAAGCCTCAGGGTCACTCAGCTAGGGAATGGCAGCACCCAGGCCTTCTGCCTCTACTAGCGCATTCTCCTGGCCATGGCCCATCCTTAGTCAGACATGGGCTGGGGCCTCCCGTATTACTTGTTGCAGGGCCAGAGCAAGTCCTGGAGCTGGGGGAGGGCATGTTCCCCTGGAGGCTCGGGCTCCCAGGACTGTGAGTTTGTGTGTATTGGATTTGTTCACTAGATGGGGCACTTCCTCTGGGGCAGGAAGCTTTGATTTCCTGTGGTGGGGGTTTGGTAGGGATTAGGAGTGGGGGGGGTTCAGCTCTGAGCCATCTCTGATGTTGTTTGGAACCACAGAGGAACAGAGTTTTTGCTGGAGCCTGCTTCCTCCAAATCAGGGGAGGCAGGAAGTAGGGTACTGGCTTGGAGGCCCAGGCTGAGGCTGGAGAAGGAGGCTAGGAGGGCTGTGAGATGGGGGTGGGCAACGCAGCAGGAAGCCCGGTCAGCAGGTGACCCTGCCGGGTATTGTGTTTCCTTGTAATATTTTCCTTGTTTCTGTGGTAACCCTCCCTGGGGGCCTGAAACCTTAGGGCTGTAGGAAGGTTCCCCCAGACAGCCCTTTCCTCAGAGGCCCATGCCTTAGGAGGAGTCCCCAGACCCAGCCACCCACTAACCCTTCTGACTCCCTAGGACCAGGGCCTGGGAATCTGGGTAGGTGGCCTGCCCAAGCACTGACTTGGGGGCTGCACTAAGGCCCTCTGGCATCCCCCCAGGGCAGGAGAAAAGAAGGGGTACTGGATTTAAGGGAGGGCTCCAAGCAGCTTGACTCACTGGCCTGGGCCTCTGCCTCCCATCGTCCCATTCCTCTCTCCACTGCCCTCCTCCACCAGGGGGAGGTGGACTGCATGCTACCTAGGGCAAGGGCTAGGGGCCGGGGTGGTGGAAGCAGGAGGATGTTTTCATCAGCAGAGCATAGCTCCTTTGATCCTGGACCATTTCCCAGAGCTAAGATAAATTCAGACTAGTATCTGTTGAGTGTGGGTCTCTATGTGGAGTGTGGGAATGCTGGGTGTGGGTTGGTGTCTGTGACTTGTCCCAGGCTGTGTATGTCAATGTGGTGGTTCCCTGGCAAGATGTGATCAATGTGGTGGCTCTGTGTTGCGTGTTTTGGGGGTACACATGCATATAGTACAGATGTGCGACATCTGTAGGGTGTATAACTTTGCAATTTATGGCTCTGTTTGGGGCACATGAAGTGTGGATACATTTTGCCGCATGTATACCTGTGCAGGTTGCTGTGAGTCAGGCAAGACTCCACAGCACCTAACAACAACAACATACCAGTGATTTTTTAAATGATGTCCTGATGTGGGATTGCAAAGCACCATCTCATCTATGGTTCGCAAATGCCAGGTCCCAGACCGTTTGTTTCAGAGTCCCATGGGGAATGTGTCAAAAACATCCTCAAGCCCTATTCCAGACCACCTGTCAGAATCTGCAGGGATGGGGCCTAGGACTCTAGATTTTAACATGCACTTCCACGTAATTCTGGTCCACGATGTGTGTGAGGTACACCTGTTCATTTTTTCTGTGGAGGAGACTGAGACCTGCACCAGGTATGAGGTTTGTACAAGGTCACAGGGCTATTGAAAGGATGAACCAAAACACAGCATGGGCCTTCCAAGACTTGCCGAGGAGTTGGTGCTCCCCAGGCACCCTCTGTGTGTGCCTGTGCACACACTTCTATACTTGGTGCGATGAAGGGGCCCAAATAGGGCTGACCTTTCCTCTGGGGTCCCAATCTTCCTGAACTAGTTCTGTGTATAACCTTCTTCCTCCTCCTTGGGGGAAATCCTGGAAGTGTTGAGCAACAATACTATCGGTTGATGTCAGCAGCCAGGGTGCCTCCTTTACTGAGCCCATCATTCAATAGTTCATCCATTCACTGGATGCCTGCTGTTCCTCCTGTGTCCCAGGCACAACTGTGCAGTGAACACAAAGGAACATCTGACCTCAGGGAACTTCCATTCTAGTGGAGGAGGCAAACAGAAACAAGCAAGTAAAGAAATGAGTACATGACCCGTTACACATGGCAATAAGCCCTGCGAAGGAAATGAACTGGGTGCAGCAATTAAAAAATAACAAGGTGGGACTTCCTTAGATAGGGTGGCCATGGGAGGCCTGCCTGAGAAGGTGACATTGACGCGAGGCTGGAAGTGAGCCCACAGAACCTGCAGAGCCATGCTTGGGAACTACCTGGATCCAGGTGAGGGATCTGGGGTGAGCACTGGCCCAGGATTGGAGTGGGACTGCTAGCTTCTGTCTGCATGGGAGATAGCAGAGTCTCCTCTCCTCAGCAGCCCCCACGGGTTGGGAGGGGAAGAGAAGCAGGGGAAGCCAAACAGGGCCCAAATCAAGACTGCTCCATTGCTTGGGGACCCGTGGCCATACTGGATGCCAGGAAATAGGCAGCCTTTCTCCAGGAGCTCCCAAGCACTGCCCCATTCCTGAGCCTTCTACCTCCCTCTCTCCATCTCCCCACCCCAGGAACTAGGGTGCTAAGTCCCTCCCCTCTGGGTCTAGCCCTGCTAGAGAAGCTGCCTTTATGGCCACTGGGATTTATTTACCTGGCTTAGGAATCACCAAAGAGAAATGGGGTCAAGGCTTGGAGAGGCCCTGGGCCCTGGGAGAGAAGACAGACCAGAATGAAGGCCTGGGACAGGGGCCATAGAAGGCACAACTCTAGAGACCACTGAGGTGCCCAGCTGGCCCAGGACACGAGAGTGTAGGGAAAACCCAAGCCCAGATGGCCCTTTGGCTGGCCTCTCCAGAGCCTCGCCTGGGCCCTTGGCATCTGGATGAGTCTCTGAGATCAGAGGGGTAGATGGGTCTGTTTTGAGCCACCTGCTGTACATCAGCAGAAGGAAGTGCCCCCTCGGGTCCACCTGAAGCCCTGCCCCTTCACCCCCCTCTCAGGAGGTTAACTTTCACATCAGCAACTTGGGTTTAAGTTCCTGCTCTAGGCCAGCAGCCTTTAGACCCTTTCACCTGCACCCTCTCCTCTGTGGAAGGTTTTTCTGGAAGACCCACAGCTTCCCACTGGCGCAGGAAGGAGCAGCCCTTTCCTTAGAGACCTGAGGATTAGAGGAGCCCTCAAGGAAGAGACGAGGTCTGCTTTCCTCCCCTGCACACTGCCTGCCATCTTTCCACCTGGGCCTGTCTTCGGGCTGTTTGGTGCCCTCACCCTGGGACCTGCTTGCCTCCCAGACCTTCCCTGCCCCAGCAACAGGCCATAATGGGGGGCTCTGGGTTACACATCCCTGTCCAGTCTCCTGGCTACTTCCCCTTACCTCTTGTTGCCTGTGGGAATGGGAAACCCTGGTAGTTTGAAACTTTCCCAAAGGGGACCCCAGTTCCCTGCATTCAGCTTTGCTCCCTGCAGAGCCTGTTCCAAGGCGCCTAGCCACCCCCCCCCCCCCCCCGCCACCTAGCCCCCCTCCTGTGGTAGCCCTGTCTGAGAAGTCCCCTCACCCCCTCCTCCTTGTTCCCCCAGTCCCCAGGATGGCTGGGAGGAGCAAGGCAAGCCAGGAGGTACAGGTTCGGAAAGAGTCGGGGTGGGGGAATTCAGAGCCTGGGCCATAGCTTTCTTGTTTTGCTTGCCCTACAAATCTGCATGTCCAGGGCATCCACTGTGCCCTTCAGGGCATTCAGGTTGTAGAACTGCTCTCAGAATGACGGACTAGTGGCACCAGGTTGGGGCAGGGGGTGGGGAGGTGAAGGGGGGAGCCCCAGGCAAGGGGGAGCTGGAGGGTTAAAAATAGCAGCAGCCGGGTTTCGGTTAGCAAATGTGGAGGCGGCAGGGAGCTGGAGGCGGGGCGGTGGCGGCAAATAGGGCTGTGCTTCCCCTGGGTGCCAGGAGTGAGTCACGGTGGAGAGCTGATGAGGTGCAGGCCAGCACCCCCACCCTGGCACCCTAGGGGCTTGGTCCCTAGGGGTCCAGAGCTAAAGGAGGTATGACTCTTCCTTCCAGCCCTCATGGCACACTTAGCTCAGTACCTTAGGCGGGTGTGCAGGGCCTTATGGGGGAAGAAGAGTGCCAACCGGAAGCCCAAGACCTGGGCTTGCATCCCAGCTGAGTGACTACAGGGCCGTGTGCGTGTGCAAGGATGATGAAGCCTCACAGCCTCGGTTTCCTCGTCTTTCCCTGGTTGGTTTGTTCTCATTTGGGAGTGTAAACCCTTGGTGGATTAGAAAGTACCCTATAGATGTTACTTCTCAGCCCAGGCCCCCCTGTGCTCATTGCAAAGCCTGGCAGGAAGCCCTTCTTAGAGGGAAGAATGGATGGCCTCAGCAGACTCTGTTTCTCCTACAAACAGCTAGGTGTGACCTTGGGCTTATAGTCTCAATTTCATGGAGTTGCTATGAAGATTAAAGGAGATAATGTAAGTAAAGTTAGCTCTATGGCTGGTAGGAATTCAGTCCACACTGAATACTCATCATTACTGATGTTATTGTTCATATTTTAGAAGGTCAGGCATAGAGAATGTTGGAATCATGAACAGAAACAGGGCCTAGCCCCAGCTCACAGGAAAAACCAGGCCAAATTCCCTGCTCCAGATTCCTCCACCCATAAGGGCTTGGAGCAGCAGGAGTCTGTAGCCAGAAGCCAGGGTGGACCCCTGCTTCTCTTGCTCACTCCCTTCCCAGTGAGGCAGGATGAGGGGTGATCCCAGGCCTGGCAGCCATGCCAGCCTGAGGAGGGGCTAGAACAGGCCACTCCTAGTGGCCTTGATGTGGAATATCTTGCCAGCATCTGCTGCAGTGACCTTTATTTTAGCCCATCCCTGGCATCTCTTAGGACCATGAAGTAGCGGAGGGGTGGACAGCCCAGTGATGTCAGCAATGAGTATTCCCAGCACAGCAGCCTTGGAAGAGGCATGAGGCATTGCTTTCAGGAAATGATTATTATTCAGCCGACAGGCATTCATTAAGTAAGGCCTGACTTTATGCCTAACCTGGGCTAGGCCCTTAGTGTGATTCATGAGATGCAGAGGCCATTAGGTTGTAGATAACTTGGAATTTCAGAAGATATAGGTTGAAGAATACATGGAGGTCACGAAATCCCCGTGGCCTAGATCTCATGGGAACCTTAGATCATATCTTGACTTTGCTCCTACGGGCTGCATCATCTTTATGTGTGTGCCTGTGTACATGTATACACTGCTTCATTATTACAGAGGTCCTTTGTGTGCATTGTAGAAACAAAGTACAGAGCAGCAAACATTGAAAAAATAAAAGGCATCACAGACTGCAGTTAGTGAGAGATCACTGCCATAGGCCCTCAGTGTATACCTTTCCAAAATATGTGCCTTTTTTACCAAAATGAGATCATACTACACAAGCTGTTTTTTCAGCCAATGATATTCCCTTTCCACTGCAGTAAAATTTCATCTCATTCAATCCCCAATTGGTCAAGAATTGTCCTTACAGTTGCTTTGTTTAAATCAGCGCCCAAGACTATGCATCTGTCTGTCAAATTCTCTGAAGGCTGTGTGAGCACCCTGGCTGGATTTGTGAGCTGGAAAAATCCCTGCCGACTTAAGTGTCCAGCGCAGCCCTGGCTGCAGAAGACAGTCAGGTCACCTGGAGAATTAGTCCTATAGGCTTCTGCCATTTTCCAAAAATAACAGGCAAAAGGATGGGGATACTAAGGCCTGATTGGTTTGGGGACCTCTGGGGTATTTACTGTCATTAATATTAATGTGGCATCTTGGTAAGTGCCAGCATTCATAGTTCATTGCTATTCATGGACTTTTATCCAGATGATTCCATTTGCTTGGTTTGTATTGAGTTCCCCACCCCCAGGCCAGGGAGCAGGGAAGGGTCTGTCTGGGCAGTGGCCTGTGCCTCCCCCACCAACCTGCAGGGCCAGAGGTGCCAATGGCTGGCTGTTTGGCTGTGCACCTAGTCCCCACTAGCATACAGGACAGTGTGCACCCCGCTCACCCCCTGCACTACTGGGTGCCTCCTCTGCGCTTAGTGGGAACCTCCACTGTCTTCTACCTACCCAAGGCCTTCCAGGTGTGAGGCCTAGGAGTGAGGGAGAAGCTGTCTCCTTCCTCGGGAGTTCACTCCCTAGTACCACTCTGTGGGTGACTTGCTGTGGTTATGCAACTCAAATCTTCTACAGGGCTTGACAGTTTCCAGAGTGCTCACACAGCGTGTGATCCTCCCAGGCGACCTTGGGAGGTCGGCTTGTTTAGTTATCCCCTGCTGGAGGCAGCTTACAGGAAACACAATAAAATGGTAAAATGCACATTTAAGAAGCAGGGAAAATATTAGATGAAAAAGGAAGTGAGGATTGAGGGGGGCCTCCTGGAGACAAAAGGCATGTGAGGGACACAGGCAGAGATTGTGATCTCTGTTTTTATTTTGTTATTGTTGATGTGTTTTGGATGGAGCCACAGCATGCTTTGTGGGAACATGCTGACGCTGGGAGTTATACTCTAGACTCTATTGTCCCCTGGGTCCCCTCGGTGGCCTCACCTCACCACCTACTAGGAGGTGGGCTGAGCTAGCTTTACATGCCAGTGTACTGATTATGAGCTTAGGTTCTGGAGCCTGAGACATCAGTGAGCTTCTTTCTTCTCTTTTTGCAGTGCTGGAGATGGAACCCAGGGTTTTGTGTATGCTAGACAAGTGGTTTACCACTGAGCTACATCCCCAGCCCAGTGCAAACTTCTTAACCTCTGTAAGCCTCAGTTTCCTCCTTTGTAAGATGATGGTGATTATAATATCTGTCTTATAGGCCTTTTATGCAGACTACATGTGACGGTACAAGTGAAATGGTTAACATGGTATCCAGTGCATGGTCACTATTAACACATGGTTGTTGTTCATTATTATTAGGATAATATGATAATTGTTAACATTAGAACCTAAAAGTTTCCCTGGCAATCAGAGGAATGGGCTGTGAGAGGTCTTTGGGTGGCCAGGCAAGAGGAGCAGAGAAAAGCACATTGCCATGCAGCTGGGAGAGGCAGAACCTGTGGGCAAGCCAGAGTGGGGTCCACAGGGAGCCAGGGTCTGGCCAGAAGGCCTTGCCAGGAGAGCAAGGGAATGCATTCGAGGCTGCAGAGGGGAGAAGGAGTGGCCCTGAGAGGCAGCCCTGGGGCAGTGACTGTGCTTCCTGTTGGGGCAAGCACTTGAGAAAGACTGGCTGTGACTGGCTTTTAGGAGGGAGCGGCTGGTCTTAAGTGGGCATGAGGGGCATGAGGAAGGCAGAAATGGACGGGACCTGAACTCTTAGCCCCATATTGTACATAGGGCCTCAAATCTTGCCTGCTCTCGATGTTTTCCTGATGGAAAAGATAGTGGTAGGATTTTATGGTGAACTTCCTATCTGAGGGATTGGGGATACTGGAACAGAGGAGTTGAGGGTGGATGTGGAACTTCGGGCTCTGAGGGCCCTGGGGACCTGGAAATCGAAGGGCCATCTGGATTGGGGGAGCCTGCCAGCCCAGGCGGGCAGTGCAGTGCAGAGCCGGCCAAGCTGGGAGCTAGGCTATACACACAGGAAGTGGATGCAGACTGGCCTGACCTGCCACCCCAAGCAGGTAGCCGCCCTCCCTCCACACTGAACATGCAGGGCAGGCTTAGGGGCCCCTGGAGGTGGCAAAGCCTGCAGGGCCCTGTTTTTCTTCTCCACAGGACAGCAAGGCTCTACAGAGAGAGCCGGGCCCACAAACTTCAGCCACATGCAACTGAGAATGGCCCAATACCCCTGCCCAGGATGTAGCCAGGTCTCCACCATATGGGGAGATCACCATGGTGGCACAGAAGATCTGGGGTGGGGGACAAGGTGCCCGTGGGGGATGCTTTCCCACCCCCAGGGAGCATGGCTGCCCCTGCCATGGTTACGTCTGCTTCCTGTTTGATTCATCTCAAACATGGGGGGGAGGGGGGCACCGGCTCCCAGCTAAGGCCAGCGCTGCGTGGGGCTGTTTACAACAGCCGCATGTGGGATTCCCAGAAAGAGACTCCAAACCGGACATCCTGCGGCTGCAAAAT
Organism: Pedetes capensis; assembly: GCA_007922755.1. NCBI lineage: Eukaryota > Metazoa > Chordata > Mammalia > Rodentia > Pedetidae > Pedetes > Pedetes capensis. Next base: position 154,405 of record VMDO01000569.1, on the reverse strand, counting down.
ACCCAGGTGTCAAGAGCTAAAAATAGCTGCCACAGGGCTCCAGCCACCCAGAGGTGGCGGGGAAAGGCGCTCGCTGTAGAGGCAGGAGGCCGGCCTATGGCCTGCACCTCAAGCCTTCTGCCCTCTGTGTGTCCAGCTGCAGAGCCTGCAGGGCCTCTTGTCCCCTCAAAACTGACAGGAGGCCTCTGTCTGAGCAGGCAGACATCCCAGGCACGCACCTGCCAGCTGCATCTGTCCCGGTGGGCAGCTGGTCCCTCTGCCCACACAGAGAACCTATGAGGCTTGTTTTGGAACACTAATGAGAGTGTCTTGGAGGGTCCCGCCTGGGGGGTGTGGGGGTGCTGGTTGAGAACTTGGATTCTGTGTCATGTGATCTCTGAAAGTTATTTTGCACCAATGGGTCTTAGTTTATTCACTTGTGTAATGGGGTGAAAAGAGCAACCATATCACAGGCTGGTCATGAGGATTAGGTGAGTTAGCAAATGTAAGGCACTTAGAACAACTTTTGTTAGCTCACAGCAGTTAAGGTGGAAGGAAAGGGGAAGAAGATACTGTAGTTGGCAGAGGTGCAAGAGATGAAATGGGGCTTGGGATACGTCCAGGGGCTATATCTTCAGCGCAGCAGGGAGAGAGCATTGGGACCCGACACTGATGTACTAATGTCAGAAGCAGGACTGCTGACAAATTCAAGAGGCAGACAGATTGCCTGGTGTGCGGGGTGCCTCACACCTGGCAAGGCTCACCTCAGCCAGCCTCTTCCAATAGGTGCTTGCCACCTGATTGCAGATGGGGCAGGTGGAGCTTGACCAGGTGAAACCTTGTTCCTGGCTCTCAGGGCCAGTGTCCTTGATGTTGCAGACCCCTGCAGCCCTCACAGTGTACAGCCTGCCAGGCTTCCTGTGGCATGGCTTCCAGCCCATCCTCAGCCCCCTGGGTTTTGGATAAATCTGAACAAGGAGTTCAGAGCCAAGATAATGATATAGGGAATTTCTAGAAGGGGGACACAAGCAAGTGTTAAAAAGGGTTGATGCTAGGGAGGTTTTAGGGAGTCTGGAATGAATGGGGAACTTACATTTTACTTTTTGAGCCCTTTGAATTTTTTTGGTATCTGTAATCAGTATACTTTATGCCTGCAGCCATAGCACTGTGGCGTCTGATTCTGTCAGATCTCGGAAGCTAAGCAGGGTAGGGCCTGGTTAGGACTTGGATGGGAGACTGCCTGGGAACACCATGTACTGTAGGCTTGGGAGAAGGACCTGGCAACCCACTCCCAAAAACCAATCTGCCATTGAAAACCCTATGAACAGCAGAGAAGCACTGACAATAGTGTTTTGCCTGTTGTATGTAGGGTTGCTATGAGTCGGTTTCCTACTTGATGGCACCTAACAACAACCAGTATACTTTAAATTTTTTTTTTAAGACATAAATAGTATTTTATTTTTAAATTAATTAATTAACTTATTTTGAGACAAGGTCTCACCCTGTAGCCCTGGCTGGCCTTGAACTTGTAATTCTCCTCCCTCAGCCTCTCGAATGCTGGGATCACTGCCATGTGCCACACGCCCACCTCTGTGGGCTGTATTTTAAATTCCCTGAAAGTGGAAGCAGGTCTCATTTGTATGTCTGTCTCCTCAGCCCTGGGGTCAGTGGTCTCTGTGGAGGGAGTTAGCACCTATATTTGGAATCTGCCTCTGGAAGTGGTCTGGCTGCACCTCCTGGCTGCTTGGGTGGCTGTGAGGGAGCACCTTCCCTTTGCTCTTCCTCTCTGTGCTTGAGAAGGTGGGCCTGCTTGTTCTCTGACGCTTACCCTTACCATCCTCTCAGCGTTCTCAGATGATGTGGGCCAGACACCTGGAAGAAGCGCTGTTTCTCCATGCTGGCCCTCACTCTGCATCACAGAGGCCTGGCAACCATGACGTTCCTTCTCCTGTTTGTTCATTCTTGGACCTTCCTGAAGCCATGTCCCCTTCTCTGCCAGCCCCCACGAGGAGTAAAGCTTTGTCCCTCTTGTGTGAGGGACAGAGAATCCAAGGCTGCAACCTGGGGTGTTAAAAGCATCAGCCCTTAATGTAGCACCCTGGCCTCCTGGCTCTGCCTGCTCTCCCCCTGCAGCTGGGGCTCCAGCCTTCTTGCTGCTTCCTTTTCAGCTAATAGTCAGACTATAGAGCTGGGTGCTCCTTCTTGACAAGGACATGGGGGACATTGGGAGAAGGCCTTGGGGTGGCAGTACTCCTGAGAAGCCCTCTCCCCCAACACAGGCCCTGAAGCCCCTGTGAGAGCACAGGCCAGCATGGCTCAGGCTTCCAGCTGCTTCATGGGGGCAAAGTCACACCTAATGCCAGAGAAGGGCAAAGCTGGGGTGGGAAGCAATGACACGGGAGCAAGGGAACCCAGCTTGTCTGGATGTTTGGGGGTGAAACTGATGTTATTGTCTAGCCTGGAGGTTGCTGAGGGCGGGGGATGGGTCCCTAGGGGCAGGGTTTCTGAGGCTTTTGGTTCTGGGTGAGATCAGGTGGTCTGGCTTAGGAAGGTGACCTAGTACACCCAGGTTCCCCACAACAAGTAAACTGCTTCTTAAGCCTAAATGCAGTTGCTTCCAAAGAAAGTAGAGATGGGGGTAGGCAGGATTGCAAGGAGAGCTCCTCAACCCAGCAGACAGCTGCATGCAGGAGGGTCCAGCCCTCAGCAGTGTTCACCGTCCCCCTGGTCCACTTACTCTTCATTTTATTTCAGTCTGACCCCAGGTCAGTGGTTACAGCCCTCTGCGAGAAGCAGTGAGGTCAATGAGAAGAGGGGTTCCCAAGGTTAAGCTGGAACTGGGATGCGGGATGCTCACTTTTTCCTTTCAGTTCAGCCACTGGTGGGATGCCATGAAATAGCTTTCCTTTTCCTTGTCCCCTTAGGACACAAATAGAGCTGTTCCTAGTTCTTGCCTCCTGTTCCTTTGAGCTCTTCTAAATTTGATGGCCCCCAATATAGAGCCAGGGGCCAGAGGGAGAAGCAAGACTTTTTTTAGAAGGTGATTTTGGAAGCAGCCCCTTTGCCGGTGTGCACACAATCATGCATGCAGCTCTGCTGAACAGTTTATGTCATAGATCACCACTGTAAAACAACTGTTTTAGGTTTGGTAACAAACACCAAGGTTCAAGATCATTAATTTTTCTCCTATCCAGAGGGTTCATGGTGTCCAAAATTGGTCATTACCATGGGAACGAGGCATGGAGGACCTGGCTCTGTTCCTAAGTGTGAAGGTTGCTGAATAAACCTCAGGCAGGAACCGAAGGGAGGTGGGAGAGAATTCCCAGGAGGTATGGGACTGGAGGTCTACTGGAGATCTAGGAGTGTGCCTGGAGCCAGTCCAGAAACCTCTCTTGGAGGACCAGGTCCCACAGAAGAGGAGGTCCTAAGACACTCAAGGTGGGGTTTATCATGTCCTAGGGAGGGGAGTCTGCCTGTGGTGTGGGTGTTCCTTCAAGCTCATAAACCTTGAGAAATATTCATCCCATCTCTTAGGCAGGGAGTCAGGAGAGAGTCAATGTGTCTGATTCACCACTTACTAACAGGGCCTGCCATGTACCCAGCAAGGTATTAGGTACTGATGGGACTGGCTGATGAAGGACACCATGGAGAGACCATGGTTAATGAGGTATTGAGGTGGTGGGTGTAGAGTGTATGTGTGGGAAGTGATAATAGGAGAGGTCAAGGTGAGCCTCACCACAGATAGATGAGCTTGGGCAGACCTCAAAGGATGGGCAGAATTAATAGGCAGGCCAGCATGTCCCTACACAACATTGTCAACTAAAGCATGAGATTCTAGTGCTTGAGGCCATTGGTGAGAGTCCCCCTGTTCCTGGAGCTGCCCCTCCCATGCAGTGCCTGCCTGTGGGGAATTCTACTTTCTTAGCTTCTGGAAGAAGAGCTATGGCTGCCCCCAAACACAGCCCCAGAGAGCAGCCCCTGCCATTTGCCTTTCAGAAAATACCCCTTCTGCCACAGATCTGGTCTGAGGAGTTTCTATGTGTCTACCAAATGTCCCCTTCAGGCGACCTCCCAGCTTCCTGAGCTGGATTGGCAGAAGGGAAAGGCATGCACTTTGGAAAGGTGGCCTCAGGACTCCCCTCTGTCTCCTCCATCCCAGATCCTACTACAGAGTTTCAAGTGTTCTGAATGATGTGAGGGCCAGAGCTGGGCTTAGCAGCCTGGGAAGGTGGCCATTTTCAGAAGGAAAGACTTGTAGTACAGGTTATCTGAGAAAGAGGCTTGAGCCTGAGGAGTCTTTCCTCTTAGACAACAGAGGCAGCAGCATGCAGGATGGGGCAGTAGGAAGAGAGGGGTCCCTACTGTGGGATCTTCAGGCCATGGATTCACAGCTCCCACCATATCCAACCTGACCTCAAGGTGATCCAGTCCCTCCCTGGCTGTGGAAACGTCTCCAGTCCTCCTTGTGCTTTTCTTCTCCCAGCCAGGAGGCCTCTGAGTGGCTGGCTCCCTCTCCAGCCCTGCTCTCCCCAGCTCCCTCTGGCCTCCCCAGCCACATGCTCCCACCTCTGGCCCCACCTCACCTCCCAGCCTGCTCTTTGCCTTGAGGCTCTCAGAACCTGGTTCAGCTGCCCAAGGAAGATTGTATCTGACCACATATCAAAGAGAGCTGAGGGCATTGCTGGGTGAGCCGGGGCCTCCTTGGGTTCTTGCTGTGGACTGAGCCCAAGCAGCTAAGTATCTGAATCACTCAGTAGTTGGCTGAGCAAGAGGGAGCCAGCTGGGGATCCTTCTCAGCCGGTGTGGAGTGGCAGGGAGTCTGCCTGGTGCAGCCTTCTCTCCTCCCTCTCTTTTTCCCTGCCCCATCTAGGCAGCCCCTTTACTCCACCTCTCTTTTCTCTACAGATGGGACCCAGGTGAGCCCGGGTGCCCACTGCCCCAGTCCCCCTGGCACAGGTAAGAGTCAGGCTGGAGGGAGCCCAGGTGGGGAGTGGAGGATGTGGGGTGGAGGGACATATGAAAGGTGAGGTCTCTGAGGGCCTAGAGAACCAGGGAGCTGGCTGGGCCAGGGGATTGGGAGGTTGGGGATCCAAGGTAGGCCGATAAGAGAGGCACCTGTGGATCCAGGCTGGTCCTGGTGCTAGAAAGCACAATAGGAAAAGGAAAGCCAGGATGCTCTTGCCCTGGCTGGGTGTAGTGAAACAGGAAGGAAAGTAGGAAGCTTAATATTTATGCTCGGACCTGTGCTCTATGTCAGGCACGGGATGGGATGTGCTCATGTTTTTGACTTGTGTGGTTGTCACACCAGCCTGGTAAGGTGGGCCTGGTGGCCCTTGCAGGGTGGAAAGATGTCTCCTGCTATTCCAGCAGGAGAGGAAGGGCCCACTCCCCTTGACGGGATGGCTGTCTCCCAGGGGCTCCCTGCTGGTCCACGCCTCCTCTGCGGTTAGTCTACCCTGGGGAGGGATTGCAGGGGACTTCCTGCAGCTTTTGGAGTTTAGTACCTGCCCGCTGGTCTGAGACTTCCCTTAACTCCAGCTGATACCCACTGAGGGCCCGCTGAGTGCAGGAGGTACAGCCTGATGCCCAGGGATTCCACATGGCAGGGAGAAATGAAAAGCCACTTGTCCTCCTTGCTTCAGTCCCAGATGTCCAAAAGCTCGGGGACACAGGACAGGTTGAGGAGACAGGACACACAAAAGGGGGGGGGGTAGACTGCAGGATATGACCAGTGCTACATGCAAGGAACCTGATTCACGAGTTCATCCATTCATTCCAGAATAATTAGTGAACCCCGTCTCTGTGCCAGGGTACCTTCCTAGGCATTTTAGGAGGGACACAGATTTGTCCATTGATTCCGTGTTTACTGAGTGTTTTTCATGTACCAGGTCATGTCCTAGGTCTGAGGATGTTAAGAGATGGACAAACCCAAGTCCTTGCCTAACGAGCTTATCCCAGACATGGTACTGCCCATAAAGTATTTATTGTATGGTGGAGAAGCCAACATGAGGTCCAAGAGGAAGGGCTGCTGGGTGCTGCCCTGGGTCCAAAGAAGAGGGAAGACTCCAGCTAGGCTGTGAGCAATGGGTAGGATTTGGAAAAGTAGAATGTAGGGGTGAGGCCAGCTCTGGCAGAGAACATTCTGAGCCAAAGCTCAGAGGACAGATCTACACGGGCTTATGATAGGGTGGGAGCTGATGGCTGAGGTGCTGGATTTGTATTCAGATGTAGGAGACCCAATTGAGAGAAGCTAAGTTACAACCAGACTGTGGCGACCCCCCTCCCCAAATGCTAAATCTCCTTGTCCAGTGTTCCCAAGGTTCCAAGAAGAGCCTCTCCAGTGCTCCCAGCAGCCTTCTGCTCTGCAGGTGGTGGCCGTGATGAGTGAGACGGGATGTGGGGGGTGCTGCTTCTAGTCTGTATGTGGCTCATGCTGCTGGCTGCAGGTCTGGTGGCCTACCTTGGGTTCCCCTAAGACTGAATCATCCTGGGAGTCACCCCAGGAAGCCAGTACAGCAGAACTAGGAAGAGTGAGACCTTTCATGGGCCAGGAGTGTGTCAGCATTGGAGGCCGAGAGTCAGCCAGAGTGAGGCTCTCTTGGTGGCCATGCAAACAAAGGTGAGGGTGTCAGAGCTGTACATTGTCTGCTGTGGGCCTCACCCGGGTGCACACCATCCCCTCAGGTCTCTTGATACCCACTCTTTGGTCAAGGCGGGCACCTCATCTCTCGTGTCCATCTCAGTTGGTGCTGAGGTGATGCTCCTTAGTGACAACCTCCTTCAAGCCCCTCTTCTTTTGAAGGCTCAAGGAGTTGACTTCTGAAAGATGGTGAAAAAATGGAACACTGGCCTATAGCAGGATCACCTTGGAATAGCCCCCTCCCCTTTAGGCCTCAGTTTCCTCATCTAGGATAACAGAATAGTGATAACTCCTGCCCCAGGCTGGTGGGGGTGAGGAAGTGAACAGGTTTTGCAGACTCTCCTGCACATGCACCACAGACATCATGATTATGATTAGTTGTGGTTGCATTGGGCCCAGAGGTTGCACTTCCTGACTTCCCAACTCATGCTCTGTCAGGACGCCTCTCCTCTCCCCCAGCCCCAGGCCTAGAGGACAGCTGTGGCCCTTGCACTGGAGGATACTCAAAGGAGGACTCTGGGGAGCTTTCCCCACTTGTGAGCCGTGTTGTTGGGCCGGCATGCTCCGCCTGCCTTCAGCTTCCCCTTCCCCTTCCCCAGGGCAATCCCCCGCAGCAGCCCTGACTCTCAGCATCTCGTCCCTGGCTGCTTGGCCCCGCCTGGCCAGCTGGCTGTGCTGGCATGGCCTCTAGTCTGGTGGCTAGCTATAAATAGCCCCTGCACCCACGGCCTTGGCAGGGTGCTCCTGGAGTGGGCGCAGAAGAGACTGGTAAAGAGGCAGCTGAGCCTGTTGTCCTCACTGGGAACAGGCTCTGTAAGCCTGTGGGCCTGGTGAGCTGAGGCACCTGCCCTGGGAACAGGGCTGTACAGGCCCAGGGTGGCCAGCCAGGGCTGGCTGTGGGCTCAGGGCATCACTGTGAATCTCAGGACCCAGGTGGATCCAAGCAAGGGAGGGTGGTGACTGAAAGGGCCTGCAGGCTGATCCGAGTGGGCCTGTTTGCCTGTCTGATCACTGCTTGTGAGCCTGGCTCATCTTCTTATCCCAGGGGAGGACAAGTGGGAGCAGAGGCCGGAGCCCAGACTGTCACCCTAGGAAGGCAGTCCACTAAACCCTGCAGCCCTCAGCCCCAGCCCTGAGGAGGAGCATATTTAGGCAGCTGGCTCCGTGTAGTCAGTCAGGTAACTCAGTTTAAGCCACCAGCAATCAAATATACCATTTTATGACTTTTTCAGAGGTAAAATGGAATTGATAGGACCTACTTGGAGAACCATGGCAAGGATTAAGGGAGGAAAAGGCCCCCAGAGGGTGTTTTGTTGTCATTAAGTTGGCCTCATCCTTACTAAGGCTGAGGTCAGGTTTAAGAGGCTGATTAGGCCATGACCAAGTTTCCAGCTGATCCTGCCCTCTCTGTGTCTCCAGGCTGCCCCTCGCTCCTTGCAGACACGCCCGGCCCTCAGCCCCAGCCCATGGACCTGCGGGTGGGCCAGCGGCCCACAGTGGAGCCCCCACCTGAGCCCGCACTGCTGGCCCTGCAGCACCCCCAGCACCTGCACCGCCATCTCTTCCTAGCAGGTCTGCGGCAGCATCGCCCGGCCGAGTCCATGAGGGTAAAGTCAGCTCCCCATGCAGCTCCCTCCCTCCCCGTGGCCTCTGGAGACCCCAGGCTCAGTCCCCCACTCATGCACCTTTCTGAGCTGCCTGCCCTGCCCACAGCTCTCAATGGACCCACCGATGCCCGAGCTGCAGGGAGGGCAGCAGGAGCAAGAGCTGCGGCAGCTTCTCAATAAGGACAAGAGCAAGCGAAGTAAGGTTGGGGGCCCCCTAGGCCCTGCTGGGTGTCCACAGCCCACCATGGGCCTGGGAGGGGAGAGGTGGGCAGGTCTTTGCTGGTGCCCTCTGCTTGCCTGGCTCTGGAGGTGGGCATGGGGCTGTCCTGAGGCTTCACAGGATGGGTGGGGCCTTGGGTTGGCTCTTGCCTGGGGAGTCCCTGGGACACCGTGTCCTGGAGGCATGGACAGGGCAATGAGCAGAGAGTGTGCTTGGGAGGCCACCTGTCCATCCACTCCCACCCACTTCTGCTTCTCCACCCTGCAGGTGCTGTGGCCAGCAGCGTGGTCAAGCAGAAGCTGGCTGAGGTGATCCTGAAGAAACAGCAGGCAGCCCTGGAGAGAACGGTCCATCCCAGTAGCACCAGCATTCCCTACAGGTAGTTCCCGGTCCCCACCTGTCCCAAGGCTCCCCACTATGCCCTCTCTTCCCTATAGAGTAACCTGTCAGTTCACACATACTTGCCTCCTTTCCTCCCCAGATCCATTTCCTGTCCTTACCCTTTGTCTAGGCATAATGCCTCCCAAGCCCCTATCTACTGACACTTTCTCTCCTCTGTCCCTTAGCTCCCTTTCCCCACCTCACCTAAGGCCCTCCCTACACGTACACACGCACATGGATCCTGACTTCCTTCTTGCACACAAGACTGTCTTCTCTCTTTATAATCTTCCTCTAAGCACAAAACATCCTAATTCCTGGAGCAGAGTCCCCAGTTGGTTTTAAGCCCCAAGACCCTGGCTTCTCTGCCTGGAGCAGAGTTCTGCATGGTGGCTGCTGGGTAGCATGCATGGCCCACTGCTGCCACCTGGAGATGGCCCACACTGCCCTGCCCTGGCCCTTCACTGCCTCGCTGGCAGGTCTGCTCAGAGTGAGGTCTCTGAGGGCTTGTGGCCATCCCACCCCTCTGAAGAAGCCTGGACACTCACTCCACAGAACTCTTGAACCCTTGGACACAGAAGGAAGTGCCCACTCCATGCTTAGCAACTTTCTGCCTCCTGTTCCCAGCCTGCCCAGTGACCCCCCAGAACACTTCCCCCTGCGTAAGACAGGTGAGCCAAGCCGGGCAGACAGGTGGGGACACATGGGGAGATGAGTGGGGAGGGAGGGGAAGGGTAGGAGCACTGGGCTGGTCTGGGCTGAGACAGTCAGCACCTGTGGTTTGCTCTCTGGCTCTGCCATCTGCCACCTTAACCCACAGAGGTGCCTGGGTGAGAGGGACTAAAGGGCAGAGAAGGGTGCCTGGAGTGGGGCCCAAGTGACAGTGGTGCTCCCTGCAGTGTCTGAGCCCAACCTGAAGCTTCGCTACAAGCCCAAGAAGTCCCTGGAGCGGCGCAAGAACCCCCTGCTCAGAAAGGAGAGCGCTCCGCCCAGCCTCCGGCGGCGGCCTGCAGAGACCCTTGGAGGTGAGGGCCAGCAGAGCGGGTGGGGTTGCCCTCCTAAACCTTGGCTGCTCTTCTCCCTTTGGGTCCGGTCCTACCCACACAGGGGTCCCCTCCTGGGGCCACTGTGCATGTTGTATGGGGTGCATCCTGCACGCATTCCATTGGAGCTGAAACTCAGCCCCTGCCGTGGTTGGCTAAGCCAGTATTTGCTTGGAAAAGGGGGTCACAGAAAAAAAATGCCCAAAGATTCTACAGACTAGTGGTGATCTGTCGGTTTCCTGCTCTTCAGGGAAGAAAGCAGGAAGCAGAGGCCGCCAAGTGGGGAAGGGTCTATGCCTGGGAATCCTACGTGGGGGGCTTGGCTGTACCTTCTTCTCACCCTGGCCCCTGACTACGCCTCCCTCTCCCCTCACTGCACAGACTCCTCCCCCAGTAGTAGCAGCACGCCTGCGTCAGGGTGCAGCTCCCCCAATGACAGCGAGCATGGTCCCAACCCCGTCCTGGGCTCTGAGGTAAGGCCTTGCTGGGGCCTGGCTCTCGTGGGGCAGTTCCGAAGCTCAGCCTTTTTCCAGCAAGTGGCCTGGCCTGGCCCAGGACCACGAGGTCTGGGCAGCCCCCAGCAGTGTTCTGGGTCCTCCTGGGTGTTCTGGGGACCACACACCGGGGTAGAGGTCTGGGACCGGTGACCCGTCACCCCGCTCCCCACGGCAGGCGCTCTTGGGCCAGCGGCTGCGGCTGCAGGAGACTCCTCTGGCCCCGTTCGCCTTGCCGACAGTGTCTTTGCTGCCTGCAATCACGCTGGGGCTGCCCGCCCCTGCCAGGGTGAGTGGCTGGGGCACCTCTCCCCCACTCCTAGCTCCTCCAGCCTCTTTTGCATCCTTGTCTTGCCACCTTACCCCAATGCCTTCATTGTCCTTGGCCAGAACCTTCTCCCCCCTGACTTCTCCCCCCCCTCCCAGGCTGATGGTGACCGTAGGACCCATTCGACCTTGGGCCCTCGGGGTCCAGTCTTAGGGAGCCCCCATGCTCCCCTCTTCCTGCACCATGCTCTGGAACCCGAGGCTGGAGGGCCCTTGCCCTCTTGCCTCCAGCCCATTCTCCTCCTGGATCCGTCTGTCTCTCATGCCCCTCTGCTAACTGGTGAGTTCCTGCTACCACTCCTGAGAAGGGGCTGGATTTCTGCACCCTACCAAGGGCCAGGCTTGGGGAGGGACCCATCCCCACCGCCTTCACCTTCGTTGTGGGCGTCTCCCTGCCGAGTCCCCGCCCTGTCTCGCCCTATGCCTGCCTCCTCCGTCCTTTCCTTATGCCCCACCCGTTCTTTCCAGTTCCGGGGCTTGGGCCCCTGCCCTTCCACCTTGCCCAGTCCTTACTGACCACCGAGCGGCTCTCTGGGTCAGGCCTCCACTGGCCACTGAGCCGGACACGCTCAGAGCCCCTGCCCCCCAGCGCCACCGCACCCCCACTACCGGGTCCCCTGCAGCCCTGCTTGGAGCAGCGCAAACCTCAGCTGAGCAAGGTGAGAGGACCTGGGCAGGGGAGGTGCTGAGGGGGGCTTCACTGGGCCCCTGGGGGCTGAAAGAATGGACACCTAGGAAGGGCAGACACCCAGAGGGCAAGTGAGAGGTGGTGGCTGCTGGAGTCCCGGTGAGATGAGTGGCTGCCGGACCCTGCCCACCACTTTCCATCCCACTGCCATCTCCCCACCTGGGCTTCTCAGCCAGGCATCTCCCTTCCCCAGAGGCCAGCCAAGCCAAGCGAGAAGCCCCGACTGCGGCAGATACCCTCAGCTGAGGATCTAGAGGCAGATGGCGGGGGAATGGGGCCCATGGTGGCTGATGGCCCGGAGCACAGGGAGTCGAGCCGTGGGCAGCCAGAGGGCAGAGGCCCCATTCCTCTCCAGCAGCACCAGCAGGTATGGCTGAGTCCAAGCACCATTCAGAAAGTGGAGTCAGAAGACCTGGGGTTTGGCATAAGATGGGGAAGGGAGGGAGAGGTGGTATCAGTGTGGGGACAGCTCTAGGACCCATGGTTGCCCTACCGGATGTGTGGGTGCTACATCCACACCAAGTTGCAGACACACACCCACACACATGCACACCTGTGGCCTGCACACAGACACAAATACATTTATGCACACTGGCAGCCTGCCAGCTCAGGAGGAGCCATGTCTCTCTTCCAACTGCCAGTCTGGCTTTTTGTAGAGCCATGCACGCCCCTGCCCTCATACTTCTCCCTGGGAACAGTTGTCTTCTATCCACGAAGGTGGCTTCGGGAAGAGGTGGGTCAGAGCCCAGCCCTGCCCTTCCACCAGAGCGCCCAGGGGTGGGAACCAAGCCACAGCACCTGCTGACTGTGACAGGCTCTGCACATGGGCTGCCTTGAACAGCAGCAATTAATGGTCTTACAGTTCTGGAAGGTGGAAGTCTAAAGTCAAAGTGTTAGCAGCAGTGGTTCCTTCTGAGGCCTGTGAGGAAAGGAGCTGTTCCAAGCCTCTCTCCTTGGCTTGTAAACAGCCATCTTCTCTCTGTGTCTTTACATTGTTGTTCCCTGTCTGTGCTCAAATTTCCTCTTTTTATGAGGACAATAGTCCTGTTGGATTAGGGCCCACCCAAATAATTTCATTGTAACTTTATTACCTCTGCAAAGACCTTATCCCCAAATAAGGTCACTGTCTGTGGCCCTTGGGAGTAGGACTTTAGCATATAAATCTAGGAGAGATAGTTGCCCCCACCACACATGGTAACAGCCCACACAAGGATTGTGGCTCCTGTGTGTCCCTGTGTTCTCGGGTGGTAGCATAGTCCTGGGAGATGAGGGGATCCTGGTCAGAGTGGAGCCAAGGGCCCAGGGAGCTTGGGTGGAACTGGGTGGTCACTCTGGGTGCAGATCCTCAAGAGGGCTGCTGGGGCGAGGGGCTCAGAGAGACAAAGGGTGGAGCCCTCACGTGGTTGCATCCTGGAATCTCTCCAGAGAAGGGGCCAACCTGTGTTCCTAAGACCTTGGGCAGGAGCAGGTGGAACAGATCTGAGAAACTGGACACTAGGGCCTCTGTTTCCCCCAGGTGTTGCTTTGGGAACAGCAGCGGCTGGCCGGGCGGCTCCTACGGGGAAGCACTGGGAACTCTGTATTGCTCCCTCTGGCCCAGGGCAGACACCGGCCCCTGTCCAGGACCCAGTCTTCCCCAGCTGCGCCTGCTTCACTACCAACCCCCGAGCCCACCTGCCAGGCCCAAGACCCCGCCAGCTCCGAGACCCCTGCCAGGACCCTGCCCTTCACCACAGGTGAGACCAAGACTAGTGTGGAGCAGAAGGACGGGCTGAGGGCACAGATCCATGTCTGTGCATGCTGGCACTCAGGACACTTTCAGATACTACAGGGCACATTCTTAGTCTTATTAGACCACCATGGTGCCGGTGAAGGTGGCAGGAAGTAACAGTTTTACAGATAAAGACCCCAAGGCCCTAGAAATCTGAGGTGACAAGTTTATGGTCAAACAGCAGCTGACAGGCCAGGATAGGAATTTGAGACTCCTGCCACTATGTCCAGCGGTTTTTTAAAAATGATATTTATTACTGTTGCTGTGCTTATTTAAAAAAAGAAAAAAGAAAACTCAAAAGTATTTCAAAACTTTTGAAAAATACTGAAAAGTATAAGAATCAAAAATCACCAACCACTATCCCATCACCCAGAGGTCACCCTCTTAAGTTCTACTATGTTTTTTTAATTTTTTTTTTTTACTCATTTATTTATTTATTGTGAGACATGGTCTCGCTAAGTTACACAGGCTTCTTCTGGCCTTGAACTCATGATCCTCCTGCCTCAGTCTCCTGAGTTGCTAGGATTACAAGCCTGTGCCACCACCCCTGGCTTGTTCTGCTTTGTTTTAATCCAGGCTTTATCCTAGCTATATGCACCTGTACAAATACCATAAACACCTTAGCTACATTTTGTACCCTACTTTATTGAATTTTTTCCCCCTTTTGGTGTGGGGATTGAACCCAAGGTCTCACTTATGCTGGGCAAGTGCTCTATCCCTGAGCTATTTTCTAGCCCTGTACCCTGCTTTACTGAGTTAGCGTATCATGAACATTTCTTGATCTAACTAATCTTTAAAGCTACTCTAGCCAGGGGTTGGTGGTGTATGCCTATAATGCCAGTGACTCTCGAGGCAGATGCAGGAGGATGGCAAGCTTGAGGCCAGAGACAGCCTGCATAATTTAGTGAGACCCTGACTCAAAAAATTAAAAATGGGCTTGAGGTGCAGCTCAGTGGCAGAACAATTGCAAAGGTCCTGGTTGTGTGAGGTCCTGGTTTCAACCCCCAAGTACCGCAAAAAACAAACAAAACACTCCTGAGAGTCTCATATTTTGTCATAGTATTTTATATTTATTTTCATTTTATTTTTTACTAATTGGGTGTTTAGACTGTTACTCATTCTACCTGATTTTAATTTCCTTATGCATAAGTCCTGAGGGTCACTGCTAAGGAGTAGCATTCCTGAGTTCAATGGTGTGAGCATTTTGAAGGCCCTTGGGGTCCTGAGATGTACAGACTCTGAGCCTCTGGAGGCTTTTCCCTGGGGCTGGCTGAGACACAGTCCCTTGGTGCCTGCGGAGGGTTAGTTCCACAACTCCACCCCAACCCACAAGGACACCAAAACCCACAGATCCTCAAATGTGAAATGGCCTAGTGTTTGCATGTAAGCTAGGCAATCCTCCCATATACTTTAAATCATCTCTAGATTACTTTTCATACCTAATACAATGTAAATGCTATGTAAATTGTCATGCTGTTTACGCATCATTTAGGGAATAATGATGGGGAAAAAAGTCTGTACATGTTCAACACACATTGAGTCTGTTTTTTTCTGAATATTTTCAATTTGCAGTTGGAAGAGATGCCTTGTCATTCTCCTGAGCTGTATTTGTCTTTTGTGTTGTTGTTTTGGGTTTTATGTTGTTGTTATTTTGTTTGGGGTTTTTGTTTTGTTTTGTTTGAAACAAGGTTTCACTATATTGCCCAGGCTGGCCTTGAACTCCTGCCTCAGCCTCCGGAGTGCTGGGACTGCAGGCGTGCTCCACTATGTCTGGCTCCAGAGGCGTTTTTGTCTTATCCCCTGGCCCAACGGCATTGAGGACTTCCTAGGTCCCAATCTTGGGGTTCCCCTGGAGTACTTCCTCCTCTCACTCTCCATTTGTAGCCTTTGGGTTCATGAAACCCAGAGGAAAGATGCCCAGTGTTAGGTCTTGCTGTGTTTAAGCTCTGAGTCCCAAGAGCACAGATGTGCTGGGCCCCATGAGCAGTCAGTGGGAGCAGAAGACAGAGGCCACGCACAGCTGTGTGGGCTGCTGTTGGTGTGTGCATCAGGCTGAGGCCACCCAGCAAGCATCTGGCCATATGCATGTGGGAGCCTGGGGCTGGGGAATTGGCCACAAACGGGCAGGATGGAGAACACAGGCTTGTGTGGGGTGAGGGGTGTGGGCTGCGCCTGGCTCCAGGTGGGTGTGTGTGGGTGCCTGCTGTTCCCTGTCTGTAGCCTTGGCTGGTGTCTCCCCGGCAGGGCTGGTCTATGACTCAGTAATGCTGAAGCACCAGTGCTCCTGTGGAGACAACAGCAGACATCCAGAGCATGCAGGCCGCATTCAGAGCATCTGGTCCCGGCTGCAGGAGCGGGGTCTCCGGAGCCAGTGTGAGGTGAGGAGGAAGGGTAGGGGCCATGGACCCCAAGGAGGGAAAGGGAACGAATGGCAGGGCAGGGCTGAGAGGGTGTGGGGAGCCTGGGCTCAGGAGCTCTGTGGGCGCCCCGTAGTGTCTCCGGGGCCGGAAGGCCTCCCTGGAGGAGCTGCAGTCAGTCCACTCCAAGCGGCACACGCTCCTGTATGGCACCAACCCTCTCAGCCGCCTCAAACTGGACAACGGGGAGCTGGCAGGTAGGGGACAGATGGTGTCTGGCCTGACATCCCCCCAGGATTCTCCATCTCCCCCACCCCTGTGCTCTCTTGCCTCAGCCCTGCCCTGCCAGCCCCTCCAGCTTCCCGCCACCCTGCCTCTAGCTTGCTGCCCTCGTGCCTCCGCTGCCCACCTCCACCTCTCCCTGCACTGATTCTCCCCTCCACACCACCCACCCTTCCCCTCAGAGCCCCCCTTCTCCTGGCCAGGCCGGGCTGAGGGCGTCCACACTCACATGGGCTGGGCGTCTCCCCGCAGGGCTCCTGGCACAGCGGATGTTTATGATGCTGCCCTGTGGTGGGGTTGGGGTAAGTGTGCCCAGGGATCTTGAGCAGCCATTGCCAAGGGCTCTTGGCTCTCTTCCCTTTGGTTCTCCCAGGCCCAGCCCAAGCTTCCTGTTCTTGGGGTTTTGCCAGACTGGGTGGGCCCGGACTTTCCCACAATGCCCCTCTGCTGGCTGGAAGCTCCTGTGGACAGGTGTATTCTGGGCCCCATCAGTGTCCCTTGAGTGTAGAGCCCGGTGCCTCTCACTTAGAAGTTTGGTACATGTTGAATGAGGCTCAAAAAGCAGGGCCAAAATCAGGGACTGGGGTCATCTTCCTTTGTTAGGCCCCAGCTGGGCACTGGCCATTCCATGCTGGCCCCCAGGCTGCTCTGCCTGCCCTGCAGTGGGCCTCTGAGGCGTTCAAAGCAGTGTCTGCCTGCTCCTCGGACCTTGGGCTGCCTGGCCCTGGGCTGTGGTGGTGCTTGGCGTGTCCTGGGAGATCCGGGGCTTCCCTTTCCAGGACTAATCTCTCTAGCCCCCCAGCTTTGCTCATTCCTCACCTGTTGGGGGGCTTTCTGTCCCCTCTGGCATGGCCCTCCTTGCCTCAAGAGGTCCCTGCCATGATGCCAAGCAAGGTGTGTGGAGACAGGATGGCAGCCAAGTTCAAGAGGGAGAGTGGGAGCCGTAGTGGGGGGCTGTTTGGGAGCCAGTCAGTGCCCTGTTCACAACTCCCCATTTCTTGCCACTTTCTGGTTTTTCCAACTGTTGTTGCTTCTGTTTTCTCCTCCCATCTCTCCCTCTGTCCTTCTCTCTCTCTCTCTCTCTTTCTCCAGCCTCTTGCGACTCTCTCTGCCTTCCTCGCCTCTCTCGGTCCGCCTCGCCCTCCCCATCTCCCCATCCTGCCCCCCGGCCCCTCCCTAGCCTTGAGGCCCAGGGACTGGGTTTGGGGGGCCTCCCAGCCTGGGCTAGGGGCCCTGAGTGGAAGACAGTGGTGCAGACGGCCCCGCCAGCTCCGACCGTCTCCCAGGGCCTGAGCAGAGTCAGCTGGGGCTTAAAACCCCTCCCGGCCCAAACCCCAGTCCCGCCCAGGTAACGCCACGCCCCTCCCCTGCCCGGGGAGGCAGGCCCAATGCTGCCGGCAGAGCGCTGGCCGCACTTCGCTGGGAAGGAGGGACACCGGAGGCCTTGCCTTTGGGCGGTGGGGCACTGGGGAGGCAGCACCGTCTGCCCAGCTCCCGGCCCCTCGGGTCCTGGCCACGGGGTGGGTGTCACCCCACTGGGCCCCGTCTCCTGGGGGAAGCCTTGGATGATGCGGGCCCTGACTCTGGCCCCACAGGTGGATACAGACACCATCTGGAATGAGCTGCATTCTTCCAATGCAGCCCGCTGGGCGGCCGGCAGCGTTACTGACCTTGCCTTCAAAGTGGCTTCTGGTGAGCTAAAGGTAGGAGGTTTGGGCAAACCATGGAGGAGGTACATCTAGACCCCAAACCTCAGGCGTCTGATCCTATTGGATTTTGCCACAGAGTTTGAGAAAGGAAATTCAGGGCTCTTATGAGCACAGAGAAGCTTGATCACTAGGCTGATGTTACCTAGGTAGTCAAATCACTGAGCCCTCGAGCCCTTGCGCTTAGAGACACGGGGTCCTGTCTAAGATCATTTAAGACCCGCTTTGTGTCTGTAGGTGTGTTGCAGCTATCTCTGGACCTTGTGCTGGGGTGTTGCAGTGTGGGTTGAGGCCGTGCTCATTGCTCTGGGCTGGGCACTTTGGAGTCCCAGTGTTCTCAGTGTCTGAGGTCCATGGCAGCACTTTATGATCAGGAGCACAGCCCTGGTTTTTAAAATCCTGGCTCCACTCTTTACAACCAGGCAACTTGGGACAAGTTGCTTACCTAGTCTGTAAATTGGAAATGATAATAATGTTTATGCTGTGGAGATGTTGTGAAGATGAAATCCAGCATTTATGAAGTTGCTTGCCACAGGGCGAGGCATGTAGTTTTTACATGACAGTCAGTTGTGATTACAGCCAGGACATTATACCCAGAACAAGGGAGGGGTTCTGTGTTCAAGTCCAGCCTAAATGAAGCCCCAGATGCCCAGCATGGAGGCCAAGGCTTGAGCCACTTCAGCTCCAGCCTGGACATGGTCAGACATGCTGGCAGCTGCGGCCCTGCATCCCTTGTCAGAGAAGGAGGCTGGGGTTGGGGAGGGGACAGGCTCATGCAAAGGAGTCAAAGGCTGGCTGTTTGGTTGATAAGTGCTCTTCCCTTTTCCAGAATGGTTTTGCGGTGGTGCGACCCCCAGGACACCATGCAGATCATTCCACAGCTATGTAAGTCCCGAGGGAGGCCTGGGTAGGGTAAGGTGGGGCACCATCCTATAGGCTGGGAAGCCTTCTGGAGCTGGTGGGGAAGAGGGCTGGAGTGGTGGGGGAAGAAATGGGCTGGCAGGACCCTCTCTCCTTCTCCCAGGGGCTTCTGCTTCTTCAACTCAGTGGCCATTGCCTGCCGGCAGCTGCAACAACAAGGCAAGGCCAGCAAGATCCTCATTGTAGACTGGGTAGGTCGTGGTTTCTAGTACCTTCAGATCACAAGGGCCTGCAGAAAGAGCCCAGGCCAGAACCTGACATTAGACATGTGGCTGCATGTCTTGGTTCTCCATGAGCCTCCATAAGCATCAGTTTGCCCTTGTGCAAAATTTGGGTGAAGATAGCACCCACATCACCAGAGCTGTTGAAAGGCCCAAAGTGGGATGTGTGGGATGGGCTTCATAACAGATTTCCACACACGTAGAAGCTCTCATTTGAGTGTAGTTTTTTGACCTCTGTTTGGCTTCTTTTGTCAGATCTAACAATTTCTGCATTTCTCTGACATATAGTAACAATGGCAATAATAGCAGATAACATCAGTATATCGCTAATCCCATCCAGGCACTGATAGTTTTACACCTGATGCTGACTATAGCCCATTTCACAGATGAGGAAAACATGCATAGGGAGATAAGGTAACTAGCACAGCCACTCATCTTGTGAGGTGTGAGCCCGGAATTTGAACCCAGGCCTAGAATATGTGCCTTTAACCACTCAGCTATGCCTCTTCTACATTGGCAGCTGTGAAAGGGATATTTCTAAGCAGAAGTTGAAAGCAGTGGAGGAACTCTTGAATCCATGCATGGTCCTGTGAGTCAAGTAAAGGGTCCAGCTCTTCCTAGAAGGGGTGGGGCTGGGCCTCCTGTCCCTGCCCCCCTATAACTGACGACACTCATCATTTCTTGACTTTGTGCAAGACACAGTAGGGTTCCTGATGCGTGTGATCCTGGCCTCTTCCCTCTCTCTTCCTCTAGTCCACCCCTACACACTTTCTCCTGTAGACTGGCCTGCCTTAGCTCACTCTTCACACACTGGGGTGCCTCCTCTCCTTCAGGATTTTATATGATTGCCACCCCTGTCCATCATGTTTCTAGATAGATAGATATTGATATATACATGCAAAGAAAATTTACACATGACTCAGGTAAGTAGGTAGCTAGGTAGCTAGTTTTTCCATATGGAGAGCTGAGGCTCAGTACCAAGCAGGAGATTATTCAGGGCCACTCAACCATGCAACTCTAGGAACTCCAGTTTTCTGACCCCCAGTCTATGGTCCTAACACTTAGAATAGTCACTGACCTTGAAACCCTTCCAACGTGTCCTGAATTCATCTCTCTGCTTCTGGGCCTCCCTAATTCACTGCCCACCGCTCTGCACAGGACGTTCACCATGGCAACGGCACCCAGCAAACCTTCTACCAGGACTCCAGTGTGCTCTACATTTCCCTGCATCGCCATGATGATGGCAACTTCTTCCCAGGCAGTGGGGCTGTGGATGAGGTAACTTCATGTTGGGTCTGCATCTTCCAGTCCCATTCACTCTCCTGCATTCACTTGCCCCTGTCACAATGAGCTATGTGATCTGGGGCAAATTGCAGATTGCAAATTGAGGACCTCTCTGGTCCTCAGACCTGGTCCTCAGACCATTTCCCACCTGAAAGTGAAGAGGCTGGATGAGCTGGTATTACAGCCCTAGCACCTTGGGGCTCTGCTCTCTTCATGTCTCCCCTGCATCCTGTTTTCCAGGTGGGAGCTGGCAGTGGTGAGGGCTTCAATGTCAATGTGGCCTGGGCTGGAGGTCTGGATCCCCCCATTGGCGATCCTGAGTACCTGGCTGCCTTCAGGTAAGTTCTCTGGGGGCCAGAAGGGGCTGGCTCAGCAAGGCCTCTCTCCTGCCTCTTTTCCCCATAGCAGCAGCCCAAAGGTGATGAATTGGCTTGTCACCCTGTCTCCATGTCATTACTAGGCATTGTAGGCCAGCCCCCCTGGGAAGACAGAACGAAATCGTCAGAAGGTGCTTTGTAAAATCACAAGTTACCAAGAGCCAGTGGTGGAGCAGGTCCTGGGGAACGGCAGGGTGGAGGGAGCAGAGCTGCCACATTTAGTCAAAGAAGACTGCATAGAGGAGGCAGGCCATGAGCAAGAGGGCAGAAACTTAAATTGCCTTTAAATATGTCCTCATAGTGGCAGTTATTTCAAAAGCCAACTGTCTGAGAACCCTTACCTCCTTCACTCCAGGCCCTTGCACTCCCTCTGGGAAAAAGGACCCATGAAGGTAGACCTGGAAACCCTTTTTTGGAGATATTCTCAACGAGAGCTAATTCGATAGGCACTCTGGGCTGCCTGAGGTCCTGGCATCTGTGCCCAGCACCCAGGGCTCTGAGGAAAACCAAAAAAGACCCCAGAGATGGGCTGGAGGCCAGTAGGGGCAGAGGACCTCAGAGGGTCTAGTTTCCCTGGTCAGCTCTCAGATGGTGAACAGTGGGGTGCAGTCTCCTCAGTCCAAAGTACCAAGCATTTCCAGTCTCTGAGGCTTAGTTACCACAGCTCAGTGCAGCTGGCTGTGAGGCTGCCACTTCCTTATGACCTTGCCCGCTGTCCCCATTAGCACATACACCTTCACACACACACACTCATCATCCACACAAATACACACATTTACACACACTCTGCTTTCATCTCCTCTCATGCCACATCTTTGGAGTTCCTAGAGCTGCATGGTTGAGTGGCCCTGAATAATCTCCTGCTTGGTACTGAGCCTTGGCTCTCCATATGGAAAAACTAGCTACCTAGCTACCTACTTACTTTTGTTAACTTCCCCAGGTGGCTGAGTCCTCAGGCTATGTGTGCCAGGGACATGTGTCTCCTGCCAAGGTCAAGTTCAGAGGGACTTGCTAATCCTGCTGGGGGATTAGATTTCTTGGAGTCCTGAGAGCAGGTGCTCCTTAGCAAAATTGGCCAGAGAGGGACGGCACACGCAGGGCCCTCTTGCCTCTGCCCTGGCCTCCCTTTACCTTGCACTGGGCCCAGTATGGTGACCTCTCTTCTTGCAACCTCAGGATAGTGGTGATGCCCATTGCCCAAGAGTTCTCTCCAGACCTGGTCTTGGTGTCTGCTGGGTTTGATGCTGCTGATGGTCATCCAGCCCCACTGGGTGGCTACCATGTTTCTGCCAAATGTAAGGGGGCCCTGGCTGAGGGGAGGTATAGGGAATGAGAGCCAGGCCGTGGGAAGATGGGCATTCCCCAGGTGCAAAGGAGAAGGCAGCGGTGGCTGGCCTAGGGCTGAGTGTGAGGCCTGGAGTATGATAGCGGGCCCTGGAATTCCCTGGGATCTCCCAGCCCAGCACAGCCCAGTCCCCTTCTCAGTACCTCGGAGGGCCTGAGCAGGGCAGACCCTTGGGGGTGTTCGTCTACCAGATGGAAGCTCAGCCACAGAACTCCCTACCCAATTTTGTGGCTTCCATGCTGGGCTGGCAGCTCCTTCAGAAGGAGTTTGGGAGAAGCAATTTTCCCAAACTGAGTGTGCCCATGTATCCCTCTGGGCCCCAAAGCCTGGGGACAGAGGAGGTGCTATGACCTAGTGCAAAAGACTCAGGATGGACTCAATGTCCTGGGTTCGAGTCCTAGCCCTACCACTTCCTAGCTGTGGGGCCTTGCATAAGACCTTGAACCTCTCAGAGCCTGGAATGGTGGATTCTGTGTGGACTCCAATGTGAAAGCACTTTGCCTTCGAGTCACTGTTAATAAGGGGGAGGCAAGCACGGAAACAACTGAGGTAGGGAATGGGTCCACCTCTCTTCCACCCACATCCCTCCTATTTCTCCCCACCAAACCATCTAGGTTTTGGGTACATGACACAGCAGCTGATGAACTTGGCAGGAGGTGCAGTGGTGCTGGCCTTGGAGGGTGGCCATGACCTCACAGCCATCTGTGATGCCTCTGAGGCCTGTGTGGCCGCTCTTCTGGGCAACAAGGTGAGCTGCCTCCTCCTTCCTCTGCTTCTATGGGGCAGGTGAGCCCAGCTCACCCAGGTCTGCCCCAAAGAACAGGTGGGGGAACTGGAGAGGCCACCTTCCCAGGTCAGGCCTAGGCCCTGTGGCTCCTGACCTGAGCAAAGCCAGCAGCTCATATGTTTGTGCCTAGAGGGCCAGGGCCTATTTTGGGGGAGAGGGGTGGACCTGTGGGTCCCTAAATGTCTGGTGAACTGATGGACTGTTTGCTGCAGGTGGATCCCCTTTCAGAAGAAAGCTGGAAACAGAAACCCAACCCCAGCGCCATCCGTGCTCTGGAAGCTGTGATCCGGGTGCACAGTGAGTGTGCACTTAGGACACCTATTGGACCCAAACTTGGGAGAACCTCAGGTCTACTCCCCTCAGTGTCTAGAGACCCGGAGATTCCAGTGCCAGCCAGGGGCGCTGCTGCTGATCTGGAATAGGGTCCCCATGTGTTCCCCTAGCAGTTATGGTGGGCAGCCCCCACAAATGGTTACCTAAGTCCTCCAGATAGAGCCATCAGGGACCACCAGACAATGGCCTCCTTGAGGTAGGGACTGGCCTAGTCTCCAGCTGCAGCCCTGGGCCAGGGGCCAGGACCACTCAGGCCTTGCTCACCAAAAGGTCTGGTTTGGGTGTCTCCCCCCAGGGGTGGTGACAGGCTGGGGAGCCCTGCTTGCTAGGGGGGGCTGGGTCATAGAATGACCCACTTAGAAGGGCCCACATTTGGAAAGCATTTAAAGTTCCAACTTCAACTCAAGATGTTGGGCACTATGTGTAAAGGCCCATGAGTTGTGCTGGCAATCCGACAATGACACACCAAGGGCTTAGGTGGCGTGGCTCGCCTAACTACACACCTGACTGACTCTGTGGAGCCTCCTCTGGGCTGGGGTCTCAGTTGGGCTGGTCTGTGTCTGCTGTGTCTCACAACAGCAGGCAGGATGAGCATTCCTGCAGTCCAGCACAGCTGTAGTGATGTTCACCCCTAGTTCCCACTGCCCCTGACTTTCTTTTGCGGTGCTGGGGATCAAACCCAGAGCCTGGCACATGCTAGTGCTAGGCAAGCACTCAACCACTGAGCTATACTTGCAGCCCTGGGATTTCTTGAGACAGAGCTCTGTAGCCCAGGCTGGCCTCCAACTTGAGATCCTTCTGCCTCAGCCTCTCGAGTGCTGGGATTACAGCTATGCACCACCATGCTTAACTCACACTTCCCTTTCCTGGAGGTGGGCTGACTACTGTGGGGGCTGCATGGGTAGATCAACACTGTGCTCCAGGAGGCCAGAGCTCCTGGCTTGGGGCAAGTGGGCCCTCCTGGTGCTCTCAGGATCCCCACATGTATGGGGAATGGTAAAAGGTGACCTTTCAGACAAAGGGGGTGGGAGAAAGGCTTGAGTACCTGGGAGGCCCCCCTCATAGCCCTGGGGAGCCTACTTTGCCCATAGTTTAGGGCTGTGGGAAGGGGTAAGTTAGGAGAAGTATTGTGTTGAGGCTGGGGGCAGATGGGAGAGTTGACCCTTAGCTGAGGACACACCCACTATTCCTAGGCTCCGGCCTGGGTCACCAGCCTCAGTGTCTGGTCTAGGATGCAGGGCCCAAGGGCTTGGTTTCCCCAGCCTTTCTGACCTGGCTGCTTGCTCTAGGTAAATACTGGGGCTGCATGCAGCACCTGGCCTCCTGTCCAGCTTCCCGAGTGCCCAGGGTGCCAGGAGCTGATGCGGAAGTGGAAGCTGTGACTGCACTGGCGTCCCTGTCTGTAGGCATCCTGGCCGAAGACAGGTAATGCCAGACCCTTGGCCCTGGGCCCATGGCCTCCTCATCCCCTTGGATCTTTCCAGTTTGAAGACCCCAGAGGCCCTCTGCAGCCACCCCAGCCCTTGTAGGGTTCCTAGCCGGGGCTGCAGGAGAATCCCTGCTCCGGCCCTGCCCGCAGCCCTGGCTTCCAGCGTCCCACCCTTGTCCCTCCCCTAGGCCCTCTGAGCAGCTGGTGGAGGAGGAAGAACCTATGAACCTCTAGGGCTTTGCATCGGATCAGCCACTCACCTTGCCCTTTGGACTCGGCTCTCTCCCAGCCTCTGCCACCAGCCCTGCTCCTGGGTCTTCAGAGATCCTGTGGGCTGGTAGGTAGGGCCAGGGAACAGCTTGAGACAGCCCCTGGGTCTAAGATGGGGACCAGAAAGGATCCTGAGAGGAGGCAGGCTGGCCCCAAGGCAGGGCTCTCCAGAATAGGCTCTGCCCCTCGGGTGTCCAGGCCTAATTGTGGCCTCCACCCCTCAGGACTGCACAGAGGACAGGCTCAGGTGGGCCCACCCAGAACCACTATTCTTGCCTCTGCAGACCCCAGACTTTGCACACAGCCCCAGGCTTCACACAGAAATGTGAACTTGGCCTCAGCCAAGGTGGCCTTTCCTGGGTTTTGCAGGCTGGGCAGGGGGCAGGAGCCAAGGGATCTCTAACCCTGAGTGCAGGGGGGATCCCCTCTCACCTGCTTTCTTGGCCTCTGGAAGTTTCCCTGTACCACTGGGCTCTGAGAGCCGCTCTGAGCCTTTCTCTCTTTGTGAGAGCAGTCACCCGAAGGCCTCCCATCTGGTCACTACCCTGCCAGAGGCCACCTTCCATGGACCATCTCAGTGCCCTGGTGAAGCAGACAGGTGCTCTCCGAGTCCTGTGCTTCCTGACCCAAGGATGCCAAACTTTCATCTCCCCTACGAAGCACAGCAGGACCCCCAGGGGTCCCTGGTCACTGCCCCCTCCATGAGCCTTCTGTTTCTGGGGTCTCCCCCACCCCCACTCTGACTCCTGCCCCATATAGGACTAGCGTGGCTGAGGGGGAGAGGGTGGGAGAGTAGAGACAGGCATGGGGAGGGGAGGCTGCCTGGCAAAGTCTTCAAGGCTTTGGGGGCCCAGGCCTGGGGCCAAGAAGGAGAGTATTTGTGTGTATGTGCGCACGCTCGCGTGTGTGTGTGTGTGCGCGTGCGCATGTCTTCCTGTGGACCCACCATACCTTGTGTATGTATGCATGTTTTTGTAAAAAAGGAAAAAAAAAGAAAAAAATCTGAACAATAAATGTTTTATTTGCTTTAAAGTCCCTGTGAAGGCACTTCATGGATGTGAGTGGCATGTCATCAGTGAGTGTGCATGCGGCAAAGGCCAAGAAGGGACGAAGTTGGGACAGGCTCAACCCCCTTTAGCCCTTTAGCCTTCCATGGCCACTGCCCTACAGGAAGAACACACCCTGCTAGCTGTGGGCTGAGCCCACAGACAGAAGGTCCAAGGAGGGGGATACAGGTGCTCACACTGGACTCACCAAGGCACCCCAAAGAGTTGTGAAGCACAGACACCTGAGCTTACGTCCCAGCTGGGAGCTCATTGAAGTCATCCCTCTAGGGCCTCTCCTTATCAGTAAAAGGCTCTAGAAGTGGACATTGTTTCTGGTTCCTTCCTGTTCTAATGTACCATTACTTTTTAAGCATACACTGTACTGCATGGGAAGAGAGAATGGGTGAGGCAACAGGCTGGGACATGCCACCCAGTGTAAACGAGGGAGGTACCAGCGCCCCAGCACCTGCCTTTCTGGTTCTGAGTTGGCCAGGCTTTTCCAGCCCCATTCCCATAGACCTGGCCCCAGTCCTCCAGCAGCCTGGCAGAGGTGGAAGGAAGAAGTACTTGCCCCTTTCTCATCTGTCCTGGCCCTGAGAGTAGACACTAAATCCACAGGGGCTGCTGAGGCTGTGCCTCTGAGCATCCTATCCCTGGCCGGGGCAGTGCTGGGAAAGCCAAGGAGCAGAGCTGAGCTGGGGCCTTCCCATGCCATGCCGGGCCAGAGTGGGGGAGCTTCTGTTGGCCCCACTCTGTCCTCCAGGGCACAACTTAGCAAAATAGTTTGATCGGATAGCTGGAGAACCACTCACTGCCCGATTTCCTGCCCACAGCCCCCTCCCAAGATTCCCACCTCTCAAGAAGCAACCTGAGGCTGTCTGATACAAATGGCTGCTGTATTTCTGCTAAAGTGACAGTGACAGATAAGGCAAAGAGCTGGGGGCAGGACACAGGTGGAAAAGGGGTAGACGTGCAAAATGGCAACCTAAAGTAAAAAGATACGTGGAACTCAGCCCCTTCCCTCCCAAGTCATGTAAGCCCTTGGGCCAATATCCAGGCAGAAAAGTGGAGGCTGTCCTTCAGGAGGGAGATTTAAAAAGATAAAAGCTCTAGTTGGAAGGCAATGAGCAGGGGCCTTCGTGGGGGTGGGGGAAAGTGTCTCATGGCCAAAGGTGGCCTGGTGCCGTGAAGGGTGGGTGGAAGTGCAGGGCTGGAGCTGCATGAGTATAGTTTGGGGCTCCCTGTAGTCTCCCCACGTTACCTCTCCCCGAAAGCCCGTCTGAGGGCAGGAGCACATTCCCCATGCTCCCTGTCTGCCTTAGGGGCGCATGCGCATGGGTGATGCAATAGAGAAGTATGGCCATCTGGCTCTAGCACCCTTGGGGGAGTCCCACTCTGGGTGAAAGGGTGGGAAGGGGGACACTGAACTCCACTTGGCTCTCCTGCCTTGAGGCAAGAGCCAAATGTCATCTCCCTAAGACTGAAGACTTCAGCTACACGGACCCTTGGGGACATGGGAGAAGGTGCTGAAGTGGGGACTGGAGGTCTCTACGAGAGAGTCCTCACTTAACCCAACCTCCTTATGTGCCCACCCCAGCCTCTGCAAGAGTACCTGGGGCAGCAGGGACCAAAACTGCCTCCGCCCTCTGCCACCAGGCATAGGTCAAGGCCTCACGGTCCAACGCCTTGACCCCCTGATTTCGTTGCTCTGGCCCTAATTACAAAGGTTCCTTGCGGAGTAGTAAGAAAACAGATCCATTTGAAAAAGTCTAAGCCACGCTCCAGCCAGGCCCGTGAGCAACTGGCTAGACACCTCCTTGTACCGCACCCAGTCTCTCCCAAAAGGGAATCAGACAGCTTCCTGGGAAACTGCACCTGTCTTGCTGTGTATCTTCTGCCACAGTTCTAGGGTCTACAGGGCATGCTGGCAGTCCCACTTGCTGACTCAGAAGCCGAGTCCAGGTCCTGAGAGCCCCCAGGCTGCAGCAACTTCCCTTCCTGGGTCAGAAATCACTGAGGATGCTGATATCAGCAAAGTCAGCCCGGTAGCGATGGGCATAGAGGCTGAGCAGGAAGGCCCACTTGAAGGAGATGAAGCTCCAGACGCAGGAGAGGTAGTAGCTGGCAGGGTCCGTGAGGCCTGCAGGGGAGAGGAGCACAAAAGTGACCCGAGAGGCCTGCCTGTGACCAGTAGCAGGCCATAGGCCAGGGCCAACCCACACCACCTCCCTGAAGCCTGAGGCCTACAGAAAGACTGGAGCATGATGCAGATTTTAGAGTACTCCAGGGTCTGCAGGTAGGAAGCTGTGGGGATGAGGGAAGGTCAGGGCTGGCCAGGCACAGGTTTACATCATCCACTCTGCTTTTGTGATATGGACCCCAGGCCACTTCCAGTCTGCTTTAGCAACAGCCTGCCCAGGAGCAGAAGAGCCTCTGTCTCCTTCCTGCCAGAGCCGCCAGAGGGCGCACCCCTCCCAGAGCTGGGCAGAGACTAAAGGGTACCAATAACTCCTTCTGGCAGGTGCTCACGTAGGGCCTATACTGTGCCCAACATTCCACATCAGTCTCATTGACTCCGCCTATCCCTGGGTGTGGGGACTCTCACTCTCCCTACTCCAACCACAAGAAACCGCAGGCACAGGAGGCCAAGTGATCTGCCTAGGCCCTTGGAACCAGGATGGGAACCCCAGGGCCCACTCCTAAGTACCCTTCCAACCCTCCCCTGACGGCCCTCACTCTGCTGCCGGGTGATGGCCAACACGAGGAAGGTGCAGAAGGCGGCGATGGAGACGGCTGCGAAAAGAACGCCCACAAAGAAGAAGCCACGCAGCCCCTTGAGCCAAGTCCTCCAGTAATCCTGCATGTACATCACGTGGGTCACCAGGACCCATAGCGCCAGCACACCTGCGGAGACAGACTGTCAGGAGGACCCAGCCATTTGCCCAACCTCTGCAGGCCCCCCTCCACCAGCCTGGTGACCTGGGCTCCCAGGATCCTTCAGGACCACTTGTTGTTGTTGTTAGGTGCCGTCGAGTCGGTATCTGACTCATAGCGACCCTCATAGGGTTTTCAATGGCTGAGTGTTTCGGGATTGCATTGGGAGTGGATTGCCAGGCCCTTCTCCCATTTTTGTGGTGCTGGGAATTGAACTCGGGACCTCAGAGACTGCAGCGCAGCGCTCTACCCACTGAGCTAAATCCCAGCCCTCAGGACCACTAGGCCAGGACTATTGGGATAATAATACGGAGAAAATGGGCCCTTGTACTCTAATTCCTTGCGGTCTGCCACAGAGTGTGATACCATGACTTAAATGCAGAAGCCCCAAAGACTAGCTGCCTTCAGAAAACCAGACATTAATTTGTGAAGGTATAAAACCATGCTATTCTACTCCTCTATTGTTTTTGTTTTAGAAAATATATCTTTCACAAGAACAAAAGAGAAAGAAAAATTTGTTTTTTGTTTTGTTTTGTTTTGAGCTAGGGTCTAGCTATGTAGCCCAGGCTGGCCAGGAACTCTTTGATCCTCCTATCTCAGCCTCCTGAGTGCTGGGACAACAGGCATGTGCCACCATATCCAATTAAAAATGTTATTTTTAATATGACTTTCAAATGCTTAGAATTTTTTTTTCAGTTTTAATTTCTAATATGGTACATATCAATAGAAAGGAAACCCACATAAAATCTGGAGTTTTACTTCCAATGTTTTGCATACAGGGGTCCTGAAACCAGAAAGTTTGAGATACTAAGCAGTGCAGCCTGCTGTGTGGGGACTTCCCACTCCCTACCTTGAGGGCCAGAGATGGGGCAGCTGGCTTCCCACTCCCATGCTCATCCACCTGACCCTCATGAGCAACATCATCAAGTCTCAGCTGAGTTCCTGGGCAGCAGGGCTCTTCCCAAACTATGCATTGGTTTTGCAGGAAGAGGAAACCCGGACATGAGGTTCCCTGGGCCACTCAGCACCCAAGTGGCCTCCTCATTCCTGACTGGGCTTCATGCCACTTCCTCCAATTTGCAGCAAATGGCAGGCCAACACTGCAGAGCCTTTCCCTGGGCTAACCTCTGCACCTGGTGGGCACTTCCCCTATGATCCCAGCTGCTTTCCTCCAATACAATAGACCACAATACAACCCTCAGTACCAGGCAGTGCCTGCTGGCGCAGCCCAAAGAGTAGAACAAATATCAATTCCATTGGCAAGGGCCTGGGGCAGCACCACGCGGTCCTGGAAAGGGAGGAACAAGGGAAGAGACAGAGGCAGCTGCTACCCAGGCTGCCACATCATAGGAGGCAGAAGACCTTTTAAATAGGCAGCTGCACACACCACAGCCTACAAACGTGCACAGGCAGGACAGGCATCTGCCAGGGAAGGTGGTTCTGTCCAACCCAGGAAAGAGGGAAGGTGGGGAGCACTTTGATGGAATATATAACATTTTATTTCATAGGCTGAGTGGTGAGAGTAAGGTTTTCATTAAATTGTCCTTTTTCACATGCCTGAGCTGTTCCACAATTTTTTTTTTTTTTAAGTGTGGGGTGAGGGAAAGCAGGGGGAAGGTAGGCATCGTGGAGCTATGCTCTGGTGACCAGCTCAGCCGTCATAATTGGGGCAGCCTGGTGAGGAAACCTGGGGCCTGGTGCTGCTGTGCTCCAGAGCCTTAGTGCTTCCACATCTGAAAATGGGTGACCCCTGAGGCCCTGCCAGTCTGGCTGCACCCCGTGCAGGCGGAGGCCCACCAACCCCAGCTGTTTCCACCCCCGACCCTGTTTGATCCCTGCCTATCCTCAGCCTTCCTCCAGGTTTGGGGGCCAGGAATGCTGTCCTTCCACCCCTGAGATTAGGGTGGGCTAGGACAAGCATGTTTCCACTCTTGCCTAGGACGGAAGCTGGAGCAGGCCACAGGGAGGCAGAGCACCAACCCCACAGCTGCACTGCATCATACGTGGTCTGGATTTCACGCCAGCCAGTTCCCCATGAGTCTCTCCCAGTCCTTTCAAAGGCATCTCAAGCCTTCACTTGGGGGAACTGTGTAGTTGCTTTGGTGTGGGAGTGCAAAGGGATGACACCCAGGGTCTGGAGCACGCTAAGCACTTGCTTTACCACAGAGCCACACCCCAGACCTCTGTTCAGTTTCTTAAAGAGCCTTAGGGATTAGGCTTGTCACTAAGCACATTCTTGGAACAATCAGATGGGCACCTGTCTGGGACAGGTTCCCTGGCCCTGTCTCCTTATGCCATGCAGAGATTGGAGTAGATGAGTTCTAAGGCCCTTTCCCACTTGAAGATTCTGGAAGCCAGTTAGAAAAATAAGGAGGTCAGAGCAATTCCTCTGTGACTCAGCAATTTCTGGGTTAGGAAATGCTGAACTAGGGACCCAAGAAGATGCCATCTCAGACCAATGGCCATGACCCAGCAGTTCCCCCCAGCTTCCCACCTTCTACCCTGAAGGCCAGAGGTGGGAAAGCCGGCTCCCTGCTGAGAAAGGGCTGAGGGCAGGAAGAAAAGGAAGACAGCCCTTTGGGATCTTCCAGTCCCAGTTCTCTGATAATTAAGCAGGCACAACTTTATCCACCTTTCCCCTCCCCTTAGCTCTGCTCCAGCCCCTGTGCACAGGCCTCCAGATAAACACAGGCCAAGTCCACAGGCAGGCCTTCTCCACCCTCCAGCATTTCCCACTTCCCTTGGACAGAGCAAGTGGTCACTGAGGAGGTGCCCCTTCCTCGCCCTGGTCCCCTCCCACACATCAGGCAGAAGGCAACTGTGTCCCAGCCCTGTACACTTCCCTAGGAAACTTGGGCTCCAGAAAGCCTAATTTGCACAAACTGAAGCAGTATGAACAGGCCCCTGGCATCCCCTGGCTGCAAGCCCATGCCAGGCCTCACCAGCACTCCGCCTCACCTGCTTCAAGTAGCAGGTGGCTGCCTGGCCTCTGGGCCCACAGGGTTGGTCAGGGAAAGCATTGCAAGCAACTGGGCTGGATGAGGAGCCAGGAGGCATCCAGGGGAGCCCATAGGGAAAATGCAGCCTGTGGGACACAGCCTGGGTCAAGGGCCCTCTGTGTGCACACTCCCACCCCCTCTCCCTGCCCTGGGGAGAAGGGAGGCCCAGGGCCCCCAGGCTCATCTTGCTTACAGCTCAAGAGTGGAAGAACACAGAGCTGTTTAGATTTCTGGGACAACTTTTCTACTCTTTTCCTCCTTCTTTGATCTACTAGACCTAGAGCAAAGTCAGATCAAGTAGGTCCGAGGTGGCCTCTCCAGGCAACCATGCCTTTCTTCCAACTTTCTGCAAAGCCACTTCCTCCCAGATTCCCACCAGGACGGGCAAGCGTGTCCCTTTCCCATAGGCTCTGCCAGCTAGCACAGGGGCTCCATGGCTCACCCTGCTCCTGAAGCCAGCACACCCAATCAGCCCTGCCTGGCCCAACCCAGGGGCAGAGCCGCTGGGGCTGCCGTCCAGTGACTCAGCAGCTTCTGGGCTGCAAAGTGCTGAGTCAGAAGTGGAGAGATCACAAGTCAGAAACCCACTGACACTTAGTCCCCAAAGAGGAAGAAGGCTGGCTGGCTGTGGACCCCCTTGGAACTCACGTGCAGCCCTGGCCTGGCAACCCTTCCTCCCACCCTCAGGCCCCCACCCACCACCACCAAGGCAGTTTTTGTTTCCTCCATAGCCACCTGTGGTTGTCAAAGTTCAGATGGACAGGCAGGGAGGTGGGAGACCCTGCTCCAACTGGCTGCTGACCTAGTGCCTTGAAGGCAGCTCTGCAGCTGGCCAGCCTCAGGCCCAGCAAGGCCTGTGAGGAGGGAGAGGGCAAAATGCAGGTCGGAGGGAGATTCTGGCAATTTCCTGGAGCATAAGCTGGAGTCTCTCCACTGCCCTCCAACAGGCAGCTGGGAGAAGCAAGCTTCAGGGAGTGGATAGTAGCACACATGTCAGATCTAGAGGGGAGTTGGACAGGCATTTTAGAGGCATCTCCTCCCATTCCTAGCACATGAGGAAACTGAAATGCCCAAGGTCCCATGGTCAGGGGCGGCTCACAGCCATATCCACCAGCCAGACAGGCAGTTCAAAGGCCCAGCTTTGATCCCAGGGATGGTCCTCCCACCTCCCTGCCAACCATCCCAGGCGGCCTTCCAAATGGGGAAAGCAGCTGGGCCAATAGGAAAGGTGGGGGAGGGGCAGTGCAGGGGAGAGGAACCAGGCTCTGTGGCCAACTGTATGGAGAGGGCTGGCCACCCAGTGAGGGACAGAAGCCCACAGGTGTTGTGGCACCCAGGCAGCCCTGAGAACTTCCTAGCCATACATACCTGCCTCTTCTTGGCGACCCGGGTGCCTTGCTTGGCATTGCTTAGATTGGGCCATGTATGCCCCTCTTATGAGACAGAAAACCCCCTCACATTTCTTCTCCACCCCAGGATGGCACTCAGTGTACTAAATGGCAATAAGTAAATTAGTTAATTTTGGTTATACCATTTAAGGATCTTTTGGCAGAGGATTTTAGTAATGGAATAAGACCATCCTATGTAAAATGCTCTGCAGCAGTAGCCCTGTGGCATCCAATCCTGACAGATCTCGGAAGCTAAGCAGGGTCAGGCCTGGTTAGTACCTGGATGGGAGACCACCTGGGAACACCAGAAGCTGTAGGCTTGGGAGAAGGACCTGGCAACCCCCTCCCAAAAATCAATCTGCCATTGAAAACCCTATGAACAGCAGAGAAGCACTGACAATAGTGTTTCCCCTGTTGTATGGAGGGTCGCTATGAGTCGGATACCGACTCTACAGCACCTAACAACAACAACAACAACAACATGTAAAATACTGGGGCTGGGATTTAGCTCAGTTGGTAGAGCTCTGCGCTGCAGTCTCTGAGGTCCAGAGTTCAATTCCCAGCACCGCAAAAATGGGAGAAGGACCTGGCAATCCACTCCCAAGGCAATCCCGAAACAGTCAGCCATTGAAAACCCTATGAGGGTCGTTATGAGTCATGAGTCAGTATCCAATACTGACTCAATGGCACCTAACAACAACAACAACAAATGTAAAATACTGGCCTGCAGCCTACCATTGTGACATCCAATCCTGTCAGATCTCAGAAGCTAAGCAGGGTCGGGCCTGGTTAGTACTTGGATAGGAGACTGCCTGGGAACACCAGAGGCTGTAGGCTTGGAAGAAGGACCCGACAACCCACTCCCAATAACAATCAGCCATTGCAAACCCTATGAATAGCAGAGAAGCAAGACAATAGTGTTTTGCCTGTTGTATATAGAGTCACTATGAGTCAGACACCGACTGGACAGCATCTAACAACACAACAATGTGAAATATGCTTACAAGTACTTTTTCCCAGTCCTTTCACCACATATATGGACAAGTAACGCTGGACAAATTATTTATTTATTCTAAGCCTCAGTTTTCTTAATGAGCCTCATGATGAGGCTCATCAATGAAAACTCATGAGTGAGTTTTCATAATGAGCCTACTGCATAAGACTAATGTAAGGATTAGATGAAAGAATGGAAGCACTGCTTAATACAGTGCCTGACACAGAGCATTTTTAAAAAGCTGGGAAGTACAAATAATACTTTTCATCTTCACACCAATTCTAGGACACAGAGATTAAATCATGTACCCAAAGTTGCACAGCAAACACTGCAGTGCACACCTGTAATCCCAGTGACTTGGGAGGCTGAGGCAGGAAGATCTTGAGTTGAAGGCTAGAGGCAGTGTGTTAAGTTAGTGAGACCCTGTCGCAAAACACAAAGAAAGAGAGGTGGGAGAGTAGCCCAGTGATAGAGTGCTTGTAAACTATGTGCAAGACCTCAGTTCAACCCTCAAGTACCACAAAGACAAAAAAAAAAAAAAAAAAAAGTTGCACAGAGTACAGAGCTGTGCTGAGCAAAGGGCCTCCACCAGTACACTAATGCCTTCCTGTTCTTTTCTTGAGGCACAGAAATAGGAGGAGAGGGATCAGTGGCAAGCTGACTTCAGAAGAAGGAACCACAGCAGGCTGTTGGCAAAGAGACACTAACGAGGGTGGAAAGAAAATGTCCAGTTAATATGGTAGCCCTAGAACAGCCCTACTGGTCTCTGCTGAGGGCTGCAGCTGGGGTTGGGGACTTATACTAGAAGGAGGCAGGTGGGCTTCCACACAAACCAGGCACTCCACCCAGCCCTCTTCCTTTCCTACTTATTATAAGGGGGGCTGGAGGATAGGGAATCCCCCAGAACAAGTGTGTCCTGGAGGGAAAGGCGGTGGCCAGCGAAGTGGGCACGCACAGACGACACTGTAGTGTCACTGGGCAGAAGGCGGACAGACAGGGTGCAGAGACAAGATAACTCAAGCAGCACGGCAGGATTGTGCCAACGGCAAAGGCGGGCACCCAGAGAAACCCCGGGCTCGGGCGCGTCGGATCCTGGAGGCACCAGGAATGGACATGAGCCCGGGCCCGTGCAGGGGCCTGAGATGCCACCGGATGTTTTGCGGTAAACAACCTACCGGCTTTTAGAGGCAGCGCCGCCGCTAGGCGCTGCGCTCAGCGGCTGACAGCACCTAGCCCCTCAGCGGCGCGCCGGCCCACCCGCCCGGGACCCCGCGCGCCTCCTGTACCTGCCAGCCCTCCCATAGCCGCAGTCCCCGGCTGTCTGTAGACCGCCGTCCAGACGAAGAAGATGGAGAAGCCAGCCACGGAGCTGACGCCGGAGTAGGCGGCACGGAGGCCGAGCTGCAGCCGGGACGGGGCCATGGTGCTTGGGCACTGGGCAGCCGAGGGCGAGCACGGCGGAGAGTCACAGGTGCAGGGCCCGAGCCGGAGCCCGAGCCCGAGCCGCTGGCAGGCACCCGGCGCTCCGCCCCAGGCCCGCCCCCGGAGCCACGGGCACAGCGCCCTCGCCGGCCGGAGGCCGCCCGCGCCGCGAACGCAACAGTGCCACCCCAGTTCTGCAAAGCCGCCAAGTCGCTCGGGAGATGCCTGGTAGAAGGTCTGGGTCCTGGGCTCCTCTCCACACCGACCTACCTACTGGGTCAGGATAGGGTCCTGGGGCTTGGCAGGCCCGGCATACGTCTTTATACAAGCCAGCTGAGGTGATTATGTTTTCAAGTTTATCTTTGAATGGGAAGTGCATTGTGGTTTAAAACTTAAGACTTAAATTTCTCATTAAGAATTAATATAGAATAAGGACTGGGGGTGTGTATTGGTAGAAAGACCTGGCAACCCACTCCCGAAAATCAATCAGCCATTGAAAACCCTACGTATAGCAGAGAAGCACAGTAGTGTTTCGTTTGTTGTACATAGAGTTGCTGTGTGTCGGATACCGACTCCATGGCACCTAATAACAACAGGGGTGTGTAGCTCAGTGGTGGAACTATGGTTTGCCTGTCAGAGGCTCTGGGTCCAATGCCTAGCACTTGAAAAAAAGAAGAAGAGATACAAAAGTACACCGTGAATATAGTTAATTCTTTCCACCCACCCCTGTCCTATAGAGAACCAAGTTCCCTACCTCCAAACTTTCTTTGTGCAAATCTCAGAAGTTCGCTTCACACACTAACGTCACTTTCTAACTTCAAACTCCTTCCCACTGACAGCTCCCCTTTCCTGACATCTTCACAACCCTCATCCTGCAACTCCCTACCCTTCAGACAATTCCGGAGTAGCGACTTGGATCTCCAGCATGAGTAGCACAGCTCCCACTGGGTGCCCAGCTTCATGCTGGAAGCTGGGAGGGAAACTCAGAGCATAACAAGGCTCTGCCCTCTGGTGCTCAGATTCACTTGTGAATGCCCATCACATGCCTGCCTGAGATGAGTGACTAATATTCCTCCTGCTTAGGTCCTTTAGCTGCTGCAACAAATTACCACAGATTTTGTTGCTTAAAACAACACAGATTTATTATCTTTTAGTTCTGTAGGTCAGGAGTCCAAATAGGAGTCCCATTGGCCTAAAATCAAGGGAACATCAGGGCTGCCTTGCTTCTGGAGGCTGGAGGGGAAAGTCTGTTTCCTTGAGGACCTCCATAATCCAGGATTATCTCCACATCTCAAGATCCTTTACTTCATCACATCAGCAAAATCCCTTTGCCAAATGAGGTACTAGCATCACAGGTGGTGGGCATTAGGATGTGGATGTGTTGGGGGGCCATTATTCTGCCTACTGCACCCTTCTGGAATGTAAATTCCATGAGCAGGGACGGTACCAGTTTTGTCCACAGCCACAACTAGACATTTGTTGAATTAGATGAGCGTGAGTAAATGAAGTTAAGGATCAAATAACAATAAAGGGGGTAATACATGAGGAACGGAGGAAGGGCATTCTTAATTGACAAACAAGTGATGTAAACCAGTGTAAACTACATACATCTCCCTTGCTTCAGAATAATCTGGGGAACATCTTTTTAAAAATAAATAAAAAGCCAGATATCGTGGCACATGTCTGTAATCTCAGCACTCAAGAGGCTGAGGCAGGACGGTTGAGAGCTTGAGGCCAGCCTGGGCTACATAGTGATACCCTGTCACAAAATAAACAGAAAACAAACAAACAAACAAACAAAAACCTCAATTAATCCAAATTTCTCCCCGCCTATTAAATTTTGAATGTGAGGGTGAATTTTTTTAATAAGAAGTGATTTTAATGCATGAGCTCAGCCCTCAGCCCTCCTGCAGGAGCTGCAATTGGAGAGTTAAGTCCTGGTCATTTGGAGGAGGAAGTGATCTCTGTGCTCCAGGGCACATGGATGTCCTCAGGGCTGGCTAGGACAGTACTTCAGGCAGCAGGAACAGCAGGAACAGCATATATACAGGTGACCTATAGGGAAGAAATAACACAGGAGGTTTGGGAAACTAGTTTGTGTCTGAACTGTCAGTCTGAACTGATGGCAGAATGGTGGGTTTTGAGATTGGAAAGACTCTGAACGTGCAGGCCTTGCATTGTCTACTAAGAAGGCTGTCCTCTCCCCACAGGGCCAGGAGTAACAGTTCTGTGTTATAGAAATATGGCTGAAGTAATAGTGTGAGCATGAACTGCTCATGACAGACTAGAAGCTGCGAGGCCAGGTAGACAAGTCCTTCACCTCCCTGTGTATTAGTTACCCTGTTAGTACAGTGGTGCCAGCTGAAATACCTGCTTTAAAGTGTTGTGATGAGCAGTCAGTGCTTTGAAGACTGCCTGGCACACCATAGAGTACCTAGTAACAGCCAAGAAGTATAATTAGTAGCAGCAGAAGGCTACCATAGCAAGAGTTGGTTCAGATGAAGGAAAGGAGAATGGAAAAGAAGAAACTGATTCCAGGGATACTTAAATTATATGAACCTAAATGTCAGTTAGGAATTAGTTGGACAGTCAGGAAGGAGAGAAGAATACTTTGAGAATGGAGAGTGGTGGGCAAACTTGTGCTGAGAGTGAGATTGTGCAAGAAAATGAGAAATAATTACACAAGAGTAGCTTGGGCCCAGGTAGTACAAGAGGGTCAAGGCCAGACTGAAACTTGTTTTAAATTGTGGAAATAGTAAGGAGCTATTAAAGGCCTTGGGACTCAGATTGAGTCAGAGGCCCAGCCTCACCATTTACTGTGTGACCCTGCGCAGGATGCCCTAATTCAGAGCTGCCCAGTAGAACTTCCTGCCACAGAAGAGATAGTCTATATCAGTGCTCTGCACTATGGTAGCCACTTGGCATATGTGGCTATCAAGTGCTTGGTGTGTGGCTAGTGTGATTGTTAAGCCGAGTTTTTACCTATATTTAATTTTAATTAATTTTAATGTAAATAGCTGCATATGGATAAGTGACTACCATATTAGCACAGCTTGAAAGTCTCGGGACTTCTGTTGCTCCATTTGTCTAAAAGGAACAGTAATGCTTCATAAGCTTGTCATAAAGATTGAGATATATT
Organism: Pedetes capensis; assembly: GCA_007922755.1. Taxonomy (NCBI): domain Eukaryota; kingdom Metazoa; phylum Chordata; class Mammalia; order Rodentia; family Pedetidae; genus Pedetes; species Pedetes capensis. The sequence continues at coordinate 116,024 of VMDO01000569.1, read as the reverse complement.
GAGATACTGCCGTTAAGACACTCAACACAGTAATTCAACAAATTATTAATGCTGTTGTTGAAATTGTTTATTGCCATTATTGAGCAAAGGTGGCATGAGCTAAGCTATGTCTCAGAGAGATAAATTAGACTGTGACATTCAGGTTGAATTCGATGAGAAAAGAAACTTGTGGCAGTGAAATCATTCACAAAGTTATCTTCAATGGTAAGATGTGGGACAATCAAGATCTTCCCTGGAGAAAGGCCATGAGAATGGGAAAGCATGAAGGATATAGAACTGCAGAGCCCCCAGGTGTGCACCTCACACACATATCTTCCCACATCAGCTTCCTATCCACAGTATCGCTAGGGAGTACACAAGCATCCCAACCGGGTCAGACACCCCTATATCACCTACAAGACAGACAACTACTTTCTCTGCCTATAGCACAGACCAAAACCTGCATGTCTCTTCTTCTGGGCACATGACCTATTAATTGTGATCTACACTTCCCAGCTTCCTTGCAGTTAAATCAATGCAATGTGGGATTGAGTTTGGAGCTATGGAATGAAGGCAGAAGCAATGTATGCCATTTCCAGGCAGGACTCATAAAAATGGCCCATACATCCTATATCCCCTCCTTCTATTCTGGGATAATTTCAAATCCTATATGTTGAGGGTGGCAGTACCACATAATGGAAAAAGCCTGGGGTCCTTGAATGAATGAATGGAACAGAGCAGCCCTCTCTGTGCCCCAGACCCTCTGCACTGTAACTTGAGTGAATAAGCATCTTTGTTGTACTAAGCCACTGAGATTTTGGAGCGGGGGTGTTTGTTACAGTTAACCTTATTATCCTAACACACCATATCTCATTCCATTTCAGATCACCTAAATAGAAGTTCTCTTCCATGTGTCTGTCAGTTTGTTGTGCTGTGGGGGTTTATGTGTTGTGTGATGCTGAAAGCTATGCCACTGGTATTTCAGATACCAGCAGGTCCACCCATGGTAGACAGGTTTCAGCTGAGCTTCCAGACTAAGAAAAACTAGGGAGAAGGACCCAACAGCCCACTCCTGAAACAACTAACCACTGAAAACCCTATGAATAGCCAAGAAGCATTGTCAAATATAGTGCTAGAAAATGAGCCCCCCAGGCTGGAAGGCATTCAAGAAACTATGAGGGAAGAGTTGCCTCCTCAAAATAGTAGTCGTTGTTGTTAATAGAGTCGACCTTAATGATGGGAATGGAGTAAAGTCCCTGAGACCTGCATTTGCTGGGGTGATGTGACTCAAAATGAAAAGAAACACAATGGCTGCAACAATGGGCTCAAACATTAAGTCTGTGTGCATGGCACAGGGTTGGGTAGTGTTTCGTCCTGTTGTGCATAGGATTGCTATGAGTTGGACCTGACTTGCCGGGCCTAAACAAACAGAGGCTTTATGGAAAACCTCTCTAAACTAGTAATCTTCCTGAAGTCACTTTTGAACTAGGCTGCCAATCTTGGTAACTCCCATCTGTAACACATCCTGCCTCCTAAGAAATTCCTTCCTCACTCCCACAAAGAAGATACATTCCAGACACCTTTCTTCTCCCCCAGGGCTAAGTCAAGGACACACTGGCTGAGCTGTCTTCCAGTTGATTGGGTTTACTGGGCTTGTCAGGGCTTCTTCCTCTCTTAATCCCAGGCAGAAGAATTTCTGATGTTCCCTGGGGCACATCCTTGTTTACTATGACTCAAGATCCAAATTTAGCGTTATTTCTGAGTCCTCCCTTCCTGTCACCCCTCACATGCAATTTCTTAGCAAATTCAGCTGGACTTTCCATGTCTGCTCTGGCCATCCCCAGAGCCACCCTTGTCCAGCCACCATCATCACCTCCTGCCCACTCACAACAGCCTCCCTCCCACCTGGTTCTTCTCTGCTTCTTCCTCCCCCGCCATTCCCATCTCTACCCAGAAGCTGCTGTGATTTCTTTAAAATGACCACCAGAATGTGGTACTCCTTTGCTTCAATGCCAGCATAGCTTCCCATAGCTTTTAGGGTAAAGTGATCAGTATTTTGCCAATTCCAGCCGGTTTTACCGTGCTTACATCACTTCAAGCACACTGGCTTCTTTCTGTTTCTTGAACTTGCCACATTTGTTCCTGGCCCTGGGTCCTTGTACTTTGTTCTTGGAAAGCTCTTTGAATGTGCTTAAGATTGGCCCCTCACCATTCAAGTCTCAGCTCAAACTTTCCTCCCTCAGAGAGGTCATTTCTGTCCCCTACATCTAAAGCAGGATTCCTCCATTCCATTCAGCACTCAGTGAAACTGTCTCATGAATATGCCCATTCCACACAGCCCTGCCACTTTATCAGAAGGCAGCCTCTGTGAAGGCAGGGGCTTTATCTCTTAGGGTGACCACTCATATTTTGTCTGGGACATTTCCAGCTTTGCCACTATAAGTTCTACATCCCAGGAAAGCCCTCAGGCTAGAGAAAACTATGATGGTTAGTCTGCCTGTTGCCTGCCTTGACCACTTCTGTGTTGCTAGTACTGAGGGTAAAGCCAGGTGTGTAGGTAGGGTCTCAGTAATATCCTAGCATAACTGACAGAAAGCATGGCTGGCTCTCCATAAAGAGTTCTTTGATCCTGGCTCCAGGGGGCAGCCTTCCCCAACCTTGTGCCTTCCTACCAAGTTGTTCAGGCTAAAACCTTCCCAGCATAAATTTAGCTGGTGAGTTCCATAAGGACTCTCCTCCCCAGAACTTACCTAGTCGCCTTGCCCTTCCTCAGCCTTTGTGGCGTTCAAAGCCAGGGACCCTGGTTATAGTGACCTGAGGCTGTGCCTGACAGGTGGATTTCCCTCTCCTCCCCTCCTGCTGCCTCACCATCCTCCTGAGCTCAGGCCTACAGACCACAGAACTGAAAGGAGTGGTCTAGAGGGGAGCAGCAGGTGACTGGCTACAGGGTGGGCCTCATCACAGAACATATCCCAGCTTCTGAGGCAGTAGGAAGGACCCAGATCCAGGGGGCATATTGGCCCCAGAATGCTGCTCCCCAAGGCTGGGGCTGCCTTCTGCTCCTAGAAGGGGATCTCCTCACTTCGTACAGAGGAATTGCATGGATTCTGGCTTTTCACTGAGCCCCCACTTCCTCCATCTGCCCATTGACAGCTTAGAGAGCCCTGCAGCAGGCACCATGCCAGAGAGAATGTACCCAGTGGAAGCAACAGGCCTTTGAGCAAGAGCTAAAAGAGCATCACAGGGAAGGGGATGTGGCCATGCTGCGGCAGCCTGTGGCAAGCAACATGGGGGAGCTGGGCACAGGCCTGGTCCCCTCTCCTGGTGTTCTCTGGAGACCTCCATCTTTGGCCCTGAGCCCCCCAACCACTGGTACCTGCTCCAATATTCTTTCCCCTTTACTGGGGTGTTGTTGATGGTTCAGGAAGGGATAGGGTAGGTAAAGCCTACAATTCACCTCAGCATGGACTGGAGACTGGGACCAAAAGGGGCAGATCCACTAGGGTGAGTCCTTCCTTGGGGGCTATAGGGGATGGAGAAAGGCAGGTGGGCTGCAGGTGGGAGATGGGATGTGTGAGGTGGGAGGGAGGGCCCTCGCACTTCCCAAAGGGCAAAGTGTGGCACAGAGGTTAATTAATATTTGCCTTGAGATCAGGATTTGGGGTCTGGGATTTATTGCATAAGTAAGTCACCCAGAGGCTTCTTCAGTATAGGTGTATCCTCCTGAAATCCAGGGGCCAGGGCACTGGGTGAATAAAGGACGAGACATAAAGCCATCACTTGTGCTTCATCCAGAGCAGGGACACAAGAATGGCACTTGAGGGAGGTTCGAGTGACCACATCTGATGGTCTTTCCTGGAGAGGGAAGGGATGGACCAGTGATGGGCAGAGGCAGTGCAAGAAGTGGTGATAGGCCAAGAAGAGGGTGCAAAGGTGCCAGGAAGAGGGACTGGGAAGCCCCAAGGGAAGCAAGAAGGACATGTGGCAGGAGAGGAGGAATTCCTTGACCTACTTCAGTCAGGACATATCACCTACCGGCTGCTATGTGCAACGCACTGATCACACAAGATGCACAGGCTTGAGCAAAGCAGAGCCAATTCCTGCCCACCAGCTGCTTACATTCTTCCAGAGGAGGGCTCACTGGGCAGGATGCAAGCACTGATTCTCGCAGTGTGCTTAGTTCCAGGTGTGAGGCAGGGAAAACCGGCACAGCTAGTGGAAGCCCTAGTGCTGCTGCTGGGTCCACAGAACCCTAGGAGGCTGGGCCCGGGCAGAACTAAAGCACTCAAGGAAGAGACCAGGATACAGCTCACCCTGGCAGTGTCTGCTGGAGTACATAGCCCAGACTTTCCACTTCTACTGGAGGCAAAATGCCCGGAGTGGGAGGACAGAGGCTGGGAAGCAGGAAGGCCTTCCTGTGCTCTGGGTTGAGAAGTCGAGTGGCTGGTGCTGTCTGTCCATCATAGGCAAAGACTGAGGGAGGAGTGTGTTGGTCTCTCTCAGTTGGAACTGCAGACAGTCCTTCCCATTTCTGCTTCCCTGTCTTGACTCCAGGCAGGGGTTTAACTCAGTGGTAGAGTGATGCTCTATGCTCTCTGAGGCCCTGGGTTCAATCTCCAGCACCCCCAAAATGGGAGAAAGCCCACTCCTGAAACAATCCGCCATTGGAAACCCTATGAATAACACACAAGCGCTGACACAGTGCGAGGCATGGCAGTGTCAGGGAGTGTTTCATTGTGTTGTGCATAGGGTTGGACCCAACTCAATGGTGCCCAACAACTACTCTTGGCTCCCATGTTTTGTTTCCTTCTCTTGCACCCCATCTTTGTACCCTCCTCTGGTCTTGATCAGGTTCTCTCTGGAGGGGGGAAATGGGCAGTGGGTCTGGTGCCAGGAAGTCTTTGGACTGTGCAGATTCCTCTCGTGCCCCAGCACTTCCCAAGTGGGGCTTGAGGGCGGGGTTGGAGTCTGCTGTGATGCTGGGAATGGGCCTCCATTCCTGGTCTGACTGCCTGGTTGCCCACATCCCCTCCCCACCTCCAGCCAGTATTCTGGCCACAGCTTGAGGCACCCACCAGACCTGGTAGACAGAACCAGGCACGTTGTGAGCAGAACCCTTCCCATGGGCTCCTGTGGCCACTCCTGCCACATGTTCAAAATCAGAGAGCAAGGACAGACAGCGCAGGGTTTGAGTCCTGAGCAGAGGCCCAGTGTGGGTTGGAGGATGGGAGCCCTTGAGTCAGGGGTTTGGGGAAGGCTGGTAGTGTCGGGAAGAGAGAAGGGAGGAGGAAGTAGTGGGAGGTGCCGCCCCAAGGGGAGAGTGGGAGTGATGGAGGGTGGAGAGGGGCACGAGGTACAGGAGAGAGGGGGAAAGTGGGTCTGAGAGAAAGCGGCTCAAACTGGAACAGAGCAGACATTACAGAGCACTCACCAGTCGAGGTCAGATGCAGCAGGTCTTGGGTATTTGCGATGGATTCATGTGCTCTCTCTCTTCTCTCTCTCTCTCTCTCTCTCTCTCTCTCTCTCTCTCTCTCTCTCCATGAGAAGCAAAAGCTAGGTAGAGAAGGCAGTGACTGCTTTCTGCACGTTCATGTAGCACTCGAGGTCAGATGCAGCAGGTCTTGGGTATTTGGGATAGATTCGTGTGCTCTCTCTCTCTCTCTCTCTCTCTCTCTCTCTCCCTCTCTCTCCATGAGAAGCAGAAGCTAGGTGGAGAAGGCAGTGACTGCTTTCTGCGAGTTCATGTAGCACCACGTTTGCCTGAGTGGCACCTGTGCCCCCTGCTTCAAGGGCACCTTCAGACCTCACCCTGTCTCTTTTGCTCCCCTGTCTCCTTCCCTCTCCCCGGCCTCCAGGCCTCCAGCCACCACCATCACGGCAACTGGTCTGTTCCTTGTTTCCTTGCCCCTGTCACAAGCTGGGAACTTAAGCCCAAGCCAGCAGAATGTGCCTCCAGGAAAGTGGGAGGTCCCACTCCCACCCCATCCCTGGCTGGGAGTCCCAGCTTTCCTACCTCCCCCACCTAGAGGAGGCAGGAGCCAGTTCTTGCTCCCCATCACTGTCCTGAATGGCTCATGAGTGACTGGTTGTGACCTGTTAGTCCTAGGAAGCTTGGCTTGGTGCCCATCAATGGACATTTCAGCTCTCTGCCTCTGCCCCCACCCCAGGAATGGGCAAGGGAGGTGACTAGGAATCGAACTGGAACTACCATTGGGGGAAGGAGCCTGGGCAAGAGTCATAGGGCCTTGGGCCTTGCAGAGTCAGGAGGGAGAGTCCAGCTGAGGAGACCTGGGTTCTCATCTCAATCTCTCTCCATCCTCGATCCACCATGGCCAAGGCTGAAGGCTAGGGACCCTAGGGAAGAACTCACAGCAGGCTTTACCTCCTCCAGTGCTTTATATGAGGTATGATCTACAAGCTGGCTCTTTTCTGCAGTACCCAGGAGGCATATGAGTTACAACTTCCCCCAACCTCAAATGACCTGGCTGAGGCTTATGAGCAAAGTTTGTAACACAAGGCAAAAGAAAAGAGGAGGAGACAAGAAAGCAGCAAGGGAGGAGACAACTGGAACGAAACACCTTGAAAATGAGTTGGAAAACCAGCCCTTCCCACTTCCAGCCTTCCCCTCTTGCAGGATATAAGCTGCAGCAGGCACCAGCTGATTTCCACGGCTCTTCTTCACTTCATCTCCACCAAGAGAGAACCTGGTCAAGACCAGAGGAGGGTACAAAGATGGGGTGCAAGAGAAGGAAACAAGAATTATGAAGCATCAGCTGTATGCCCCACACAGTGCTGGGGAGGGAGACCAAACCAGATCAGTGCATTATGGAGATAAAAGATAATTCCATTAGGCTCCATGTTCCCAAAGCTTTGGGTCAATACCTGCTGCCTAGTTTTATGGCAGAGTTCCTGGTGATATGTGGTGCTAGGCAGGAAGAAAGAGAATAAAAAGGTCTTCTATAGCCACCTGCTTCCTAGGTACCATTTGAGATATAACAATATATCAGCTTCCTCTGAGACAAATGGTTTGATCAGTGATCAGTACCAGTGGCAGATAATATCCTTTGAAACAGCACAGTTTATAGTAGATCATGCCCCTCGGCATTATTGCTATGCCATAATGGCATGGTCGGTGGCCGGTAACATCTTTACATAGGAAGACAACAGGTGATTGCCTTTCTGGGTGAGGCAGGGGGAACTTCTTTGAGGCAAGACTCCTCTTGAGTTAAAGAAAAAAAAATCCTGTTTTAGAACTTAAGAAAGCCAGCCCAAATCAAAAGGGGGAAGAAATACGACAAATCTGAAGACAAGATAAAGATGTGGGAGGAATAATTGAGCTCTTAATGAGATATGGACTTATACATTCCAACCCCCCCCCAGATGCAGTCATTCAATCACAGACTTTCACTGTGAACTTGCCGACTTTCTGAGTACTGTCTCAGAAAACAGAACTTTCTCTCTTCCTTTCTCTTTCCATCTCCCTTCTCCCAACACGGGCCTAAATCCCAAGTCTACTTGCCCTGACTTTGTGGACAATCTCCCTCTCAGTAACGCCAATACACTACCCTGGGTTCCTTTCTGTGCTTTTTTTTCCCCCCCCAGTACTGGGGGTTGAACCCAGGTCCTCGCACTTGCATGCTTTGCAAGTGCTGGACCACTGAGCTGCACCCACAGCCCCCCCCCTTTTTTTTTTAACTTTTTTGAGACAGGGTCTCGCTAAGTTACACAGACTGTCCCTGGTCTCCAACTTGCAATCCTCCTGCCTCTGCCTCCCAAGCCATTGGGATTACAGGTGTGAGCTACCACACCCGGCTCTCTGTGCCCATTTTAACATTCTTTTATCAGTGAGACCAAGAACCATCGAAGAGGGACTCTGTGTCCCTGCCTGGCAACACTAGCACCTAGTAAATTGTTGTTGAATGAATTAAAGATTCTTTTAAGATGCTCTGAAGGAGGAAAGGCTGAGAGGAGCAATCAGGGATGACAGTGGAGGTGGTGGTGGCAGGAGAGAGGTGCTGTCCAAAATAGAGGTGTAGAGAATACAGATTCTGCCTGAACTGGACTGCCTGAATCTGGCTCTACTACTTACTGGCAGGGTCTACCATTTACTTTCTGTGCGTCAGTTTCCTCATTACAATAAAGAGTTGTTCAGAGAACAGATGCCTCTGTAGTGACTAACATTAACATACCAGGCTGCCAGTAGTAAGTGCTGGAACACCACCACTGGGCTATAGCAGTTGCAGTGGGCACAGGCATAATGGAGACACACAAGAGATGTGCCAGCCATCAGGTTGGTGCCTGATTGGATGTGGGAGAAGGAGGGGCCTACCATACAGGTTCCTTGCTTGGTCAGAGGTGGGGCTTCAGGAGCTCAGTGAGGCAAGGTAAGGGGTAGGGTCCCTTCTGGGGCAGGAAGGGAGTTTTGGATACATGAACTTAAAGATTCTTGTGGGAATCCAGGATGCTGTGGGCTTAGTGTGTACAGAGTTCAGCCAAGAGGCCAAGGTGGTAGAAACAAAATACAAAATCAAAGCTTGCGATCCTCCTGCCTCCTGAGAGGAAGGCTGAGAAGCCTTCCTTACCAGCCCACCCCTTGAGTATTCCATGGAAGCCCTGCCATGTGCCTGAAGGGCAGAGGACGGGAGGGGTGTGTGTTGAAGGAGGTTCATGAGCTGTCAGGAGCCTACTGCAGGACAGACTATAAAGGCCCCCTGCTGTGCTCCTCCATTATCTGCCTATTCCTCCCAGACTCCTGGTCTAGGGACATGACTCTAGATGTGAGCTTCTCGCCTTTGTTGGAGTGGTCTGAGTGTTGTCGAGGTAGGACTGCAGAATGGTAAAGCACAGAGACTCACAACCACTTGGATAGAATCACTCACCGCTCTATTTTCTTGTTGGGGGATCTTGGGCAAGTCATTTAGCCTCTTTGAGCCTCAGCTTCCTTATCTGTAAAATGGGATGACAATAGGTGCCTATCTCACAGAGTTGTTGTGACAAAGCAGCACAAGTGTGGAAAGGATCAGGAATAAGCCTGTGGCACATTAACTATTGTTATTATTTATCTAAGACACCTGCCAGGCATCTAATGACATTGGGGAGGGAGGGCAGTGCACAAGGACATGGCATGATTGTCCCCAAGATGATTTACCACCTGGCTTAGATGTCTTCCTCAGACATACTTTCCAGTCCTCTTCCCCCACCAGGCTTCAGCCTCAATCAGATATCTACCAAGTGGTAGTTCTACTGGCCAGTTCCCATCCATCAATCCAGAGAAGAACTTGTCCCATCTGCACTGGCAGGAGGCTGAGGACCTTGCCTGCTGCCTTGGAGGTGACACAAGTAGGAAGTCCAATCCCTATGTTGTCCCCAGGCCACCACCAAATACGTATCCACCCAGGCCAGTTTCTCAATCTCCCAGGAATGGGAGAATGGGAAAGACATGGGGGAGCAGGGACAGGTATGGACACCTTCATTTTCACCCATTTGGATTATTTTCCTGAGATGCCTGCCACCCCTCACCCCAGGCCTCTGCACACACATACTCCATTTCCCTTGTGGGCAGTATAGTCTAGATGGGAAGAATGAACGAATATAATGCATGTAGAACATGCACAGTATATCATGGGGGTGAAGTGGAGCCAGACAACCTGGATTCTAGTCCCAGCTCTACCATTTACTAGAAGTGTGACCTTGGGCAAGTCACTTAACTCCTCAGAGTTTCAATTTTCCCATATGTAACGTGGGATAGCAGTAGTACCTACTTCACAGAACTGTGGCAGGGATGGATGGACACAAGGAAGGCACTTGGGAACAGCGCCGGGCACATGATTAGCTTTTGTGCCTCTACTGAAAGGTCCATAGGGAAGCACATGTCCCACCTCTCCCTACTCCCAGCATCTTTCCCACCTGCCCTAATTAGGGGTAGAAGGAACAGCAAGAACAGGAAATAGAGGACCCCTTTCCTACCCCACAGCCAGTCTCAGGAGACTCTCTTACAAGAATTTCTAGGCCAGGTCACGGGGCCTCAGCAACCTGAAATTTCACTACTCCATCCTCCACCTCACCCCCCAACTCTTTTCGCCAAGCACACCTGAAACTCCCTGGCTGTCATCCTTTTCTGTGAGTATTCTAGCTATTCTTCCTTCTTCCAAATTCCAGGAACTTGGGTGGGAGGGCCAGATCACTCTCAAGGTCCCTTTCTTCCCTGGAGGTGCATTAAAAACTCCACCAGCTTTTCTCAAAGTATGGGTACAGCAGATGACCCTAGGGTGTTTGTTCAACGCACAGATTTTCCATTTCATGCCCGTAGGGCTGAATCCAAATTTGGTGAGTTAGAAAGTGCATTTTAATAAGATCCTAGGAAAAAAAAATTTAGACACATACAAGTTAAAGTTGGGATTTTAATGACAATTAAAATTCCTCTCCCCTCGTTCAAGAAAATAATCACCTGAGGATGATCCGCCAGTTACTGACGTTTCTTCCCAGTCCAGGCGGTCTCAACAGCAATGGGTAAGAAGAAGAGAAGGCATAAAATGGGAACGCGTCCTAGAACGCTGGGGGCGGGCCATGCACCTTCTTCTAAACCTTCATTATCTTCCTGAGCAATTACAGGGCGCCAGGGAAGTCACTATCCGGGGTCACAGTCTCTCCCATCTAGGACGCAGGAGCGGGAAAAAGAGGGCGGCGCTGGGTCACCTGTGCAGTGGTGGAAACTGAGGCCCAGCCGGTTTGGGGCCACGATTCAGAGCCCGAAGAGCAGGACGCTGGCATCCAGGTCTCTGCTCCCACCTGCCCCTGCTGCGAGGGGGCGCCCGGTGCGCGGAGCGGCACTCTGAAACCCTTTCTGTCTATGAAGCTCTGCCACAAATCCAACTTCTTCAAGGCCACAACTCTGGCCTCCACCATCCATCCGCCCATCCATCCACCCTGAACTCGGTCTCTCCCCAGCCTCAATTTCCCCACCCGTTCCCGGTGTGTGTGTCTGGGATGGCAGCTGTGAGAAGCTCGGCAACGGGATTCCCCCACGGGAAAGCTGCCCTGTCCCTCCCCCGGGCTGCGGGAGACCCTGAAGCGAAGCAGGAGGCAGGACGCTGGAGCCGGGAAGCGGCCCCCGCCCGGATTTCCCTCCTGGGTGGGGCTGCCGTGACTCACCCGCCCTCCCCCTGCCGGGGTTTCCTTGTTTGCATTTCTCCTCCTGGCCACGTGGCGGCCGGTGCAGCCACTCACCGCCCCTACTCCGACACCCCGGCACACACCCCAGGGCCCCGCTCCTACCCGCTGGGGTTCCTCAGGCCTCGGGCTAGCGCCCACTCCGCGCACCCGCGGGGCAGACGCCACCCCCTGCGCTGCCCGCCCCCTTCCCCTACGCCCTGCCCTACAGTAAGGCCCAGCGCCTCCTCCCCGCCCCGCTCGGCCTGCCCTCGGGAGGTGAAGGGGCGGGCAGCGCAGGAGGTGTGACAGCTCCCGGCCAGACCAGTGCCAGCTGCAGCCTCGCTTCAGCGCCCCGTGCCAGCTGGCTGGCTCTTTCGACTCGGACGAAGGCAGAGGCTCGGGGCTCCTAGTTGCTGGAGAGGGGGCTCCCCACGCACCCAGCCCCCTACCCATCCAAGAGGGGCCTCTCCACGCAGCTCAGCATCTGGCTGCCCCGGCAGCCGGTCGGGCTCGGAACTGGCTGGCTCTTGTTCACTGCCCGCCGGACTCTGGCCGGCACCCCTCCAGGACCCCCCTGTGGAACTCGCCTGGGGCTCACTGGGGACCCTGCAGCCTCTTGTTAGAGCCTGCATGGCTGCGCAAGCTTGAGGAGAAACATGAAGGTGGGTGAGGTGGGGTCAGAGTCAGGGAGGAGCAGGACAGGGCGGGAGAGGAAGCCGACCCAGTGGGGAGTTTGGGTGGGAGAGGGATGGTCAGGGGAAGGGAAGAGGGGAGGAGGGGTGAGCCAAAGCTGCGTCTGGGGGATCCAGTGAATCCACAGCCGCAGGCTGGGGGGCGTGGAGGTCCTTGCGGAACCTCGGGTCGGGAGGTGGGGCAAAATTCCAGAGAGGACTGAGAAGAAGGGTTGAATCTTCTGTGCAAGCCAGCTGGAGATCCCTAAGTGCACCGGGCTGCAGGCCCCTGTGAAGGTCTTCCGGCCCCTCCCCCGGCTCCTGGCAGATTTGCAGCACCTCCGCCTGACCCGTCCAGAGGACTCTAAGGAAGTGGATCCGCCTGGGGCGGTTGTGCTGCAGTCCAGCTGCCCCAGCCCCTACCCCTGCCCATGGCTGTCCACCTTCTTCCCGACATCACAGGTGGGCTGGCCAGGTGAGAGCCACTGGCAGGTGGGCCCGGCTGTGGATGATAGTCCAGCTCCAGGAGAGCTGCAGGTGGGGGGCCTCCGGGACCTGGTTCCGGAGGGGACACTGCTCAACATGGTGCTGAAGAGGATGCACCGGCCCCGGAGCTGCTCCTACCAGCTGCTGCTCGAACACCGACGCCCCAGCCGCATCCAGGGGCTCCGCTGGGTGAGTGCCCTCTGTCTGCCAGGCCAGGCCAGGCCAGGCACCACACCGAGGCTGGAGGGGGCCTGGACTGTGGCACTGGTGGGCCAGCTTACTCTTTGAGTGCTGAGTGTTCAGCTGGGGTGGGTGGAGGGTGGGGAAGCTTCGCTGCCACAATCTCTGTCTGTGCCTGGGGTGCCTGAGTGTCCCCATTCGGGCTCGGGGCATGATGGGGGAGAGGCCTTTGTCATTTATCCATCACTGTGTGTGCCAGACACTGAGTTAGGTGCTTGTGTGTTCCCTCTGGTTGAGGGGGGAGATACGGGTCCTGTCAGGTGGGGGGTGAAGAGAGCTTGATACTGTTCTTGACACGTCACCATGGGGACATTCTCCCTTAGTGAACAGTTGTGTGGGGCTGATTCTGCTTTTTGATCTTGGGGTGTTTTCGGGGACACTGCTTGGCATCTGGCTCTGGAGCAACTCGGGAGGATTCTGAGAAGTTTAGAGAATGGAGGATGATTGCAATTCCAGTGTTTACCGGTGAAAAACATCTCCAGAGCTGAAGAATGAAGGGTGGAGGAGCTGGGGAGTGAAGGGGACAGGATAATGTCTGAGAGGACCAACCAGCAGGAGTCTTAACAGTCTTCACCTGAGGTTCAGTGATGCACCTGAGGTCGAGTGACGCGGGAGCTGTGTGTGCCCACCTGTGTATATGTGGGAGGCTGAGGGTACTGGGTAGAGGGTTTAGGGGAGGCAGAAACAGGTTTCAAACTTGAGAGTTCAACTCTCATTGTCAAGTCCCTTTGAGTAGAACAACCTTCACCTTCTCCTCCTCCTCCCACCTTTGCCCAGCTGCTCTTTTGATTTCCCAGAATAGGAGGCTGAGTTGGGAAGAGAGGCTGTCAGGAGGAGGGGTCCTCTTCTTTGCAGTTGGAATTGAGCAGGGAATCTGGGTATCCCTCCCAGCTTCCTCTGGCTCTGCCTGATAGGGGCCTCTGGCCTGGGCCTGGTCCCCCACCCTTGGCTCTCTGGTCACTGCAGGAGCTCCTGCTGGGAGCCAGTGGGCTGGAACCCTCCCTCCCTTCTTCCCTCCCAGGCTATAATTACTTATGCATTTCCTGTCCCCTTCCCAGCTTGGAGAGGCAAGGTGGGGGTGTGGGGAAGGTCAGGTACCAGGACAATGAGGTCACTGGAGGGTCCCCTGGGACCCAAAGTCTGGGAGAGGGTGGAGGAGGCCGCCAGGCTGCCTCCTGACTCCTCTGAGTCCCCAGAATTGAAGAGCCGCAGGGCGGAAGGGTGGGGGTGAGGGTTGCTGGAGTGTAAATGGGGTCAAAGGCACAGAAACAAGGCCCCTCCTCTGCCAGGTGTGGGGGATGTGGCAGCTGGTGACTAGAGGGCGCTTAGGTTTTTAGGGCTACAAGCAGGCAGCCCCACCCATTCCTGATACCCATCCCAGGAGAAGGGGGTGGGGTGGTTTCACTCCATTGGGCTGTTTAAGGGACTCTGGGTGCCTATGACATGGCTGCACATTTCACCTCTTGATGATGCCTTTGGCCCATGAAGGGCTCCCAGGAGGGAACAAGAGCCTGTGAGGTATATGCACAGGCAGGGATAAGAGGTAAGGCCAGAGCCCAGGAGACAGGGCTGGGTTCCTCAGACCACACCTACCTCTTAGAAAGCCCATGGGGAAAACCTGTCAACCTCTCAGAGAAGAGGTCTGAAGAGACCGCCTCTTGTTCCTACCTGGACCAGGACAAGAGGAAATGAAAACAGCATACAGCAGGAGGGCCTGAGGTTAGATATAGAAAGGACTTAACCAACTATGGGAAAAGTGACACTGGAATGGGATGAAGAACATCTTTGGAAAATATGAGGGAGAGATGAGGTCTTGCCTGATGTCTGTGGTCAGTAGAAAGGTCAGGGTGGTCTCTGGTGGGTCTCCCAGGCTCGGGGATGCTGAGATGCTTCTCTTTAAGTGATCATTTTAAGGAAAGTGGCCCTGTTCTCTAAAATAGAAGCCATGCTTTCATCCAACCTGTCCAAATAATGGCAGTAGGTAATAGTGACATAGTACTTAATGTCTATGCACTGTTATGACAGCTTTATCTTGATCATATCCAGTAATGCTCACAATAGCCCTGTGGAAATGTCCTAATGTCATCACCCCCATTTTATGGATGGGACAACGGAGGCACTGAGTGGTTAAGTGACAGGGGCAAGATTGCATATCTGCTAAGTGCCAAAGCTGGACTTGCTCCCAGGTAACCTGGATGGGGAAGCCAGGCCCACCCCAGCCTGCTGGGCTGCTCTGTAGCTGCAGTGTCTCACTGATCCCCACAAATCCCCACCCCACATATGGCCTGGCTTAGGACTTAGCCATGACCAAAGGAACTGGTCTGACAGGTCCTCACACTATCTGGCTCTGTGCCTGTCCCTCTAGCCCTGCTCTGACACTTAGTGACAGGGAGGGAGGCTAGGGCAGGCCACTGTGCTGGTACCAGGGGACCTAGTGCCTCCTCTTTGACCCCAAATCCTTCTAGTCCAGAACTGAGAGGAGGAGAGGGGTGAGAACCTCACCTTGACTCATACCAGCTGCTTCTTTCCCACTGAGAGCCCCTAAACTGATACTCAGGGTCATCAGATCCAGACCAAGTCCAGTAATGGTAAAGCATTTTTTTGTACTGTGTAGGGCAGTAGCTGCCCATCATGAAATGATAAAGTTTGATCCAGTTACTGTACCTAACATTTACTAAGCAGTTACTATGAGCCAGACAGTGTTCCATGTGCATCGTATTATTCATTCATTTGATCCTCATAATAACTCTATAGGATAGGTACTATTATGAGCAAAACCCTCATTTTACAGATGAGGAAACTGAAGCACTGAAAGCTTAAATCATCAGTGCAAAGTTCCACAACAAGGCCCTAATGAGAGAACCAGCATTTGAGCCCAGGCAGGTGACTCCAAAGGAGCCCATACACTTGACCCGTGCTGCTGAATAATAGCCCCTTCTCCTCCCCGTTCCCAAGGTGCCCAGTAACAGGGACATTCCAGGAGCTGTGAAGGGCTATGATCACAGCCTCTCTTTGTTTACTGCCCATGGAACATTCCCGAGGGCGTAATACCTCTGCTATCTCTGTATTCCTGACATGGTGGGAGGAGCTCAGAGGTAGGCACAACCGGAGATGATGGGCTATGGAGTCAGACCTGAGTGCAAATCCTGTTTACCAACTGTTAGGGCAGGTTATGTAACTCTGAGCCTCCACTTCTCTGGCTGTCAAATAGGATACAAACACCTATTTCCAGGGTCAGCATTCAAGGCAGAATCATTGAGCAGAATCTTCCATTTCTAAGTACGTGTGTGATTCTGGTCAGTTCCTCCAGCTCTGTGGCCTTCTGCTTTCCTTAGCAAAATGAGAAGATGCCTTACAGTCCCTCCTTGGGCCCCTATTCTCTGACCTTCATGCCCATCCCCTCGGGTAGGACAGGAAATGACCAGCCTGGCTACATGACCTGGTACCTCCCCTCCTAATGTGCCCTCCCAGGTCAGAATAATACCAGGAAGGGAGCTGGTGCTGAAGCGTAGGTTGTGGGCACCAAAGATTGCTGGGGCAGGGACTGGGAAGCCTGGGCATTTTGACATGAACAACAAGAAGTCATTAGCACTCAGGCACTGTTTGTTCCGACACAGGGGGCTGGCTGGGTAGCATTCCTGCCCTTCCTCCCTCCCTGGCTCCTCCTCCTCCTCATTTCCTGTGGTCAAGTCTCCAAGGCTCTGTGTCTGACACTGGACTGGGCCCCATGACCTGGGCAGGAATACCCTTGGGACACCTAGTGACTTCTTCCCAGCCCTGGGCCTGGCGCCCACAGACACCAGACCTCGAGTCTCTGCCTGAGCACATTGGCAAGATGCCCATGCCCAGGGATCTGCCAGCGCCAGGCAGGGACTCAGGCCCCAGGTCTTTTCCAGGGCCTGGAGTATAGGTGGGAAAGCAGGAGAGTTGTTGCTGGAGAGAGGAAGGGAGGGAAACAGAAACAGTCAGGGGCGGTGGGTGGAGTGAGATGGAGCGTGTGCGTGTTTGTGAGTAGGAACATGAGTTTATCTGTCCATAGCTGGTTGTAAGTCCCGCGTATGCATAGCTGAGCTACACAGGGTACTTCACCTTAAGACTTTTGTTTCCCCATAAGTCACAGAGGACAGACAAGACCTGCTCTGCCTATTTCACACCTGATCCTATTTTACCTAGGATCTGATGACATCAAACAGATGGACATGCTTTGTAAACTGTAAAGTGCTCTGCCTTTGGGAAGAAGGCTTGGAGAGGGCAGGACATCCTGAAGGGAGCTGTACACAAACTCCCATTCCTAAGTGGCCAGAAAGGAAAAGTTGTGAGGGGGCTTTCATGGCTGACATCATAGGTCATATGGGAGTCCCTGGTGGCTTGATTGCTACCAAGGACAGGGGAGCCTTGTGAGCCAGTGTTTCTGTGATGCAGCCCATCTTCCTGAGCCATTCCTGTGCGCTGCCAAGGCCTTACTCAGGCTTACAGGGTTATGGACTTGTAGCACCTCGCAGAGGAAGGCAAGCAGCCCCACCCTGTGCTTCGCTGATGAATAATGATGGCCAACGTGTACACACAGCTCCATGCCCGGCAGTAGTTTGAACATTCAATATGTATTAACTCATGCAGTCTTTCCAAAAACTTAGGAATTAGTATTATTCATGCTTTGTAGATCTTATACATAAAGAAGGGGCTGGGATTTAGCTCAGGTGGTAGAGCACCGCTCCGCAATCTCTGAGGTCCCTGGTTGGAATCCCTGCACCACAAAAATGGGAGGACGTGGCAGTCCACTCCCAAGGCAGTCCCAAAACAATCAGCCATTGAAAACCCTGCGAGGGTCGCTATGAGTCAGATATGACTCGATGGCACCCAACAACAACATACACAAGGAAACTGAGGCAGGGAGAGTTTAAATCTCTTGTTCAGAGTCATACCACCAGTAAATGGAGGAGCAAGGATTTGAATCCAGGAGCCTGGCTTGGGGTTTCTGTTTTTAACTGCCAGGCTGACCTGAGGCTCACAGAAGGCGCAGACCTGCCCATGGTCCTGTGATTGGGTACAGAACCTGGGGTTGGGGTCAGGCCTGCAGCCCCAGCCCAGGAACTGGTGTTCCTAGGCCTCCCAAGGTGCTCCTGTCCTGCCCTCTCATGGACCTTATCTCATGTCCTCCTGCTTTTCCCAGCTCCACCACTTCCTCTGCCCCCACAGGGGCTGTTTGCCTGGGCACACCTGGGCCCTGGCTAAGCAGACTAAAATCTTAGGGCTTCTGCCTATAGGGATACAGTGTTCTGGAGTGGAAGGAAGAGAAGGGTCTTCCAAGAAAGGATGGCAGGGCGGGGAAGAGGTGATGCTTGTTGTGCAGGGTACACAGCAACAGCTTATTTACTATACCAGTGGCTACATGGATGCCCTTGAGGCCAGGGAACAGGCAAGAGTGGGAGTGAGTGAGGTGGGAAGGGGTCCCAGAGCTGTTTGAAGGCCTTGCACTGACCTGACACCTCTCCCTGCTGCCCTCAGACCCCACTCACCAGCAGCGAGGAGTCCCTGGATTTCAGCGTGAGCCTGGAGCAGGTAGCAGTGGAGGGGGGTGGAGCTGGAACAGGCAGCAGGCTGAGGGGTTCAGGCGCTGAGCCAGCCACACTCTCCCTCCCTCCAAGGCCTCCACTGAGCGGGTGCTCAGGGCTGGGAAGCACCTGCACCGCCATCTCCTGGCCACCTGCCCGACCCTCATCCGTGACCGAAAGTACCATCTCAGGCTCTATCGGTGAGCAGGGGCCTGCCTACCCATCACCCCAGCCTCCCACTGGTTTCTTTCCTTGCCCCCCTACTCTGGATATTTGGGCCCAGCCCAGCTTCTACAGGCTCAGTATCACCTTTCTGATGGAGAATTTCCCCATTTCCCCTCAATCTCCTTCCATCTGATTCCTTGGCCTCCTCCCTCTTCCCACAGGCAGTGCTGCTCTGGCCGGGAGTTAGTGGATGGGATCTTGGCCCTGGGGCTTGGGGTTCATTCGCGGAGCCAGGCTGTGGGCATCTGCCAGGTGCTGCTGGATGAAGGTGCCCTCTGCCATGGTAAGCCTGGGCCCAGGTGGTGGGGAATAGGATGGGCAGACCTGGGGAGCAGAACTGATGGGGGCTGGGGAGGAGGTGGGTCTCACAGCAGGGACCTCATACCAAATGGCCTCAATTTCCTCTCTTCCACTATGCCTGGGCCTTGGCCCCCCAGTGAAACACGACTGGACCTTCCAGGACCGAGATGCCCAATTCTACCGATTCCCTGGGCTGGAGGCTGAGCCCATAGGAGCTCAGGAGGCAGAGGAGGAGCTGATTGAGGCAATGGCCTTGCTCTCCCAGCGGGGGCCTGATGCTCTGCTCACTGTGGCCCTGCGAAAGTCGTGAGTCACCTGCCAGCCCCAGGACCCCTGCGGCGTTCAGACCCCATAGGCTCTCAGACTCACCTCCGAATGGAAGGAACCAGCAGGACCAGAAGCCCTGAGCTCTGCCCTGTATTCTGCCTGGCCGTGTGAACTTGAACCCCTAGGCCCAGCCAGTTTCTTTTTCTGTACACAAGAGGGTTGGGCCTGAGGACCCTTCCCACCTTGCTATGCAGTGGTGGCTGAGAGAGGATGGTTTTTGCAATCTGTAGGCAGCTCAGGGTTCAAATCCCAGCCCCACCAGCCACTCTGGGTGACCTTGGGTCTCTCCATGCCAGCTTCCTTCTCTGTCAAGCAAGGATAATTGTGCTCGCTTCCCAGAGCTGTTAGGAGGTGGAATGAAATAATGCATGAAAGATTCTTAGCAGTGTCAGGCACCTAGGGCTCAAACCGTAAAGTTCAGTCATTACTGATAATGACTGATAGGAGCAGAGGCTCCATCTGGCCCCAGGCCCGGGCGGGGTGGGTGGCATGGCTGCCCCACCTGTCCCTAGGCCACAGTTTGCCATGTTCCTGCAGCCCAGGTCAGCGCACAGATGAAGAGCTGGACCTTATTTTTGAGGAGCTGCTGCACGTCAAGGCCGTGGCCCACCTGTCCAACTCGGTCAGTCTTCATGGCCAGCCTACTGGCTAAGGGCCCTGTCCCCAGGACCCCCTCCTCCTCCAGGGACTCCCCTAGGGCTCTACTATTTGGCCAGGGGACAGTTCCCATCTTTCCATCTATGGCATGAAGTTTCTGACTTCTTGATCCCAGCTCTGAATCTGAATGTCTTCCCTGCTCTCTTGGCATTTCCTCCCCTCACTTGCCTCTGCACATCCCAGGAACACTAGGCCTGGCCACATCTCTGTCCCTAGCGCTCACGTCCTTGAGGCTGTCTTGCCCCCCAGCCTGACCCTCTTCACCTGAGCTTGCTGCCACTGACCCTCCTCTCCCACCCACAGGTGAAGCGGGAATTAGCAGCAGTTCTTCTCTTTGAACCACACAGCAAGGCAGGGACTGTGTGTAAGTGGGGCTAGGTACCGGGCCAGGCAGAAGGGGTATGTGAGATGGGGTAGGGGGGGCATGTCTGATCTGTGCCTCTCTCAGTGTTTAGCCAGGGAGACAAGGGCACCTCTTGGTACATCATCTGGAAGGGATCTGTCAATGTGGTGACCCATGGCAAGGTAAGTCCTCCCTCCGGCCCACCCCAGGCTCCTGGGCTGTAGGTGCTCCCTGGCTGTGGGGGTGGGCATGGCTTTTGCCAGCCCTAAGGCTGATGCTCTCCCACAATCCCTGTCTGGGTCTGTATCTGCAAGGGCTGGAGTTGGGTAGGCTGTGACTAAGTCCTCGCTACAGGGGCTGGTGACTACACTGCACGAGGGAGATGACTTTGGACAGCTGGCTCTGGTGAACGACGCACCCCGAGCGGCCACCATCATCCTGCGAGAAGATAACTGTCATTTCCTGCGTGTGGACAAGCAAGACTTCAACCGCATCATCAAGGTGCTGCTGTGGGAGGGCAGGAGACAGGGCCCAGAGAAGTAGGGTGGGGTAAAAAGTAGGCACCCCAGGGCGTTTGTGAGAAGATGCTGGGCTATGAGGCTGGGAGTGGGCACTGTAGGCCTCGGGGCGTATGTGTGGAAGTGAAGGTTTGTAGCACGCCTGGGGCTCAGGGAGACCTGGGGCCTGGTATGGGAGACCAGGGGACTGGTTGGGGCGCAGAAGGTGAGGCCTGGGGTGAAAGAAGGGGGCAGTGACATGGAGAGCAGGGTCCATGCAGAGTGTTGGTAGAGGGCCTCCAGCTGGGGGGTGTGGTAAGAGGCACAGGTGGAAACAGGCTCTGGGTCCTTAGGAGCTTTAGAGGCTCAGGGACGGGAAGGGAGGAGGTGGCAGAAGTGTCCGAAGAGGAGTCCTGGCTGTGTCAACTTTGAGTGTGGCTTGTTCTACAGGATGTGGAAGCAAAGACCATGAGGCTGGAAGAGCATGGAAAAGTGGTGTTGGTGCTGGAGAGAACCTCTCAGGGCACTGGCCCTTCTCGTCCCCCAACCCCAGGCAGGAACCGGTAACACACCCACCGTGCTCCCTGTCCACGCTTCCCTCCTGCTCCCCGAGCTCTGCTCTTTCCCTGTGTATGTCAGGTCCCTGCCCTCTGGCTGCCTGCGGGTGGGAGGCATCGAGAGGTGAGGACGTACCCCTTGAATCAGCTCCCTCTGACCCCAAGGTGGGTCAGGGTGGGCCCATGGGGAAGATTGATTATTGATGTCTGTCTGGATGTGGGAGGCAGAAGGAGTGGCACACATGCCATAGATCGGCCATTTCTGCTAGGTATATGGTGATGTCTGGCACCCCAGAGAAGATCCTAGAACTTCTGTTGGAGGCCATGCGGGCAGATTCCAGTGCTCATGGCCCAACAGGTAGGAGCACAGCCTGTTCTCTGACTCATTGGGTGGTCAGTGCAGCCTGGGAGTGGCCTCTGACCTCATCGAGTATTGGGTTGGTCCATGCAGCTAGTTGGCAGGAAATCCTCTTACCTGCGCTCTTGGCTTGGGTGGGGAGTGCTGTCACAGGGGCTGGGCATTGCCAGTACATTGCCTGTGATGGGCGTGGGGAAGGGATGCTCCAGGTGTGCATTTACCTGTGCTTAGTCGTGGCCTCTGAAGCTCACCTCATCCCTCACCCTGCCCAACAGAGACCTTCCTCAGCGATTTCCTCCTGACCCACAGTGTCTTCATGCCCAGCGCCCAGCTCTGTGCAGCCCTCCTGCACCAATATCCTTCCAGCCCCAGGGAAATGAGTGTAGGGGATGAGATGGGGTGTGGGGTTGAGGAAGGAGTGCCTGTCGCCATGGCTGTGGTGAGCCCACCCCCGTTCCAGCGCCATGCCAGGCCCAGCTGGTTGGTGGGCCCTGGGCACCCTGTCGCCCCAATAGTCAGCTGTAGCAAAGGGCCCCAGTTGCATGTCCTGGTTCCCTTGACTGGTGCTCACCTTCCACGCGGAGTCCACGGAGCCTGCCGGAGGCAGTGAGCCAGAGCGCAGCACTTACATCTGCAACAAAAGGCAGCAGATCCTGCGGCTTGTCAGCCGCTGGGTGGCCTTGTATGGCCCTATGCTCCACACCGACACCGTGGCCACCAGCTTCCTCCAGGTACCTGGGAGTGAGGCAGGGCTGCCCTGGTTGCCTGTGGCGGATGCAGCTACAGCAGTCCCAGGGAATCTCGGCTTTTCACAGAAACTCTCTGACCTGGTGAACAAGGACACCCGACTAAACAACCTGCTGAGGGAGCAGTGGCCAGAGAGGCGGCGACACCACAGGTGGCCCCTTGACTGAAGTTAATTGGTCCTATCCATGGCTGGCAGTACAGGGGACGGGGGGAGGGCAGGTCCTCATTTCAATGAGCTGCTCTTCTCAGGCCCTTGGCTGTTCACCCTCATATTCACCCATTCTCACGCGGCCCACTCATTCTGTGGGCCAGTGCACCTGCTGCTCTCTCCTCCTCCAGGCACATTTATTACCTGATATCCTGTGCCAGGGCTGGGATTTAGCTCAGTTGGTAGAGCACCACTCTGCAGTCTCTGAGGTCCCAGGTTCAATTCCCAGCACCATAAAAATGGGAGAAGGATGTGTAATTCACTCTGAGGCAATCCTGAAACAATCAGACATTGAAAACCTTATGAGGGTCACTATGAGTCAGAGACAACTCGACAGCACCTAACAACAACAGCAACAACAACAACAACCCTGTGCCAGTCCCTGCCGGCCATCCATATGTTCCCTAGAGCACACCTTGCCTTCCAGACATCCCGTTAGGGAGCCGGGGCTGGGGGTGGGTGATGGCTCAATGGGAGCCCTGGGCCTCCCTGCTTCTCCCTGGCCTCAGGAAATTACAGACCCTGGGGACCTAGTCCCTAGTCCTTCTTACCCCTTTCTATGTGCTATTCCTCAAATCTTAGTGGGGACAGGATGGGACTAAGCAAGGGCTTGCCTGCTGCTGACCCTCCCAGGTCTCTGGCCTGCAGGGACACCTGGTAGTCCTCCAACTCTCCTTCTTACTCCGCAGGTTGGAAAATGGCTGTGGGAGCGCATCTCCTCAGATCAAGGTGCCTGCCCTGCCCCTTTGTCCCTCTGCCTGGCTCTGACTCCTCCCCTCTGCTGTGTGAGGGAGGGCGGGAGAGGGTGAGGGAGGGTTCCCACATGCAGACCCATCCTGGGCCTGTTATTCCTTTGGGAGGTATTCATGCCCACAGCTTGAGCTGGGAGGTGAGGTGGGGTGGCTGGGTTCACTACTGAGGTCTGGGGGTTCCTGTTGGCCCATGCCTGGGAGCCCAGAGGAAGGCAAGACCCCCTGGGAAGTCCAGGTGGCCAGCGCCATTCCCAGCTGGGGCTGGGGGGAGCAAGGAGGGATGAGAAGATGTGGTTGGGGAATGATAGGGAGGGGACTGGGAAGAAAGGCAGGCTGGGCTGGTTGTGGGGAGCGGTGCATTGGGGATACGATGCACACACCTCCCCTCAGCCCGCCCAGCAGCCTGGCCCCTCATCCCCTCTCCCTCCTGCTGGCTGGAGGCCCCCACTGGTTCCTTCCCTTCTCTAGGTGAAGTTTGGCCTCACCTCAACCCCCCCAGGACCTTTCTTTGGCTCTTTGCCTGACTAGATCCTCCTTGTTCCAAACACAACCAAAGTGTTGTGTTCCTAGAGAGGTCCCCTCACAGCTCCCTATCCAGAGCACCCCTCCTCTCCACCCCTTCCTCTGGTGTCCTCTATGATTTTCTTCAAAGCACCTCACCTTGTGGAGTATTTTTTGTTGTTGACTTGGGTATTGTGTGTTAGTATCTGTCACATTCCACTAGGATGTCAGCTTTGTGCATGAGGGGCCCTCTGCTGTGTTTCCCCTGAGCCCACCTGCTGCCCTGTGCTTGATTGACACTTGGGAGCCAATGCTGAGTGGCCCTTGCATGCCAGGCCCTGGGCGAGCCTTGTGTGATGGTGTTGGTTTGGCAGGGCCATGCCTGGCCTGACCGCTTACAGTCAGGCGAGGGGCTGAGCCCCGCAACACCCTCATGATGTGTAAACACAGACTGGGGCTCTGAAAGCAGAGAAGGGCTAGAACTGGTTGGGCATGTGAGTTTAGGCAATGTCCCTGAGCCGAGAGCTGTGGAGGCTGAGGGTCAAGGTCAAAGAGGACACCAGAGGAGGCCAGGGAGGTGGGCAGGAGCCAGAGCGTGAAGCTCAGAAAAATCTTTGGTCTTTGTCCTAAGTTCAAGACAAACTGTTGAGGGGTTTGAGCCAAGGATTGCCCGGATCTGCTGTGAGATTTGAATAGGTCAGCTCGAGAGCCTGTCTGGCGGACAATGGCGGCCTTCAGTTCCAAGCTTGGATGGCTCTGCTCAGGCGGATGGGGGTGGGGTGACAGCTGGGCCATTGCAGAGAGTAAGGAGTGAGGCCCCAGGACAGGGGGGCCAGTGTCAGGCTGAGCAGGCATGCAGCGGGCATGGAACCATGTCAAAGAAGGACACCTAGAAAGAGGTGTCAAGCTTTGGGGAACGGGGAGGAGCCGGGCCCGGAGCCGTGTGGGCAGGAGTGGTCTGAAGGCAGGATGAGAGGGTCCCATGGGAGTGAGGAGGATGGGTAGATGGACCCTGGGTGTGGAGGGTCCAGGGGGTGTTTGGGGCAGGGCCTGGAGAGAATCCAGCCCTGGTGGTCATGTTTTGAGTGTCATCCTTGTGCAGTGGCGGACTCTGAGGAGGGCGTGAGCCTTGGAAACCTAGGGACAAGCAGGGAGCAAGGGCTGGACCTGGGTATCTGCCACATGCAGAACGGGAGGAGGAAGCATTGTACCAGAATTAGAGAGAGCAGACAGACAGGAAGGGGGCCTGTGTGCGCACAGCTCACCAGCAGAGGTTCTGCGGGGCTGGTGTCCCACTGCGAGCCTACTGTGGGGGGACAGAGCAGCTGACACAGTAGTGTTGGAAGCTGAAGAGCACAGAGGGAGGAGGGGCAATTGTGATTCCAGCTCTGCCCATTAGCTGCCATGTGGCCTTGGGCATGTTGCATACCTTCTTTGAACCTCATTGATCTCAGGCCATAAAATGAAAACAATAATAATGCTTTGGTGGAGGGGCTTTAGTGTATATTTAGGTACTTAAAACAATGTGTGAGAGACTGCCTGGGAACAGTTAGGGTTGGGAGAAAGACCTGGCAACCTACTCCCAAAAATCAATCCACCATTGAAAACCCTATGAATAGCAGAGAAGCACTGACAGTAGTGTTATGCTTGCTGTACACAGGGTTGCTATGAGTTGGACATTGACTCAACAGCACCTGACAACAACAACAACAACAACAACAACAACATCAACATCTGGTTCATAGTAAATGGTAGCTGAAGGAGAGAAGGGAGGAGAAAATGGGTGCAACAGCAGAGGTGTTTTCAGCCTAGAGTAGCTCTGGGTCTGTTTGTGGAGGAGGCAGCAGTCACATGTGGTGGGGTTCATGCTCCCCCACCTTGGACCTGTGTCTCGTTCGAGCCTGGGCCCCAGGGCCTTACCTAGGCTCAGGTTAATGTGTGCTGTAGTGCTGAGGGGATCCCTGCTCCTGGAGACAAGGTGACAAAGGCCCCTCCCTGTCTTCTCCCTGTGTGTGGTCCCTCAGGGTCCTGGAGCCTTTCTCTCTCCCTCCCAGGCCCGGAACACACCTGTTTGGCTCCCCACCCAAGACGAGCCCCTCCCCAACAGCAGTGGTGCCATCAGAGTTGGGGACAAAGGTGGGTTGTCCTAGCCAGGGGGCTGGCCTCCTTTGTCCTGCTGTGGGGTCACCTTGACCTCAGGGTGCCTGGGCTGAGTGGGGAGCACCGGATAAGGGGGGATCTTCTTGGGTCTCTGCTCCAGGTTGCCAGGCAGGTCTGCACCCTGTGCTCCCCTCCCGCCTGCCTGGCCAGCCCTGCTCTCCCTGCCACTTCCTGCACTCACCGGGCCTGCCTCTTGGGGGGTCTTACCACTGCTGAGCTGCCCTGTCCCTCCTGGGGTGGGGAGGTCATGCAACCCCTCCCAGAGCTCAGCCTCATCCTCTACAGTCCCCTATGACATCTGCCGGCCCGACCACTCAGTGCTGACCCTGCAGTTGCCCGTGACGGCCTCCGTGAGAGAGGTGATGGCGGCGTTGGCCCGTGAGGACGGTTGGACCAAGGGGCATGTGCTGGTGAAGGTCAATTCTGCAGGCGGTGAGTTGTGTGTCTGGATGACCTCCTGGGAGGGTGCCCTCAGATCAGGCCCAGACACCACCCCACCATTAAGATCATTATCATCTTTATCACCTTCATCAATGTAACAATGTAGCATTTGTGGGAGGTTTATGCATCTGTTCAAACTACTTTACCTGTCCTGTTACCCAAACTCCTCTGGAGCCTGCTGCCTGCCTTTGATACCAGCTCTTTGCTCACTAGCTATGTGTCCTGGGGCAGGGCGCTTAATATCTCTGTGCTGGATTTCTTCATCTTTGAAATGGGGATAACAAGAGGTCTTGCCTCCTAGAGGAACTGTGAGGATTAAACCAGCTAATCTATAAAAGAGTTTGGAAAAGTCTGTGGCACATAGCACAATATAAATTGTTGTTGTTAGGTGCTGTCGAGTTGGTGTCCAACTCATAGCGACCCTACGTACAACAGGTGAAACACTATTATCAGTGCTTCTCTGCTATTGATAGGGTTTGCAATGGCTGATTATTTTTTGGGAGTGGGTTTCTGGGTCCTTCTCCCAAGCCTACAGTATCTGGTGTTCCCAGGCGGTCTCCCATCCAAGTACTAACCAGGCCAGACCCCGGCGCTTATCTTCTGAGATCTGACGGGGTTGGACGCCACAGGGCTACAGCTGCAGGCACTATATAAGTATTAGCTCTGTCATTAGCATTCCTATCCATTCATTTAATCCTAATAAACTGATGGGAGGAAATTTTATCCTATTTTCAGAAAGGGAAACCAGGCTCAAGTGGATAAAGTGGTTTCCCCAAGCCTCACATATTGAGAATGGAGCTAGCCTTTGGACTTAAGTAGTTCTCTCTCTCTCTTTTTTTTGCAGTAGTAGAGGTTGAACCCAGGGCCTCTTGCTTGTGTGCTTTGCAAGTGCTGGACCACCGAGCTGCACCCCCAGCCCGTTTTTTTTTTTTTTTTTTTTTAACTGCTTTTGAGACAGGGTCTTGCTAAGTTATGCAGACTTCCTCTGGTCTCGAACTTGCGATCCTCCTGCCTCCACCTCCCAAGCCACTGGGATTATAGGCGTGCACCATTCTGTAGTTCTCTTTTTTTGAGACAAGGTCTAGTTATCTAGTCCAGGCTGGTCTGGAACTCTTGATCCTCTTGCCTCCACCTCTGAGTGCTGGGTGTGTACCACCATGTCTAGCTGTCCTTGTTCAGTTAGTCATTCAGCAAACATTTTTGGGGATAAGCTATGAAGCAACAATGTGCTAGAGGTACCAAAGCAGGTAAGATAGATCAGCTGGCGAAGAGCATAGCCTGGACTCCCAGACCAACCACTGTCTTGCTGTGTGATCCTGGGCAAGGTATTTAACCTCTCTGAGCCTCCATTTCATCTGACAAATGAACACTCTCATTCTATTATCATGAGGGACTGCTGTGGTTATCAGACTAGCGATGATTTGTGTCAAGCATGAAGCAAGGGGCCTGGCATAAAGTCAGTGCCTAGACTGTTGCATGAGAATTACCAAGACCTGATTTCAGAGAACTTGGCACATTAAAAGCCACTGTTCTCTGTGAAAGTGCAACCCAGGCTTGGCTGGAGTATTCAGGAATTGAGGGCAGTCAGGGCATAATGGCAAGGGGTGGAGATGAAAAAAGCCTTCTCCCTTCAGGAACTGAGCAAAGACTGATGAGGTCACCTGTGTGCACTGCTCTGGGAAGCACTGCCCTCTGGTGGCCACCTGGTGAGTTGCGGTTGCCCTATTTGAGACCCTACTATGTGCTAGGCATCTTTAGACCACTGATTCCCAGACTGCTGATTGACACCTATATCAGTAACCATTGTTTTATTACAAATCCCCCACTAAGTGTATATTTGTTTATAAATTATATGTGCATATATATTACGTCCTTAATTATATGTAATTATAAACCTACACACAAAATAAAATACAAAACAGTTGATAACAATAAATATAAGTAGAAGAACTAATGTTTTTTCTGGACACATGGATAGTCATGTATGCCTTACTTTGGAGGGTACTGGTCCAGGGACTGAGGGCTCAAATATGACTAAAAACAATCGCTGTCCATAAGGAGCTGATAAAAATCAGCATCAAGACCTGGTGTTTCCCAATTTTCAAAGGGCCTTTTATATGCATCATGTACATATAGTCATACTTAGTAAGTTAACTCACTTGACTTGTGAAGTAGTCAGGCAAGTCTTATTGTCTCCATTTTACAAAGGAGGAAACTGAGGCTCAGAGATGTTGAAACATTGCCCAAGGTCAGTGTTTCTCACTGAGAATTCCTTTCATCTCCCTTGGGTGCTGCCCTTGGCAGTGTGGAGGTGTGGACACATTCATCTGTGCACTTCGAGTCCCTGCCCACACCTCCAGCCAGTATAGGAAGGACCTTCTGAAGCAAGGACTCTGCCCTAGCCTCCAGCTGGTCCCTGGCCTCCCTCCCAGCCCAAACCCAGCCCGCACCCAGCCCAGCCTCTGCTCTCTTTACAGATGCCATTGGTCTGCAGCCAGATGCCCGTGGTGTGGCCACATCCCTGGGGCTCAACGAGCGGCTCTTTGTTGTCAACCCACAGGAAGTGCATGAACTGGTAGGGACCAGGCAGGGAGCCAGAGCTCCTGGGGGAATGCTGTTTCAAGGGTGTCAGGGGTGGGTGCTGGGGGAGGGCCACAGGGAAAAGGGGAGGGTCTGCTCTGGTGGCTGCTGGGTCTTCAGGGGAAGAGGAAGGAGTGGGCCTCAGGTGATGGGGACATTCCAAAGATTAGGAGACATAATGCTGGTTGGGAGCTCCCAAGGAGAAAGAGGAACTGCCTTAATGAGAGGCTCTCCAGGGCACAGAAATCCCCCAAGGAGGGGTCCCAGCATGGGGGAACTGGGAAGCCCCATAGTCCAGCTGCTTGCACCCCTAGAGGGCCTCCACTCTGCAGGACGCACCCCACTGCCCCTGTGACCGCAGGCAGAGTCTTTGCCCCAAGCCCTCTCTCCCTTCCCCTCTCCCTCTCCGCTGGATTCCTCAGGCTCCCCCTGAGTACTCTCCCACCTGCAGACCCCACATCCCGAGCAGCTGGGGCCCACCGTGGGCTCTGCTGAGGTGCTGGACCTGGTGAGCGCCAAGGACCTGGCAGGCCAGCTGACAGACCACGACTGGAGCCTCTTCAACAGTATCCACCAGGTGTGAGAGGAGAGCAGCGGGGAGGAGAGCGGGCCACGGCGCCCCTGTGGGCCTGACGCACACTGACCTGTCCTCTGCACTGTCCAGGTGGAGCTGATTCACTACGTGCTGGGCCCCCAGCACCTACGGGATGTCACCACTGCCAACCTGGAGCGCTTCATGCGCCGCTTCAACGAGCTGCAGTACTGGGTGGCCACAGAGCTCTGCCTCTGCCCTGTGCCAGGCCCTCGGGCTCAGCTGCTCAGGAAGTTCATCAAGCTGGCGGCCCAGTGAGTGCCCACTGGGGTGGTGAGATGGATGGCTTCCATCCTCAGGCCAGCCCCCTTTCTCCGCTGTGTTGCCAGATCTGCCATCCCCTTTGCTCCTGGGTCCCTCTGGAGCCTCTGCCTCCCACCTCACCCTGCAGAGGCAGTGCTGGCTGCCTGTCCTGGACCCTAGCTGGGCAGCTGTGAGGGGCACCGTGGGTATGGCTGCTTCCCCTGAGGTCTCTGGGTCTTCTGCTCACAGCCTCAAGGAACAGAAGAATCTCAATTCCTTCTTTGCTGTCATGTTTGGCCTCAGCAACTCAGCCATCAGCCGCCTGGCCCACACCTGGGAGGTAGGTGCTCCTGGGGTCAGGCCTTCTGCCCTCCTGGAGGATGGCTAGGGTGGGGCTCCCATCGCGGCAATGACGGCACACTCCCCTCTCCTTCGCAGCGACTGCCCCACAAGGTCCGGAAGCTGTATTCAGCCCTTGAGAGGCTGCTGGTGAGTCTTGATTTCCCAGCAGCCTTTTTGCCTGTCCTTAGTCATTTTCTGGGTTCCCAGTGCTGACTCAGGGCCTGGTTCCCTCTGGCCTGTGGGTCTGGGGTGTGTGGTATTGTGATGGAGGTCATATGGTGTGGTGTTCCCTCACTGTGCTTGTAGGGGGCATTTGCTTTCCACTTGGGACCCCCTGTAAAGACCAGGACAGATCATGTGGGGTGTCCTGGGTCTGAGGTCCCCGGGGCCATCAGAAGGATGCTAGACTCCAGCTGTTCTGCCGAGGACTCAGGAAGGAGGCCTGGTACTAAGCAGCCCCCGTGAGCCAGGGCTGGTCAGTGGCCCCCCCAAGAACCCTGAGGGCCTCGGGAGCCCAACTAGGGCAAAGCTGAGGAGAATTGAGGGGCTAAACCCTCCATCTCCAGGAATTTCTGAGTGTATTGAAGTGTTGGAGGAGAGAATGGAGCCACAGTGGTGTTAACAGCATAGTCCCGAGAGCTTTTAAGAAAGCAGCTCACTTTGTGCAGTTTAAGAGGTCCAGAAGAATTTACCCGCCAGATAGAGACACAGACAGACAGACCCTTAGAAGCACAGAGAGTTTTCCTAGAAGCCTACACACCCTCATGACTAATGGGACTAAAGGCCATGGGAGTTCCCTAGGGGCTGAGAGAACTCAGGCAGCCATGCTCAGGCTCTGTTGTGCTCTGCAGGGCCTGCCTCAGTGAGACACAGGCTGAGGGAGGCCAGGCTCAGGGCCTCTCAGAGTGAGATAGGGTGTTTTGTGGGGGTTTGAGGCAGGCTATGGTGTACAGTCCCCCTCCACTGTGGCTTCTCTCTCTCAGGACCCCTCCTGGAACCACCGAGTGTACCGGCTGGCCCTCACCAAACTCTCTCCTCCCATCATCCCCTTTATGCCGCTTCTTCTCAAAGGTAGGGGGCTGCTGCCCTTCCCGCTCCATCCCCTGGCCTGTCTGGATGTCCACCCAACACAGTCCGATGGTTATACCCTCAAGCACCAAAGCCCTGGGGAGCACAGAGCCCAATTAGGAGTTCACAGGCTAGATGAGTTAAGACTGGAACGCAATAGGGCTGCATGGGAGGGCCTAGGTCCTAGGCCCTAGGGCCACCAGGAAATTGCTGCAGGTCAGAAGGGGGCCAGAGGCTGAGGGCAGTTGGGCTGAGACAGGCCTTGGGTTCCCCTTTGTTGGCCCTTCACCTTTCCTGGGCTACAGGAGGAGGATTTTGGGGACCAATGAGCAAGGCCATCCCTTTGCAGACATGACCTTCATTCACGAGGGAAACCACACGCTAGTGGAGAATCTCATCAACTTTGAGAAGATGGTGAGTTCAAGGAAAGTGGCAGCTGCCATTGCTCTGGCATGAGGATATGACAATGGCTTGGGAGGGGGCAGTGTGGGAGGTGGCTGAAATTTATTATAAATAATAGAACCTGAAGCTGGGTGCAGTGATGCACACCTGTAATTCCAGCTCTTGGGGAGGCTGAGGCAGGAGCATCTCAAGTTCAATGCCTAGGCTCAAAACAAAACAAAAAAGATAGAACTATGAGGACTGGTTGCTAAGTAGGCCCTGCCTCACTGTACTGCACCCCGAAGGGTCTGCTCTGTATTGGTGTGCGACTGCCTCTGACATGCCATCTTTTAACCAGACCCGCTTCCAGCCCCTTCTCTCTGAGCCCTTCCTGACCTCTGTCTTCTGTCTACTGCCTGGTCCCTGCTGGGCCTCTGGGTATGCTGGGGTGAAGAAGCTGTGACCCCAAATCTTATAGCCCTCCAGTCCCCAGGAGCATAGACAGCATTCAGAGTGAGTCTGGACTCCAAGCTTCCCCTACCCAGGCCAGATCTCACGCCCTTGTGTTCCTGCAGCGCATGATGGCCAGAGCTCTCCGGATGCTGCACCACTGCCGAAGCCACAGCGCCGGTGAGAGATTGGTCCCCCTGGCGGGAGCCCCTGTCCCCTGGGAGGCCAGGATGTGCCCCGTCACCCTGACTCCCCTCTCACCCACCCAGCGCCTCTCTCACCACTCAGAAGCCGAGTTTCCCACCTCCACGAGGACAGTCAGGCCTCGAGGATTTCCACATGTAAGTTGGGGGGCCAGGGGTAGATGCTGATCACACTTGCCAGGTGCCAGGGACAGAGCTGGGCCCTTATGTCTGTGATATTGGCACCTTGTCACAGTGCCTCTGTGAAGCAGGAGATGCTGTTACCCCTAGTTAAAGGAGGAAATAGCTGGCTCCTGGAAGGAACTTGCCAGACACCCCATTAGTCAGTGGTAGAGCTGGGACCCAGGCTCTCTTAAAAGCCTGCAGTTTTAGTTCTTTAGTTATTTTTGATTGCCTCTTAGATTTATGAAGTAGGATTAATGATAATCCATGGTTCATATCACAATGCCATCACTGCTTTTTTATGTATACATTTCTTCTGATACAATGAATACGTCTGGACCCAATTCAAGTATGAGAACATTGGCAGTAACTCAGGTCTCCTGTGTCCATTTGCCTCTCCCCGCCCATGGCAGCCCCTATCCTGAATTTTAGTTACTCATTTTCTTTCTTTTTCTTTTTTTCTTTTTTGAGATATGATCTTACTGTGTTGCACAGGCTGGCTTTGAACTCCTGAGCTCAGTCGACCCTCCCACCTCAGCTTCCCAAGTTTCTAGGACTATAGGCTCATGCCTAGCACCTCACTGAGTTATTCATTTTTTGCTTTTTAAAATAGCCTTATCTCACACCCCACAGACCTCTTTGAAACCCTTCATATTATATAATATACGCACACACAGAGGTATGTACACACCCACACCAAATTAGTTTTGGTTATTTTTCAACTGACTAAAAGGGGTCCTGTGTTGCCTGGAATCTTGAGGATCTGCCCTTTTTAGATTCTGTGCTCTTAACCACTATGCTGTCTGGCCCCTGGGGCCCAGCGCCTGATGACAGGGTGCATGGTAGAAGCAGGAAAGATGGCCCTGCCCCTTGGAGACTGAGGGATGGGTTCTGCAAAGCGTCCTCAGTGCCTCCCTGATGGTTCTCCCCTAACCAGGCTCGGAGCAGTCCCTGAGCACCCGGAGTCCAGCCAGCACCTGGGCTTATGTCCAGCAGCTGAAGGTCATCGACAGCCAGCGAGAACTCTCCCGCCTGTCCCGGGAGCTGGAGCCGTGAGGAGGGGCTGGGGCTGGAGCAGGCACTTCCTGCTGGGAGAACCAGGGCCGGCCGGCCAAGAGGCACACAGGCCAGCCACAGCTGGGCAGGGCTCTCCGAGGAGTGGACTCAAGGCCCTGGAGCAGGCGGCATGGAGGCAGCTGTCCCCTGTGATAACTGGAGGCTAAGGAGGACCTTTGAGGAGTGGAACTGAGCCAGGGCCCAAGGCCAAGGAATAGGGGACAGCAAGGCCCTGGGAGTGGGTGGAAGAGCTGCGCGATGCGGGACTCACGTTCAATAGAGAGCTCTCTGTGCCAGGTTTTCCCAGCTTCTATGCCTCATGGCTCTGTTGTCCAGCCGTCACCAGGCCCCCGCACTGGCTTTCACAGTGGACTGCGCGAGAGACACTGCATATGTGTGGCATGTGCGCCCAGGGCTTGAGGCCGTGCCCTGGAGCTGGGCAGGGCGTCCTGCTTTTCTTTCCACCCCGGCTGAGATAAACAACTGGGTGTGGGCAGAGCTGTGGCCGGGAGTGGTGGTCTCTGAGGAGCTTTATTGTTCCCTAAGTTCACAAAGATCTGTGTGTTCTGTGGGGGGGTGTGGCAGAGAAGGTAGATCCTGCCCTGTGCAAGGGCACTGTGGAGGAGGTCGCTCCCAGAGCTGCTGACCAGCAACTCACCACTGCAGTCAGGAGCAAGGCAGGGTTCCCGGGAGGCTGGGTGCTGCCCAGATGTGCTGCCCAGCCTGGAGGCCCTGATCCAGGCAGCCAGGAGAACAGTCAGCTCTCCACGGTGGGGACTACTGCAGTCCAGATGCAGCTAGCATCTTCTACCTGCTTCCTCCTAACCCCAGCCCCTGTTCCTCTGCCCTTGACCCTGCTGGGTGGTGTTCACACTGAGTTAGGGCTCCCAGACAGGTGGGGGAAGAGAAGACACAGAGGCAGAGGCTGCTGGGGACTGCCCACCCCTGCTGAGGCCTCAGCCTTCTGGAAAGCTGCATTTCTCCTCTGTGATGAGAGTGGCCCCAGTGACCCCTGATGGGGTTAAATCCTCTCTTTACCCTCTCAACACTTCCCTCAGGGCCCTGCCTTCAGGCTGGGCCCCACCCTCTCTGCTGGCCTTGCCCTGGTGCCTGGCCTGAGAGACTTCCTGCCTCCAGGAAGGGCCCAAGTGGGTGCCAAGACAGCACAGCCCTCGGGCATCCGGAGGAAGCAGAACCGCACACCTGCGGGGATGTGGGTGGCTGGTGTGGCCCCAAACTTGCTCTGCAGGCCCCGCAGCCCAGGCTCAGGCTTGATACACCCTGCCTCCCCCAGCCCTCCATGCTGCCGGAGTCCTCAGTCCAGAGGTCAGGGAGACATGTGCCAGCTACTCCAAGAAAAGATCAGAGCCCTTGGCATGGAGGCCACACAGCAGGGGTGAGACCTCAGGTTTCTAATGAATCTGAGCAAGGCATCCCTCCATCTGCAACCTGGGTACAATGATCACCACCCGGCTGTTAGCGACAAACAAAACTACAACTCCTGTGCTGGGCAGAGGTGACCATCACAGTCCTGTGCCTGTGGCCTGGTAGACAGCATTACCTAGAGTGACCTCCAAGATATTGGCATGGAGCCAATGGCAGGGGTGACCAAATCAGTTCCCTTGCCCATGGGCAGGGAGGGGGGCTCATAGGCACTGAAGCTTCTGGAGCTGAGCTGTTGTGACTTGAGGACCAAGCCTCTGTGAGTCAGGAGCCCCGGGAGCTTTCTGCTCTCCTAAGCCACTGATGTTTCCCTCAAGGCCATGCCAGTCAGGCAGCCACAGCCCTTCACCATCCTCCAAGGCTCCAAGATGAGACCAGCCAGCCATGTGTCAGTGGTCCAGTGATGTGACAAGCTTTTGTCCTTTACCAGCTTACTTCTCTGGTCACACCTACATCCTGATGAGCTTTTTGTATGTGGATCTTCCTTCCATCTCAGGTGACCCTGTGCCATCCCATCAGCTGCTCTGTCCCTTAGGCAGGACCCCTTTGAGCCTGTTGGAAGAGGCCTTGCAGGAGAACACTGCCCAGGGTAGGAAGGGGGGACATAGACTCGGGAAGCTGGGACACAGGGACCGGTCACTGTTGGAGGACAGGGAGATGGGGAAGGGCAGGCTGCACATATGGTGGGCTCGCGATACTCAGGCATGAGGTGGGGCAGGGAGGCGGCCCAGGCTGTGTGGGGGCGCTTCTTTGTGTCCCAGAACCCAAGGCTGTGATGGAACTAGGAATTCATGGGCCTGCTGAGCCAGAGGCCTGAGGGACGGGATCCAGGATTCTGCTGTCAGGTGCTGTGGTGCACACCTGTAATCCCTACAACTTGGGAGGCTGGAGGAGGAGGATCTCAAGTTTGAGTCCAGAGGCAGCCCACATACCTTAGCAAGATCTTGTCTCAAGATAAAAAATAAAAGTGGGGCTGGGATTGTGGCTTACTCATAGAGGGTGCAAGAGGTCCTGGATTCAACTCATTATGGAAAAAAAAAAATCCTCTGTTAACCTCAAGGAGGTAGAACTGAGATAGGATGGGTGTTTGTGTGTCTTATGGAGGAGAATGGGACAGAAGGGGTCATTCTTTCTGTTATGCACCTCCCTCCCTTTATCTTCCTGTGAAGGCTGCAGCCAGCAGTCTGGGCCTGACTTGGACTCTACCATAGCGGGGTAGCACTTGTAGAGGTGAAGGGGCGGAGCAGTCAACAGAAGCACAGACCCTCCGGTTGCTCCACCCTTTCTCTCCACAGCCAGCCTTTTCCATCTCCCAAGTCCTATAGCTCAGTTGGTAGAGTGCTGCTCTGCAGTCTCTGAAGCCCTGGGTTCTATTCCCCAGCACCATGCTGGACTTGGCAGCCTACTCCCAAAACAGTCTCAAGTCCTGAAACAATCTGCCATTGAAAACCCGATGAGGGTCAGTATGAGCTGGACATGACTTGATGGCACCTGACAACAGCAACACACAAGTTCTATCACCATAGGTGGACAGACAGGAGCCTGTGACCCCCGCCTTCTGCCAGCTCACAGTTAGAGCTGATGGACAGGCCTGCTTTCACAGTCCTCACAGCTCTGTGTCCCCAGCAGCCCTGGGCTTGGCTGTTCCACTTCCCAAGCAGCAGAGGTTAGTCTTATTAATATTGCTGTCATTCACAGGCTTGATCATGATGGTGATTGAATTTGATCAGCATTTCCCTCCTTTCCCTTGTCACACATTCACATCTATCTGCTCTTTATCCTGGTGCTAGAATAGGAACTACAGGTACTTTTACCCTGTTTCATATCCAAAGAAACTGAGGCATAGGAAGATTTACCTAAGGTCACATAATAATAATAGGAGGCTGTGTGCAGTAACTTGTCCCTGCCTCATGTCCCCAGCACCCTCAGTGTCACCTCAACATTTTCTTGTAGGGATAGACTCAGGCGCAGAGAGTCTTTTGTCCCTCTTCCAGTTCCAGGACCCTTCATTTTCAAACATCTGCTATGGGCCTGGCAGCGGCCCTGTGACCCAGGCAGGCAGACCTGGCCCTCACAGAGCGATCCACCCAGTACGGCAGGCAAGCCCGTCAGAAGGGGAAGAAACTCTGGGCCAAGGCCAGAGGGCAGTAGAAGCAGAGGGCCACCACGTCTCACTGCTCACCCCCAAGCACTGAGGCCCAGAGCTGCTCCTGGGTTGGAATATGGGATTGTAACTGCAGCCATCCCTCCCCACACCAGCCCTGCATCCCACCCTGCACAGCTCTGTCTCCTTTGTTGGGGTGCTTGCAACTCTCCCCTCCCACTACAGTCACTGGGTTCCAGACAGGTGTGGCTGCCGGTGGCTTGAGCAAACTCTGGCCTGATGGTTGTTCTGAATTGTTCCTTCTCTTCCACAGATCCATAGGACAGAAAGAACACGTGTTTCCAAAATGCATCCTTATACCCTGCTCCATACACAATATTGGTCTTGTATGTCTGCTAGGGCCCTTGGCCTATACTAACTAAATGGTTACCCAGGCCTGCGCAGTTCCCCAATGAATCCTTCAGACGATGGACCCTTCTAGACCAGAGCCCTCTTGCAGCCCCGGCTGGCAGAGCCTGAGGCTGAAGGGGCTTACTGCTCAAGGGAAGGACAAAACTGGACCATGCTGCATAACCAAGTCTGACCCAGCTGCTTGTGAGAACCTTCTCTGCCATTCCTGGAGGCCTTCCTGGAGCAGGTGGCCTTGGCAGGGTTGGGGGGTGGAGCACAGAGAAAGAAGCTTAGTGATCCCCCCAGAAGCAGGAAGAAGGCTGATCTCAGTGTGCTGGGAGGGGTGGGATTCTTGCTGTGGGCCCTGGACCTGTGAGCTGGAGGCTGAGGGCTTTGCCCTGACCCAACAGCCTTGTTCTCGGCCCTTGAGATCACTCAACATCTTATTTCTCTCCCTGGGGTGCTAGTTGGGGGCAGCTAGAGCTGCTTCTGGACTGCTGATTAGAGGCCACTGCAGGCTTTCCTGGCACTGAGGGGACTCTAGTGCCACAGGGGTGGAGAGAGAATGACTTTTTACTGGGGCCTGGACAGCAGGACTATTTGTGTGTTTGTGGTGCTGGGCCTGCAACTGTACCATGGTGACGTCCAACCTCGTCAGATCTCGGAAGCTAGCATGGTCAGGCCTGGTTAGTACTTGGATAGGAGACCACCTGGGAACCCAGATGCTGTAGGCTTGGGAGAAGGACCTGGCAACCCACTCCCAAAAAACAATCTGCCTTTGAAAACCCTATGAATAGCAGAGAAGCACTTAACAATACTGTTTCACCTGTTGTACATAGGGTCACTATGAGTCAGACACCCACTTGGTGCCACCTAACAACAACAATGTGGTGCTGGGAATCAAACTCAGGGCATCCTACAGGCTAGGCAGACACTGCTGAGCTATACCACCAGCTTGACAGTAGGACATTTTAAGCTTATGTCACCACCTAGAAAAGTGACCTATCAACCAGACTGAGCAGCATGCGGGGCTGGGGGAGCCTTGACACTTGGCAGCCATGTGCCCTTGTGCAAGTGCCTTCTCTCTTTGGGCCTCGGTTTCCTCATTGATAAGTAAGGATTTGAGCTAGAAGTGTTTGGGGATTTTCCCCACTTGTAGGGGGTAATGATGTAGGCAGCTCAAGGCAGGTATCCCAGGGGCAAGGTGGTACGGACCCCTCCGAGCGCCTTTCCAGTGGGGGCCCCCAGCCTGGGCTGCTCTTAAGAGGGCTGGTCCCCTGCTGACGCTGAGCTGTAGAAGGCCCTGTTATACAGGTGCATAACTTGGGAAGATTCTAACATATGCTTCTGATGGGCGCTTTAAGGGGAAAACAGGACTAGAAGAGCCCAGAGGCATGGCATTGGGCTAGTTTCCAGGAGTGGTCTGGTGGCAAGGGCCAGAGTGTTACTTAGGGAGGGAGAGTGTTTCAGGGGCCCTGGGAACCCCACGGTGGGAATACAGAGGAAGAGGTGGAACTGGTTTCCCCCACTCAGTTTTGCTGGGGCAAAGCCCTGGAGGAACACTCTGTGTCCTGGGGGAAGAGCCTGCACGTGTGGCAGGGTGCCCTGGTGGCTCGGGGCTGAGGTCAGCCACTCTGTTCCTCTTGGTTCTTGGTTTCACAATGGGCAGCTGCAGGGAATCTCATCTAATGGAGCCCAAGGCTCTGGAGGCCCAGGCCTGGATTTATTTCCCACTGGAGCAAGCACTCAGCTTCCCTGGAGCAAAGCATAGTTCTTCATGCTGTGTGCCATGCCCTAGAAATCTAGTGGTTACCTCTGTCACCAAACCAGGTGGGTCAGGCAGGGCTGCTCATGGAAGGGCCATTTGCCCCAAGACTTGAAAATACTGAGAGTGCTCATTTCTGAAATTTAAATTTATTTTTTAAAGTGTTAAGTGTAAGAAGCATCACATTATGGAGAGTTTAGAGAAGCTGCCACCTTTTCATGTTTCATGACTCTATTTTAAATGCCATTTTTGCGGGAAGGCCTTTCACAATGATCCTATGTATATTAAGCTACATAAATTGAGCTCTTTGTGCCCCTCCCTTTTTAACACAAACATTCACCAGGTACTGTCCTAAAAATTTACAAGTATTGAGTAATTCAGTCCCCACTGATAGCCTTCTTGGTCTCTTACTTGTCTATTACACATCTGAAGGGGAACCTGAGGCACAGAGGGGTCAGGGAACTTGCCCAGGGTCGTACAGAGTGGCAGAGCTGGGATTGGGCAGGCAGTCTGGCTCCAGGGTTAGTGTTCTTGATGTGTGCCCTGCTGCCCCTGCTTAGAACTCTAAATGCTCTTTGCCTGTTTTCCTGTCCCCTGCAGACGCTGAGCTATCTGCCCTGTGTCCTCTGTGCCTACATAGCAGCTGCATGCCGTGGCCCTCATTTGGCATCTGTGTGCTGAGTGAATAAATGAATGAATGTGTGAGGAGGGGATTTTCCCACACCCGACTACCTCAGCACAAAATGATCATTTTGATGGCGTGTAGATCTTCACATGGGGGTCAGGAACTACTCCTGCCAGCCCTGTGATCTGTCATCGTCTTTGTGAGGCCAGAACCACCTCACTGCGCCAACACACCTGGGGCGAGAAGCTGGCAAGGTGCCCTGAATCAGCACTTGGCTCCTGCTGGGCCTTGGGCCTGTCTCTCTCCTATTCTCACTGTTGCTCGTCCTTTGCTATCTCCCTGAGCCTTCTTATCTTTGTCTGCCTAGTGGCCTCACCCACTTCTCTCTGTGCTGAGCTTCTGCTTGCTTTCCAAAGCTGGCAGAGACAGGCCCTGCTCCAGAAATTTCACTTTACTATCACCTTTGAGCACATCAGCACAGCTGGCAAAAAGTGCAGGCAGGCAGTTACTTGGGGATCCTAAAAAAGCTGGTGGAAATTGAGCTATTGGTTACTTTGTGGATTCAGGAGCTGCTGCAGGCCCGGGTTCTGTCTGGTCCTTGCAGTGGCTGCTTTTTTGCTGTGGTGGTGCCAAACTATGCTGTGTTAGGCTGTTTTATGTGACTATAACAAAACCCTGGAAGTCAAATAATTTTGTAAAGGAAAGAAGTTTATTTTTCTCACAATTTCAGAGGCTGAAAATCCAAAGTCCCTTTGGTTAAGCCTCTCATGAGGGCCTAATGGCATATGACATCATTAGAGGGAGTGTGTATGGGAGTAAGAGATGTCATCACCAGACAGGAAGCCAGAGTGAAGTGGGGGTGGGGGTGGGTGGGGTGCCTTCCAGGAGAACTCCCTTAATCCCTTCTGAGAGAAGTGCCCTCAGTGACCTTCCACTAAGTTCTACTTACTAATTTGCCACACCAAGGGCCTCTACCTTTCTACACAAACCCTTGGGAGACATGCCATATCAAAACCATAGCAGGTGGCTTGGGGCCATTTTCACTGGCCCCAAATACACATACATTATGACTAAAAATAGTATGTTTGCTACAAAAATGCAACCGTGAAATGAATCCCTAGACCCTGCTTCCACCGACTGCCAGTCAGTCCCTGCATACAAGCTCTGCTCCTTCACAGCCATGGGGATCCACCTGCTTGCCCCTGTTTTGCTAGTCATCCTCACTCAACTCCTTAGGAACAAGCAGGGTTGGAAGGCTACCCAGATCCCTCGTGCATTCACACATTGATTAATTGTGGGCCCAGGCATATGTGGACGGTTATCTAACACACACAGATGGCACTACTGAGCAGCTGTGGGGACCAGGCTTCCTGCCTGAAGGCAACTCAGAGATAAGCTACAGGGAGAAGTGATACAGGTGAAAGGTAAATGGCAGACCAGGGGATCACTGAAGCTGCATTGGCAGCAACTGACCTACACAGGTGACTGTGATGTGCCAAAGGCATGCGAAACAATACCAAGTGCTGAGTCCACGGGCAGGAGGGATCCTGTGGGCTGGAGGACAAGTAGTAGATGGACAGCTGAAGGGCTGGGAAGAGGGCAGAGGGCTTTCTGGGCAGAGGACCAGCAGGGTGTGGCCAGCAACCCCCCCCCCCCACACACACACAGGGCCCAGGACTCTCTGAGATGAAGGAGCCCAGGCAGCAGGTCTGACTAATGTGCCCACCTTGAGTGTGAGGCTGAATGTCAAGGCTGCCCACCAACTTCAAAGGAAAGCCTGGAAATACAAATGTGCTACCCAGCACATGTGGGGAAAAACCAATGTGGAGAAAGAAGTCACACATGTGGCCATTTCCAAGACACATTCAGTGAGATCAGATGTGGAGTACTGCTCCAGGTCTTTCACCTGGGGCCAGGACACACTCCCAGGCCATGGCAGGCTGGAGGCTGGAGCTCCAGCATCTTCAGGTTCTAGGGTCCCTTTGGGTGGTGAATTCATGCCTCACCTGTGCTGGGACAGCTGCAGGTCCTTCTAGGCTCTAGTTCTGGGCTAGAAAAACTTGGCTTTGGTTTCACAGGACACAGCGGTGGGATAGGCTGGCCCAGGCATATGTCCCCTTTTAGTGATCTCCAGGGTCAGTCTTTCCCTCAACCGCTTGATCCTGACAGGCCCCTGACCACCAATATAGCGCACTGATGAGTGCAGTCTATTTCCAACAGTAGTCTAATGCTGGACTGGTCTGTCCTCTATCTCAGCAGAAACCACTCAGTTCCAAGAAGATTTTCCCACCTAGCCTGAACCCTGCCAGCCCAATCACAGTGTAGCCCTCCATGTGTAATGAGCATTCAAGGAATATTTGCAGATGAATTTCCCATTCCCCACATCTCTGACAGGAACTGCCTCCTGGACCCTGGCCCAAGCAGGGGCCTCAAGATCCACACCTCCATGGAGGCCATGACTGCTCCCTCCCCCTTTAGCTGTGGATGGGGCATGTCTGTCACTATCCCAAGTCCTGAGACCCTGCCACCTGGTATTCCTCCCTTGCTGGCTGGTCCACACCACAGCTTGCTGCAAAGAGCTGGCCAAGGTGGACAGCTTGTGGGACACCTAGCTGGAGGAGAGCTGAGAGAGAGCAGCAGAGTCTTCTGCTCAGACAGGCCAGAGAACCTGGCTCCCATACATACTACTGATCTGTAGCCCTGAGTCTGTAGTCCTGGGTGTTTAAGTCTGTCCACGTGTCATCTTTGCATTGATGTACTGATATACGTTCATTTATTGGCTTAATGGATTTTCCCCCCTATTGTTTTGTCTACATCAGCACATCTTGAGTTGTAAAGTCCTGAGAGTTAGGAATGAGACCTGTGAAGGGAGGAGGCGCAGCCCTGAGAGAGTGTCCCCAACCCTCCTTGGCACCAGAGGTGTTCAAGTGGAAGCAGGACAACCACTTGAGATTGTTAAGGGGGTTTTCATCTCACATGAGAAGCAGAACTAGATGGCCACTGTGGTCCCTTTAATCCCAGTGAATCTGAATTGAGACTTGTAGCCCCATGACAGGTCAGGTCTGTGACTGCCGGTAGGTGGGTGTTTAAAAGAGATCACCCAAAGATAAGCATGTGAGTGTCCCTAATTTGGATAAAGAACCTGCCAAACTAGGCCCATCTTCTTGTGTCTGCTTGCACGGGCTATTTTCTAACTACAAATAGCTAGCATTACCTGTTCTAAACATCTGGCATTGTCTACCTGCTTAGTCACCTTCTCTCTCACTTCAAACAGCTGTAGGGCCCCACCTCCCATCCATCTGGGGTCCCTCCCTCCCCTTTTCCTTCCTGGAAGGATCTGGACACACCAGATTCACAAGTCTTGATGTCTTTAAAAGGATCAGCCTGGAGAATAAAGCTCATTTGAGAGCTGTGACATTCACCTTAACTTCAGTGAAAGTCTAGCAGCTGATCCCTTCCCACCGGGCACCATGCGGGCCTGTGTCCCCCTGCTTGTTGCTGTGCTCTGCGGCCTGGCCTGCGCTGGTAAGTTGCTCTCTGGTGAGCATGAGAGTGGGGTGGGTAGAAGTCTTGCCTAAAGAACAGAGGGTGGGTGGGCTCTGTCCTAAAGCGGTAGAGAGCTTGGCCTGCCCTTCTCTGAGGCCACAGGAGCCATCTCTGGAGTGGGCTTGATGATGTGGAAGGAGTTGCAGGGCTGATGGACTAATTTCATGGCAGCTCTTTCTTGGAGGATCTGCTCCAAACATCACTAGTCCAACCTGACTTTTGATCTTGCCAAGGTTTTGTTTTCTGGGGCTTTGGCCTATTGGGTTGGAGCAGCCTGGCTGCCCTTGGTCACTCTTTCCTCTGCTTTCTGGTGATGGGTGAGGTTGTTTGGGGTGTGACCTTTCTCTAGGTAAAGCCGTAGGAGATGAGCAGGCTCAGGAGGAAACCAGAAGCCCCTGACCAGGAGCTGGAGCATGTCCCATCTAGGGCTGGACATGTGGTCAGAGGAATGAATCTTTCCTCAAGTCAGGGGAGCTAAAGAGTAGAGAAGGGACCTGGCCCACTGTTGTAAGCAGTACAGGGTATGGCACTGGCAGAGGAAAGGAGCACTTTCCTGTTTAGTAACAGTGCAAAAAGCTGATGCCAATGTGTTGATTGGTGGTTAGTGGGTGGAAAGGAGGAGTGCTGAGGGGAGGGGAGCTGAGGGGTGTAGGCAGAATCAGCCGGAGGAGGAAGAGTCGAAGCTTGAAGCCGCCCGCTCCACCCTCCCAGGTCGTTCCTGCCTGGCACTATTGTAAAGATCAAGTAACATCACACAGGAGAACCGCCCAGTGAGGCGTGAGGTCTCAGTGGTTGGGACTTCAGTTAAAATCGTGATAATAAATATTCGTGCAAGGAGCTGATTCTTCGGGTCATCTGCAATCACGCTGTGGATGAGGAGACCTCACTGGGATTCCTAAATGTGCCCAGTCTTCCCAGCACTGGCTGGACTGGTGCCCCCTGCCCAGGACTCAGCTCTGCCTGGGCCCCCAGGTCCCCAGGGGGTCCCAGAGAGAGGGGAAG
Organism: Pedetes capensis; assembly: GCA_007922755.1. Lineage (NCBI taxonomy): Eukaryota > Metazoa > Chordata > Mammalia > Rodentia > Pedetidae > Pedetes > Pedetes capensis. Next base: position 71,920 of record VMDO01000569.1, on the reverse strand, counting down.
GGCAGGGGGCCTCCATCCCAGGCCTGGTGGTTGGAGGAATGAGGCATGTGGGCCTAGTTTGGAGGCAGCTGATGGGCTTGGGATAGCCTAGCCTCAGGAGGGGAGCTCACTGGAGATGTGTGGTCCCTGGGAGATGTCTCTGAGGTCAAGGTGACAGTGGTTTCGGAAGTGAAGGCAGTGCTAGGCTGCTGAGGGTGAGAGCAGCCTTCAGACCTGGCTGTGGGAGAGCTGGGAAGTGAGGGTGGAGGAGTGATGGGTTTGAGGGAGGAAGGAGGAGACTCTGCTCATGTCTGCTCTACCCCACCACCTCACGGCCAGCCTCAGGTAGTCACTTGTGAGCCAGAGGCCTGCCAAGGACCTTGGTTGTTTCAAGTGAACAGAGATAGGAAGTTGGTCCTGATGGTGAAGATTTTTGGCTGACTAGGTCTCCATGGAAACAGTGTAGGGGGTCTGAGAGGCACACATGTAGAACACCCCAAGCATTAGAGGGGCTGAGGGCTAACCTATAGCGACCCTGCGTCTACCCAGGTGTGGAACCAGTTCTCTGGATGGCCAGTGTGGGAGTGGAGTAGAGGCTCTGGCACATTAAAGTCTTATAGGGTAGCCAAGCATGGTGGCATACACCTGTAATCCCAGCAACTCAGGAGGCAGAGGCAGGAGGATCTCGAATTTGAGGCCAGAGGCAGCCTGACTCAAGATAAAAAAAAAAATTAAGAAAGGAGGGTTAGGGGTGCAAGTTAGTGGTAGAGTACTTGCAAAGTATGCTTGAGGCATTAGGTTGAGTACTCAGTACTACCTCAGTAGTACCACGAAAGAAAGAAAGAAGAAGGAAGGAAGGAAGGAAGGAAGGAAGGAAGGAAGGAAGAGAGAAAAGCAAGGAAAGAAGGAAGGAAGGAAGGACAGAGAAATTTCATATTTTGTGTGGTGAGGGGAACCAGAGCTCTTCATGTGGAATGGTGAGATAATCTGGGATGGAGAGAAGGGCGAGAATGAAGAAAAGCAGAGAGAGATGAGGCAGACGACAAAGGGCAGGATGCTGTGGAGCAGTGACTCAGGCCCTGGCTTGGTGAGTGAGCCTTACACAAAGCCTCTGTGTCAACAGAAGGCGTGGGATGGGGGCGCTGGAGCGAGCAGTCAGGGTGACTAGTCATCTGAGTGTCCCCAGAAGAGCACAGCAAGGCACTTATGAGGAAAAGTGTCATTCCCAGCCCTCCTGCCCCAAGGTCACCTTGCATCTTGAAGCTAAGTTCACAGAGGAATGTGAGGACCCCTTGGCATGGGGTTCTTATCAGGGACAAAGCTCTGGGACAGAATTGACAAAGTGTACACGGCGTGGGCCAGCGGAGTAAACTCTATAGCTGACTATTCACTTGTCGTTCTCGACTGGTGCCAGCCCTGGAAGGAACTGAATTCCTTCCTTGGACTCCACTGACCTGGCCCATAAAGAGCACGGCCCTGATTCGCCTGCATTCTGGGCCTCTGGAGTCTGGTGTCCTGCCAGGCTGACCGGGCAGGCAGCTGACCAAGCCTTCCTCCTGGGCTGAACACTTCTCCTTAAGACCTTTGTGTTTAGCTGCCAAGAGAGATCATTAAAGATTCAAGAGGAGTTCCTGTGTGCTTGAAGGGAAAAGTGGCCTCAGACTTGGTCTCCCTTAGGGACAATCCACTGGACCAGCGACCTGTCTTCCTGGATGCACTGAAGGTCCTGCACACAATGGAAGTTGTCTCAAGATCTGTGTTAACCTTGACCTGACACCCCTCTGATACAAAGAATACAAACTCATAGTGATGTCATCAGCCAGGAAGCTGTCAGCCATAACCATGTGCTGACAACCAGCCCACAGCTTGGCGCTACTGACACCTGGGGAGGGAGTCAGCCAGGTGAAGCAGGTGGGCAGGGTCACTGCACAGGGACGATTGGTCCAGCCAGTGTGAACCCTTGCCAGCTTGAACATGGACACAGAATGTTGCCACTGTTTATTTACATAATAAATACTTACACAGCTCTACCTATGAGTCATGCGCTACACTCAGTGCTTTACAAATATTAACTCATTTAATTCTTATATGTATTCTATGAGATAGGCGCCAATATTTTCCCCACTTTTACAGATAAGGAAATAGAGGCACAGAAGGTTAAATAACTTGCCCAAGATCACATAGCAAGAAAGCAACAGTACAAGAATTCCAACCCCAAGCAGCTTGGTGGCAGAGTTCAGGTTCTCTGCTCTCTGCTGTGCCACCCCTTGTTAGACACAGTTTAAATCCCAACCCCCAAGTTCAAACCAGTTACTAGACCCCTCACCTTTCCCTAATACTCACCTCTCACCCCAGCCAGTCTGAAATGGACATACACTAGACGTGTGTCCAATCACAACCAGAACCAAGCTCCAAAATCGAACCTAAAGGAAAACTGGGATTTTTTTCTCCTCCTCTTTTTTTTAAACAGTACTAGGGAGTTGACCCCAGGACTTTACACATACTTTGCAAGTGTTCTACTACTGAGCTACAACCCCCAACCTCTCTTTTATTTTTTATCTTGAGACAGGGTCTCTCTAAATTATATAGGCTGCTGCTGGCCTTGAACCTGGGATCCTCCTGCATCCACCTCTAGAGTTGCTGGGATTGTAGGCTTGAGCCACCACACCTGGCCTTACTTCTTTTCTAATCCTGGTATCCCACACATCTGTCAGTTTGCTGCACTGTGGGGGCTTGTGTGTTGCGGTGATGAGGCTGAAAGCTATGCCACTGGTATCTCAGATGCCAGCAGGAACCAATGGTATTGAAGGACAAAGTGGAAGCCACCTTGAAAGAACTGACGAAACACAGGCTCCAGGAATTGATGGGATAGCAATAGAGATGTTTCAACAAACAGATGCAGCAATGGAGGTATGAACACGTTTATGCCAACAGATTTGGAAAATAGCTACTTGGCCAACTGACTGGAAGAGATCCATATTTGTGCCTATTCACAAAAAAGAGGATCCAACTGAATGTGGAAACTATTGGACAATATCATTAATATCACACACAAGCAAAATTTTACTAAAGATCACTCAAAAGAAACTGCAGCAGTACATAGAGAATTGCCAGAAAATCAAGCAGGATTCAGAAGAGGGCAGGGAGCCAGGACATCATTGCTGATGTCAGGTGGGTATTAGCTGAAAGCAGAGAATATCAGAAAGACGTCTATGTTTTATTGACTATGCAAAGGCATTTGACTCTGTGGATCATAACAAATTATGGATAACACTTCGAAAAATGGGAATACCAGAGTACCTAATTGTACTCATGAGGAATCTGTACGTAAACCAGGAGGCAGTTGTTCGAATAGAATAAGGAAACACTGCCTGGTTTTGTTTTGTTTTTTTGGTACTGGGGGTTGAACCCAGGACTTTGCACTTGCATGCTCTGCAAGTGCTAGACCACTGAGCTGCACCATCAGCCCATTTTTTCACTTTTTGAGACAGGGTCTCACTAGTTATGCAGACTGCCTCTGGTCTTGAACTTGCGATCCTCCTTCCTGCGCCTCCCAAGCCGTTGGGATTACAGGTGTGTGCCACCACACCCAGCTAACACTGCCTGGTTTAAAGTTGAGAAAGGTGTGCTTCAGGACTGTATACTTTCATCATATCTCTTCAATTTCTATGCTGAGCAAATAATCGGAGAAGCTGGACTTAATGAGGAAGAACGCAGCATCAGGATTGGAGGAAGACTCATTAACAACCTGCATTATGCAGGTGACACAACTCTGCTTGCTGAAAGTGAAGAGGATTTAAAACATTTACTGATGAAGATCAAAAATCATAGCCTTCACTATGGGTTGTGACTAAACATCAACAAAACAAAAATGCTTATGACAGTTGGGCGTGGTGGCACACGCCTATAATCCCAGCAGCTCAGGAGGTGGAGGCAGGAGGATTGCAAGTTCAAGACCAGAGGCAGTCTGTGTAATTGAACAAGACACTGTCTCAAAATAAATAAATAAATAAATAAATAAATAAATAAATATAAAAAATAAATAAAAATTTTAAAAATGGGCTGGAGGTGGCAGCTCAGTGGTCCCGCACTTGCACAGCATGCAAATGTGAGGCCCTGGGTTCAACCCCCAGTACCACAAAAAAAAAAAAAAAAAAAAAAATCCTTATGACCTAGTCAGTATGCAACCTCACAATAAATGGGGAAAAGATTGAGGTTGTCCAAGATTTCTATAATCAATACCCATGGAAGCAGAAGTCAAGAAATCAAAAGACACATTGCTCTGTGAAAAGCTGTGGCAAAAGATCTTTTTAGAGTATTGAAAAGTAAAGATGTCACATTGAAGATGAAGGTGCGCCTGACTCATGCCATGATATTTTCAGTCCCATCATATGGTTGTGAAAGCTGGACATTGAACAAGGGAGACAGGAGAAGAATAGATGCTTTTGAACTATGGTGCTGGAGACATCTATTGAATACACCATGGACTGCCAAAAGAACCAACAGACCTGTCCTAGAAGTGCAACCAGAGTGCTCCTTGGAAGCAAGGATGGCTAGACTGAGTCTTATATGTTTTGGACATGTAGTCAGGAGAGACCAATCTCTGGAGAAAGACATCATGTTTGGGAGAGTTGAAGGTCAGCAAAAAAATGAAAACCCTCCACCAGATGGATTGACACAGTATCTGAAACAATGGGTTTAGACATGAATAAGATCATGTGCTTGATACAGAATTGGGAAGTGTTTCGTTCTGCCATACATAGGGTCGCTCTGAGTAGGACTCGACTAGTCAGCACCTAACAACAACAACAACAATCCTGGTATGCCTGTAGCCATACCATTGAGGCATCTGACCCCATCAGATCTCAGAAGCTAAGCAGGGTTGTGCCTGGTTAGTACTTGGGTGGGAGACCCCCTGGGAACACCAGGTGCTGTAGGCTAGGGAGATGGACCTGGCAACCCTCCCCCCACCCAAAACAAACAAACACAATCAGCTATTGAAAACCCTATGAATAGCAGAGAAGCACTGACAATAGTGTTTCACCTTTTATACATAGGGTTGCTATGAGTCAGACATCAACTCAACGGCACCTAACAACAACAACAACAGTTCTGGTACATTCTTCAGCTCTAAATGTCATTTTTGATCTAACTCTATTCTTTACCCAAGTATAATACAAAATTTCCACTTTATCAATCAATTTGATGCAAGCCCAAGTGCTCACTGTAGCTCTTAACTCAAGCCTTCCACCATCCCTGGTCCATGTTAGGTTTCTGTTTCCTCACTGATCCAATTCTGATGCTCTTGGTGACTTTGGCTCTGATCTTGACATTCTGTGAAGCCCTCAGCCTGACCCCTAAACCCAGCATTCTTGACATTCAAACCTCAGGAACCTCAAATGCAAACATAGACTCTGTTATAGCCCCCAAAGCCCATAGTGTAAGGAAACAGCTCCCTGGCTTGAATCCTGCACTGTCTTTGCTGTGGTCGGCATGGTGGGGCCTGTTTTTTGTTTGGCATTTTTCTTTTTTCTTTTGGAATGGTAGTGGGTTTGTACTGCTCCTTTCAAAATATCCTGCCTTATGCCTCTTGTGACCGAAAGCTTGCTTCTGCAAACCATTTGGCTGGAGCGAGGGATGTGGTCTGTGGTTACATAACAGAATCCTGTCGCAAAGCCCAATTCTCACCCACACCCGTCTCATTCCCCACCCCAAGTACAAACTCATCTGAATGCATTCCAAAGGCTGGAAGGAATAGAAAGATGTGATGGGGTGGGGGATAGGGGCCTAGGAGACTGGGTGAAGGAGGGGAAGAAAACAAAGAAGCAGAGAGCAGAAAAGGACAGGATGAGCACAAGGGTGGTGGGGCAGGTGGCATCACTGGAGCAGCAGTGACTTCCCTTCATCTATGTGATGGGCAAATGGTGGCCGGTGACCCTCTGCAGTCCATAGATCTCTCTTTTTAGGCCTCCCTGGAGTTTTTAACGACTGGGAAATTTCACACAAAAATGAAGGCTTCTTTGGAAAATCTGGAGGTTCCGGCCCCACCAAGCCACAGTCAGCTGGGGCTGAGGAGTGGGTAAAGATTTCAGACATGGTACTGCCCTAGAGTTTGTCAGAGTTTGTGCTTCTTCCTCCTGCTTCTTTGCTTGTTTATGTCACAGGCCTCCCCAAACAGGCATTGGAGTCTGAGCTCCTGGTCAGTATTCTGTGCCCTGGAGTTGTTGGTGGGAGGTGGGAGGTGAGAGGAGGTTTGTGCCAGGTTTTTCCTCTGCAGATGGCAATGACCTCCCCTGTCACCTGGGGCTCTGCCTGTCTGTGAGCCCTCCTGTGGGAGAGCACTTTAGGAGGAGCTCAGTATCCCCTGAGAGTTGAGCTGGTGACCTTGACTGCCTGTAGGAAACCTGGAGTCATGTGCATCTCGCTGTGATGAGAAATTTAACAGGGACGCTGCCTGTCAGTGTGACCGCCAGTGTCCCCAGCACAGAGACTGCTGTGAAGACTATGAACGTCAGTGTACTGGTAAGGTTCCTTGTGGGGTGAAAGGTCGGGCTATGTGCAAATACAGCCTGCCTGAGTTGTCACTCGCCTGGGCATCCAGCAGTCCAGAGCAGGGCTGGGGACTGAGGCAAGGGGCTCCAAGGTCTGGAGGAAAGCCCTGAGGGGCAAAGGCAGGGGCCTGGGATCCCCAACTTAAAATATGGTAGATGTCTTTCACCTGGAATACCTATCTGAACAATCAGGATCAACAATCTCATGAAAGTTGAAGTACCTAATTCCCCCAAAATGCAACATAATAAAAATGACCCTTTAGCTCCGATAGCAGTACCTATCATTATTCACACTTTAAACCACAAACATATAAAAATGGCAGGGAGCTCTCACCATCTGAATGCCCCCAGGAAGACTGCACCGTACCACTGCAACTGTCACAACGTATGCTACTCTTATCTAGTGAGCAGCCACATCTCCAAACTGTCATCCCCGGACCACCAGTACAAACAGGATATGAACCATCCTCAAAGGGCAATTTTTCCTTCACTATTCCAATGACATAGCTTTCAACGAATGTTTTTTGAAAAATCATTTTTGAATAATCTCCTTGTTAAGGTGCTTCGGATGTTGCAGACCCACAGGTGAATGATCTTTTGCTTTGTAACATGAAGCCTTCCTGGGTTCACTGTTAAATCATGTGCCCTGACTCCCCATTTAGAAAGCATGGTCCCTGAAGCCATGGTAGGTAGTGGCCAGCAAGACCACCATATGTGGTTGCACAGGTTGTGCACTGCATAAAGCCACCTGGCTGAGTGAGCAAGCTAGACCAAAATCTCCTGTGTACCATTCTCATTAAGTTGTGTGTCCTGGTGCAGAACTGAGTCTGCTGAGAGAAAGGAGTGCCTTTTCTTATTTTGCTAAAGGTAGTACCTCTTGTCTCAGACTTGGGCTCACAGAACTGCTTCTATTTACATAGAAACTTTTTTTCAGTTTATATATAAAAACATATATTAGCAGAGGTCCTGATGACCAGACCTGGGACTAGAACTCAGTGCAAGAATCAGAGTCCCTCATTTTCTGCTGCTCCTCTGTCCTCTCTTTTACCATTCAGCAGCTACAGGAAGTCCTGTTTCCCTTGGACTATATCGTGCTGATATTTAAAAACAGAGGCAATACCTAGCCCGCAAGCCATTTTGTCTTTAAGTTTTTAATTTGCAACTGGGAATCCTTTTCTAATAGAACAAAAGATTGTAATTGCTGGTTGGATCTCCAGATCAGCCCACAAAAGTCTATGTAGCATAAATGTGGCTGAATTAAGAAGCTTACGGATTTCTAACACATAGAACACAACCTGTGCCAAGTAAGTGACCAGAAGATGTCAGTTGACAGAATGAATAACCCAACTGGTGGTTCTAATGGTAAAAACACAATAGCAGCCAGCAAACTCACTGACAGATTCTGGGTCACTTTGCAACAGTGCCATTTCTTGGGGGAGGAGTATTATTCAACTGTGTGACTTGAGAGGAACTCAGATTCCCAGAGAACATTCTTTCCTCTTCTCCTCCACCCCCACCTCACCTCTGTCTGGCTAGAGGCCCAGCTGCAGTTGCTCAGCCTGTGGGCGAGGTAGTGGGGCAGTGAGAGCAGTGTGCGGTGCTGAACCTGGCCTCCCTGCAAACAGTCTTTGTGGTGGTTTCCAAGTGGGATAAAGAAAGAGGGGAAGTTGCCCTCTCAGAAAAATGTTCTTATTTATTGAGGCCTGAGAATTCTCCCCTAACTCTGAGCAGGAGTTACCACAGGAACGAGATATTCCTAGGTGAGGGCTTTGTCGTTTGAAAAACGTCAAGTCTCTCTGTCCATCTGTCATGGCCAAAAGTAGTTTTCAATCCTGGAGGGGTATCTCCTGTTGCCCCCTCCCCTTTGTACAGGTGAGCACACTGGGTACCAGAATGATAAAGTGGTAGGAAAATGGTCAGTTAGGGAAATTATTTTCATTTCTTATAAATTTTCGGTAATCTGACCTCCATTGAACATGCCTTCCATTTTCAGTTTTTGTCCTCTGGTATTTGGGGCTCCTCCATTGTTTACTATCTACTTCGAACGCACATGCTTGTAGTCATGCACTCAGCTAGGGGAGTTGAAAACCGGGGTGTGGGGGGAAAGCCTTGGTGACTTTCTTTTTCTACCCGCAGCTGAAGAGGACCCCACAGAGCCAGAGGCATTCCTGGAGCTGGAAGAAGAGGCCTCCGCCAGCAGTGAGCCTGCTTTTCCTATAGGAGACTTTAGGACAAAGGAGAGACAGCAGGGGTGACCAGGGGAGGGGGGGATCATAGCAGTGGGGCTCCCCAGACTCTCCTCCCAGGGCGGAGACCTTCTACAGCCCAGGCTGCTGAAGGCAGAGGGAGGCCAGGAAAGAAGCTGAGGCCCGGGAGGGAAGTGGAAGAGATTTTATTTTTAGAGTAGGAAGATTATAAAAACAACAGGCCAGAAGGTAAAGTTCGGCACCAGAAAGGACTTCCTGACTGCAGGGTGTGCAGAACTCGGCTTGTTTGTTTTCCTTCGCTGGAGACTTTCAGCGGGAAGGAGCGGGAGCCGGGCGGAGCGGCGAGGGCGTTCGGCGCGCCCTCTAGCGGCCGCCTCGGACACACGTCCCCTCTGCTCTCAGACCTGTATGCGGCCCCCAGCTCCTGCCAGGGGCGCTGCCGAGAAGCCTTCGACAAGCACCACCCCTGCCACTGCAACGACCGCTGCCAAGAGTTTGGGAACTGCTGTGAGGACTTCGAGAGGTGGTGTGGCGACCAAGGTCAGTCTCAGCACAGACCCAGGGACTCTCTTGTTAGGTGCCGATGAGTCTGGTCTGATTCATAGCGACCCTCATGGGGTTTTCAATGGCTGTTTTGAGTTTACTTCGGGAGTGGATTTGCCACGGCCTTCTCTCGTTTTTTGCGGAGTTAGGGGATCAAACCCAGGTCCTCAGGGAGCACTCTACCAACTGAGCTAAACCCCAGCCCAGAGACTCTCTAGAGCAGTGGTTTTCACAGGGTTGTCCTTGGACCACCACCACCACCAGCAGCAGGCTGAGAATCTGTAAGAAATGCAAACCCTAATGCTTTGCCCCAGACCTGCTCTGGGCTGGGCTCCCACTCTGCCTGAACCAGCCCTCTAGGTGCTTCTAATACTTGTCCTGATTTAAGAATCTTCCTAGAGGGAAGAACTAGCCTGACGTTCTGTGGACATCGTGGCAATGACATGTGCAGCTTTTAAATGTTCTCTAGGCCCCTGCCCTCCAACCACTTGTGTGGCCTTCTTCCTCATGCAGGCTTCTAGAAGGGGCGCAGGAGGGGATATGCACAGATAGATGCCTACCCTGCCTCTCCTCTGGCTCTGAGACCATTCCTTCCCCAATTCTTCCCAGATGGCTTCTCCCACAGCAGTGACGCCATAACCAAAGAGGAGCTTCAGAGCATCTCTGAGAAGATCTACAGGGCAGACACCAATAAGGCCCAGAAGGAAGACATCATCCTCAATAGCCAAAACCACATCTCCCAGGCAGAGACGGGAGACAAAGTGGATCGTTGCCCAGAGCCGTGAGTTCCCCTCATTCCTCCCTGCCCTTTTATTTTTCCCTAATGCCTCAGTAATTTTCTTCCAAGCTAGGTAGGATCAAGTGGACAGGGAGAAAAATAGGTGTCTAGAAACAAAGAAGCCACCTAGAGGGGCAGTGGTTGTCCAGTGGGAGTGTTCTGTGGCTGGCCAGGCTGAGGATAGTGCTCATGTTCCAAGAGAGTGATCTCATGCTTGGCCTTCAAAAGCACCTGAAGTCTCCCTCTGATTCTGAGCCCACTCTCATGTGCTGCCCTTGACTTGTCTGGAAGTTTCTGGAAAGGTTTCTGCTGCAGGCCTCTCAGTGCATCTCTCTGTCCACCTGCCCCAGGCTCTTCACCTATGTCAATGAGCAGCTCTTCACCAAGCCCACCTACGCAGCCTTCATCAAGCTGCTCAACAACTACCAGCGGGCCACGGGCCACAGGGAGCACTTCAGTGCCCAGGAGCTGGCGGAGCAGGACATCTTCCTCAGAGAGGTCATGAAGACGGCAGTCATGAAGGAACTCTATGGCTTCCTCCACCACCAGAGTGAGTGAGCTGCCCCAGGCTGCACTAGGTGGTGGCGATGTGGGTTTGTCTGCATGAGAGCCAGGCACTGCTGAGGTCTCCCCAGTGGGGAGTCTGGGGGAGCAGATGAGGGAGTGGTGGCATGGAGGCCACACCTAGGAGGGGACAGAGACAAGGCCAGAGGGAAACCATGGAGCGATGAGGGACCTGCCAGGAGCTGAAGGATCCTCTGGCTTGGGAATTTCCCCTTCTTTTGATCTAATGTTAGCTGTTTGGTGGGTCCCCTACCCTGTGCTTCAGTCTAGGGTCCCCTTCAGGGCCTGAGCCTCCCCGATCCACATCCCCACACCAACCCCAGGGCACTTCTTAGCTACCTCACTGATTATGGAGTCTCACCACATTTCAGGGAGGCCGAGTCCCTCACTCTTCCTCTTCCCCTGCACTAACGGGCTTGGCCCGCTACACATTTTTGTGGGAGAACAGCAAGAGAAAGTCAGCAAAGATTTCCAGAGGACCGTATTACCGGGAAGAGTTCTGGTTGGAATGCCTCCAGAGGCAGAGACATTCATAATCAGACCAAAAAAGGTTTTGGCCGCAGGACTTCTTGGCTGGGGTTCTGTTTGTTAGTGTCCTCCAGATTCCTTTCCTGAACCCTGGGCAGCTGGGCTTTGTCTTGGGGCGGCCCTGGCCAGGTCTCCCCTTGCTGCCCTGGGATAGCCTCCACCCTCAGCACAGAGCTGCTGTGACCCATCTACTGCCTTGGTGGGGAGCTGGCAACACTCTGGTGAAAGCCAGAGAGTGATGCAGTCCTGTGTTGCCCCCTGGTGTTCTCTTATGGTAAACTCACAATCACAGGAACAGATGGAGGCCCAGCCAGGTTCAACTTGACCTGAGCTGCAAAGGAGCTAGAAGCAGAGATGGGGCTGGGGCCGGGGCCCAGAGTTCCAAGACCTGGCTGTTCCATCATTCCTATTCTCCCCTCTCTCCCTGTCCAGATCCCACTTATCCTTTAACTTCTAACTCATGTCCTACCACGATTATGAAGGCTACAACAGCTTCAATTCATGCTAATTTTCAGCATCTCTTCAGAGCTAAGAGGGAGAGGTACGGTCCCAAATAACCTTGGGCCAGAAAGACTTGATTTGATTCTTGCTCCTGTTATCAGTGGTGCAACTCTGGTGCTAAGGCTTGAATGTGTCCCTCAAATTTTATATGTTGAATACTTAATCTCTAACATCGTATGATAATGGTTTTTGGAGATAAGACCTCTGGGAAGTGAATACATTCATAGATTAATGGATTATCAAAGGAGTAGCTTTGTTATAAAAGCCAGCTCTCTCTTGCTTTCTTGCTCTGTCTTGCCATGTGATACTATGATGCAGCCAGAAGGCCCTTACCACATGCCAGCTCCTTGGTATTGGATTTCCCAGACTCCAAAACTGTGAGCTAACTTAATTTCTATTCCTGATAAACTACTTGGTCTCAGGCATTTTGTTATAGCATCAGAAATCAGACTAAGCTGAGTATGTTGTTTTGCCATTCTGACTCTTAACTGTGAAATAATATCTTTGAAGATTAATGGTTATGAAGCACCCAGTAGAAAATCTGGCACCCAGGAAGTACTAGTAAAGGTATCTCTTCAGTTTGTGAAACCATTCTGTCATTTCATGTATATTTAGTTGTATTTTCCAACTATGCTTCAAGTCCTTGAAAGGAGAGAATATTTCTGGTATCTCTTTTGGCTCCTCCACACACAATTCTGGGCAGTAAATAGCCAGTATTTGGTGATCTCTTGATTTAAAGCTCCAGCCCTGACCTTTCCCTTGTGTCCCAATTGCCCTTTTCAACATCTCACCAGTGTCTACATAACATTTAGTATAAAGAGAACTCACAGTTCCCAGGCCTTCCTCCAGACCAGCTCCTGGGTCATCCTCATCTCATAAACGTCACCATAATCCATCCAGTTGCTCAGACCAAAAGCCCAGGACTTAGATTTGACTCTTCTTTTTACCTCACCACTCACCCCTCCATTTCCTCCATCAGTAACATCCATTTTCAAAATCTGCCTGGATCTGCCTCCTTCCCACCTCTTCTCCTCAGCTACCTCTAGTATAAGCCTTTACGAACTTGTTACATGGATAAAGCATTAGCCTCAAAATTTGCCTCTCAAACTGGGTATGGTGGCATATGCCCGTAATTCCAGCCCTTGGAGCCTGAGCAGGAAGGTCATAAGTTCAAGGCTAGCCTGGGCTATATAGTAAAACACTATCTCAAAAAACCTCAATGAGCAAAGAAAAAACTCCCAAAACAAAATAGAAACACCCCACCAAACATGCAAAAATCCAGCCTCTGCTTCTACTCATATAATCCCATTGATCTTTTTACATATACAACCAGTTGTTGTTAGGTGCCATCGAGTTGAGTCTGGCTCATAGTGACCCTATGTAGGATTTTCAATGGCTTACACAACCTTTAAAGGCAAAGCCCCTATCACATAAATCTCCTGCCCTCTACCCTGAGCTACCCTCTCAGCACTCATTCCCCCTGTTTAGACCCTTTGTGCCTATTTACTACCCCAAGAAACTGTAGAGGTGTTAAGATATCATTCTCTGGAGCTAGACTGCATGGGCTCAGGTGCTGTGCTCTTATGAACTATGTCATCTTGCATGAGTGTTTTTTATTTTATTTATTTATTTTTTTTTTAACCTTTGCCTCCGTTTCTTCATTTCTAAATTGGTAGTAATTAGTACCAACATTATATGGAGATTCCATGTGAGAATCACTGTTACTATATGGAAGCAGTTAAAACAGTGTTGGGCACACAGAAAGCACTCCACAAATCATTTTTGTATTTGGTCAATATCCAACTTTATTACCATGGCTTGCAGGATCTGGGCCCTGCCTGTCTCTCAGACTTCTTTCCCTACCACAGTCCCCTCTGTGCACGGTGCTCTGGTCACAGCAGAGTCTTCTCCCCAGATCTTTGTGGAGCAAACTTCCCACTCTTCAGGTATCTGATTGGTGCTGCCTTCTCAAAGAGGCCCCTCTATGCTGGGGGGCAGTGGTGCTGTAATCCCAGCAACTCAGGAGACAGAGGCAAGAGGATTGCAAATTCTAGGCCAGAGACAGCCTGAGCAATGCAGGCGTTGCAGTTCAGTAGTAGAGCACGTGCAAAGCATGCATGAGGCCCTGGGTTCAATGCCCCCAGTATTGCCAAAAAAAAAAAAAAAAAAAAAAGGCCCTCTGATCTTCCTTTTTAGAAGTCCTCATGTCTTAGTCTGTTTTATGCTACAATAACCAAATAACGGGGCTGAGGTTTAGCTCAGTTGGTAGAGTACCACCCAGCACCACAAAAACGGGAGAAGGACGTGGCAAACCACTCCTGAAGCAACCCCAAACAATCACCCATTGAAAACCTTACGAGGGTCTCTATGAGCCAGACTTTACTTGACGGCACCTAACAGCAACAACAACAATAAAAACATAACCAAATACCAGCCTGGGTAAGCAGAAATGGATTCTGTAGGCTGTGATGTCCGAGATTGAGGGGCAGTATCTGGTGAGGGCCTTTTTGCTACATAATTCCATGTTGGAAGGCAGAAGGGCAAGTAGGGTGAGAAAGTGGTAGAAGGAGGCTGAACTCCTTTTTAAGAAAACTACCTCATTGATAAGGTGCCACCTCCCACAAAAAGCATTAATCCATTCATGGGGCCAGATCCCTCATGGCCTAATCACCTCTTAATGGTCCCACCTCTTAATTTAGTTACAATGGGTGTCAAGTTTCTAACATATACTTTAGGGGGACGCATTCAAAACAGCTTCCCTAAAATTCTGTCTCCACTTCCAGTTGTTATGGACTATTCTCCTTTATCGTCTTCTTAGCACTTATCCAAGACCCATATTATTTATTTAGTGTTTCCTCTCCCCCCTCCCTCCAGGAATGTAAACTGTACACATAGAGACCTTATCCTCATTTTTCTCTGCTGCATCCTCATCCTTCAGACCTGGGCCTGGAACACATTTGATCCCCTACTGATCATGTGACATAAGCAGCTGATCAAACAGTTGTCTCTCTTGGGGAAGGTAGCCCTTCCCTGCTTCCCAGGACCTGGCTTCACTTCCCCTCTCCAAAGTCCTTTGTGTTTATCTCCACAGACCGATACAGCTCAGAACAAGAGTTTACTGATGACTTGAAGAACATGTGGTTTGGGCTGTATTCAAGAGGCAATGAAGAGGGGGACTCAAGTGGCTTTGAACATGTCTTCTCAGGTGGGATCATTCTGCTGGAAAGGAAAAATGGGAGGGATGAAGAGCAATGGCTTTACCTTGAGGCAGGGCAGCCCTGAGCATTGATGAATCAGCAGCCAGGCCAGCTGGCAGGGAAGGACATGTCCACATCCAGGCCAAGAGAGGGGTCTGAGTGGCCATATTGAGGACAATCTCTAGAGTATTTAAGAGGGAAAGAAGACCAGGACCTGGGGCTCCCACAGGGTTACATCTAGGATGGACAAGTGTTTGGGGGCAAAACTGTCTGCCTCTGAGCAGTCCTCTGCTTCTGAGGCTTGGTCAGCTGCTTCTCAAGAGTCCTTTAGTCCCTCTACCCATGTCTCATAAGTCTTCTACCAAGCCTGGCTTCCTCCTGGAGAAACAGCTGAGGGGTGTATCAGAGAGGGTCTTTAAGTTCATCCAGGAGGAAGACTTCTCCAAAGGGAGGATAGGGAGGGACTGACTCTGGGGAGGCAGGCAAAGGGCTAAGCAGGTGGACATTTTAGAAGTCAGAGCCTGGAGAAGGGATACAGCCTTGACATGGGGTAGGAGAATGGGGAGTGGAAGGGAAGGGCAGGGAAGGAAGCCCTGATCACCTACCTCAGATTCCTTATCATAGGTGAAGTCAAAAATGGTAAGGTCACTGGCTTCCACAACTGGATCCGCTTCTACCTGCAGGAGAAGGAGGGTCTGGTTGACTATTACAGTCACAACTATGATGGGCCTGTGAGTACTTCAACTTGAACCACCTTGCTGTCGCCCAGACTTTCTGCTCTCATTCTGGGTTCTGAACAGTCAGACTTGCTTCTCATCCTGACTCTCAATGGTAGCCCCGTGGGGATTATGAAGTGATATCCTTGTCTGCTGGAGAGTTGGGATTTCCTTCCCAACGGTGATACCTCCAGAAGTGTGGAGGACAGGAGACGGGGGATGCCATGTCCTGGGGGTGCCAAGGCCCAGGCAGGAGTCTCAGAGAGGGGAGAATTGAAGGCATCCATTTACCTCCTGCCTGAATGTCCTCAGAATGTGGCTGGAACTTTCAGCCTGGCTAGTCTGAGCTAAACTTCATATATTTTATAAGAAACCTTTGCTATTCTGCACCAGAAAATAATGCAGGGGCAATAAACTGTCCTCTTCCATGTATTAGGGCCCCTGCTCCTCTGGGGTGGGTCATAT
Organism: Pedetes capensis; assembly: GCA_007922755.1. Classification (NCBI taxonomy): domain Eukaryota; kingdom Metazoa; phylum Chordata; class Mammalia; order Rodentia; family Pedetidae; genus Pedetes; species Pedetes capensis. The sequence continues at coordinate 55,891 of VMDO01000569.1, read as the reverse complement.
GGATGCTGACTCTGGACTCTTTGGCATAGGCAGCTCCAGGCTGAGGGTCTGAGTGGGGTTCAGGCACTTTAGCGGGGTGGACTGCTTTAAACAAAGGGTCCCCTTTGTTTAAAGAAACCAGTCTCCCCAGAAGGCTCCTCAGGGACCCTCCACAAATATGGGCTGGCTTTCCACGTGTCTGGCTCCACTCGGTGGCTGTCACCAGACCCGTTTTCTGCCCTCCTCTCTGCAGTGGGATTCCTACCCCGATGTGTTAGCACTGCAGTTCAACTGGGATGGTTACTATAAGGAAGTGGGCACAGCTTTCATCGGCAGCAGCCCTGAGTTCGAGTTTGCACTCTACTCCCTTTGCTTCATCGCCAGGCCAGGCCACAAGTAAGTACCGGGCCAAGAAAACAGCTAGAGCCTCAGACTGTCTTCATCAGGACAGGGTTAGGAGACCTGGAGTCTGTCTGTCACTCAGCAGCTGAACAGGCTTGGACAGATCACTGTACTGGGCCTCATTTTATTCCTTACATAGTGAAGTTTTTGTTCGATTAGATTGATGGCTGTCAAACTTCATCTTAGTGATAGAATTATCTCCCTTCCTTCCCCCTAAGCAAAATCTTATGCAGGACCTTACTATATAAAGAAGAAAGAAGTTAAAAATGGAGCTGGGCACTATGTTGCATGCCTATAATCCCAGCAATTTGGGAGGCTGAAGCAGGAGAATTGTGAGTTCAAGGCCAGAGGCAACCTGTGCAACTTAGTGAGACCCTGTCTTAAAATTAAAAAAATAAAAATAATAGCTGGGTGCGGTGGTGCACACCTGTAATCCCAGCGACTTGGGACGCAGAGGCAGGAGGATCACAAGTTTGACACCAGAGGCAGTCTGCGTAATTTAGTAACACCCTACCTAAAAAAATTTTTTTAAAATGGGCTGGGAGTGCAGCTGAGTGGTACAGCACTTGCAAAGCATGCAAGTGGGAGGCCCTGGGTTCAATCCCCAGTATTGCAAATAATAATAATAATAATAATAATAAGGGGGACTCAGAGTGCAACTCAGTGGTAGAGCACTTGCCTAGCATGTGCAAGGCCCTAGGTTCACCTCCTTAGCACTAAAAAAAAAAAAAAAAAAAAAGTTAGAAGTGCAGTTTTTCTAGGGTTCTAAGCCTCTCTATTTGGCCCTGAGGCTGGCTGGGGGAATCATACAGCCCCACAGAGTGCAATTGGTAATAAATGCCCCTCATATTCTCTCTCAGTTGGATACTTTGGCTCCTACTACTTCTGTAATAGGAAGTAAACATCTAATTTCTAGAATCTGGGAGTTTAGGATGTTGCTCTGGGAAAGATGAGGAACATACTTCCTTAGGGAGCTAGAAAATAAGGTCCAGATGTTGAAAGCTCTTTGCATACAAGGAGCTGGAGCAGTGGTTGCAGAGACTGTGGCAGCACTGTCTTGGAGGATGGAGCCCTTCTGCTGGGGTTGGGCTGGATCCTGCTAGCCTGGGGACAGAGACAGGGTGAGGTGGTGGGCCCCTCTGATTAATGATCCTTCCCCACAGGTGCCAGTTACGTCTGGGTGGATATCCTTTGGTCATCCAGACCTATACCTGGGACAAGATGACCTATGGAAATGGCAAGAAGTACATTGCCACAGCTTATGTGGTGTCTTCCACCCAATAGAGTTTTGAGCCAGAAGTGACATGAGGGCAGTGAGGGCCCATGGAGGACTGAGATGCTGTCTGTTCTGGACTGGGGAGGGGAGGGAGGATCCTGGGAGAGGACCCCAGATGCCAAATCAGTGAAAGGGATTCCCCAATCCAGAAATGCTCATATGGGAAAGAGGAAAGGTACAGATTAGAAAAATGCAGAGAAATATTCAAAACTTTGTGTTCCAGTATTTTAGCAACATAGAATAAAAAACAAAGTCCAGACAGAGAAGGTGGGAGCCCTCACTAGCTCTTTCCTCTGAAGTGTGGTGGAACCATGAGCAAGTGCTAGGCCTCTTTAAAGTTAGGGTTGGTGAGAGGGTGAACCTGATGATATTATTACTGTGAAGGTGTTTGCAATTGTACGTAGGAAGAACAGCTGATAGAAATTCAAGATGACTATGATGTTTTTAGTCTACAGCCATAGCACTCTGGCATCTGATCTCGTCTGATCTCAGAAGCTAAGCAGGGTCAAGCCTGGTTACTCCTTGGATGGAATACCGCCTGGGAATACCATGTGCTGTAGGCTTGGGAGAAAGACCTGGTGGCCCACTCCTGAAACAAGCAGCCATTGAAATCCTTGTGAATAGCAGAGAAGCACTGACAGTGCCGGGCGTGGCAAAGTGTCAGGGAGTGTTTTGTTTTGTTGTACATAGGGTCCCTATGAGTCAGACCAACTCGATGGCACCTAACAACAACATGATGGCTGTTACTGTATACAGCTCTGCAATCTGCCATTCAGCCCTCTGTGGGGCCTCAAAGAAGTCGGGGCTGCAGAAACCAAGCAGTGAGCCATTGGTCTTCTCTAGCATTAGATACTCTCAGACAGAGCCTGGGAGAATGTGACACAGGACAAACCAGGGTAATAGTTGGGCCAGTGAGTGAGCTGAAGTGGGCGGCCTGCTCCAGGCCTGTGCTTTTTCAGCCAATTTCATATCTGCTTCCAGAAGTTTGCTGCTCACAGATGTTTAGTATGGCAACAGACTTCAGTTTTGATCCCAAACAGATTTTTTTTTTTTGGAAAGAATTCCCCTCATAGGAGGAAGATTTAGCATCAGAGGAAGAAAGGAACCTATAGATTGATGTCACTGACAGTTATGTTAAGGTTTATCCAGCTGCCATAATTTAAGTAACTCCAGAATGGGAAACCAGGGTGACTGGGGCTCCCTATTTCAGCCTCAGTGATGTAGTTCCTTTGTTCCATGAGCCCACTGGGAGCCAGATGATGCCCCACAGAGCCAGGACTCCATTATGGCTTACAAACTTATACAAGTTTCCAATTAAAGTTATTTAAGAAAACTTGAATTGTGTCTCTTCTTTCTATATGGCTCTCCCAACTGCCAGTCTCTCTGCCTCTTCCTGTAGCAGGGCTGGGAGTCTTTGCAGAGTGGCTTGGAGAATTTGGTATCTGGATGAAGTCCCTGATGACTCCCCAAGTCGCTCTAGCCAGAAATTGGAGAGAATTCTTCCAGGTGTACCTATAATGTGAAGAGTGGAAGGAGCATCACATATAGATTACGGGGAGGTGAATGGAGCGTGATGCCCCCAGCCCTGGTAACCAGTCCTCTTAATCACATACATGATGAGCAGAAAGATAGATTGGATGCAGCTTCTGTGGCTGCAGATGTTGACAAAACTGAGGGAAGAGAAGATGCTAAAGAGACTTCTCACTTGTAGACAATTTAGGCTGCAATGCTAGGAAGATGCCAGGCAAGAAGAGACACCTCTGGGAATTTACAGTGTGCAGATGGTTGAAGCAGAGGCTTGTCCTGTCCTCTGGAGTTTACAGCCCAGTGGGCCAGAGAAGGGCTCAGGAGAACACACTAATCAAGGTGCAGACTCTGAAGTCAGCTTGCCCAGGTGTCTAGACAGGCTCTGTCACTGGTTGGCTTTGTGAGCAAAGTTCTTATTCAGATCAGTATCCTCAGCAGTAAGATGGGGATAATATTATCACTGTGAGATAAGCAATGTAAAATAATATGCCAGCCATTCCTTCTCCTTTTCTCCTCCTCCTCCTCTTCCCCCACCCCTCCTTGTCCTCCCCCACCCTCCTCTTGCTGCTTCTTTTTTGTGTTAGGAGACAGGGTTGAACCCAGGGCCTTGAGCATGCTAGGCAAATGCTTTACCACTGAGCTGTACCCCTAGACCCTTTTTATTTCTTACTTTGCTAAGTTGTGCAGACTCCCTCAGGCTGCAAACTTGTGATCCTCCTGCCTCAGCCTCCTGAGCTGCTGGGATTACATACAGATGTGCGCCATGGCACTTGGCTCTTCTCATCATTCTTATTTGTACCACTTATTATTTAGATTTCATTTTGCACTAGGAGGAACTATTCATCTGCCCTGTGATCTGCCTTAACCTTCACCTACTGATGTCCCATACTTGTGCTCCTTCCAGATCTCTTCAGAGATCTTCCAGGTAGATAAGTGGGAAGCAGAGATAGAAATTCAGGAAAGAGTTACTGTATTCCAGGTCTGGACCTAGGCTATGCAGGAGAGAGAGGTAAGAGCTAACATTTGTTAAGCTTTTACTATGTCCGGAGGTGTGGCAAATAGTCCTTTTATATACATTGTCTCATTTGGTAGATATTTTTATCTTCACCATTTGAATTTTACCTAGACATTTGAGGCTTAGATTAAACCACAATCTTAGTAGCAGAATCAAATTTATAAAATTCACCCTTTTATTCATTCATTATGCTTTTTAAAATGCTTTTGTGTGTGTGTGTGTGTGTGTGTGTGGTACTAGGGGGTTGAAGCCAGGGCCTCACATATGCTTTGCAAGTGCTTTACCATTGAGTTGTACCCCCAGCCTACTTTTCAGTTTTTATTTTGAGGCAGAGTCTCACTAAATTACACAGGATACCTCTATCTTTGAACTTGGAATCCTCCTGCCTTCACCTTTCCAGTTACTGGGATTACAGGCATGCATGCCTTGCTCATGCTTTTGAAGAATATTTATGAAGGCCTGTGGTAGAGGCTGCTGGTTGCCCTTCAATATCTTCTCTTCTTGTACTTATTCCTTACTCATTGAACTCTTGGTGTTTAGATGAGCACATAACTGCCAAGAGTATTGTCAAGTCTGGTTCAACTCATAGTGACCCTCATAGAGTTTTTGGTATTATTTTCTTGAGTGGACTGCCATATCTTTCTCCCATTTTTGCAGTGCTGGGGATTGAACCTGGGTTCTCAGAAAGTGTGTAGCAGCACTCTACCAACTGAGCTAAACTCCAGCCCTCCTTTGCAGTGAGGTGTGACCATATACCTAAGTCCTGGCCAAAGCTATGTAAGAAAAAACATTCTTACAGGGCAAGGAGTACCATTATTCCCACTGTTGTACCTTGCTGATGACTTGATTTCAGATAAGATTTCTGGAGCTTAAGCAGCTGTACTGTACCATGAGTACCATATGCTGAAGATGGTGGTAGAATGGTAGGCTTGTCATACCTGGGATTACTTATGTTCTACCTTATATAAGAGAGAAATAATCTTGTCATGTTTAAGCTACTTTTACTTTGGGCTTCCTGTCACATACTACCAAACCATATACAGCATTTCTATTAACAAGAAGTCCTAAGGGTCATAAATTTTCTTCCTAAATTACTAAGCAGCTGAGCATAGTGGCACATGCCTGTAATCCTCACACTAGCAAGGCTGAATCAGGAGGATCAAGAGTTTGAGGCCAGCCTGGACTATATATCAATACTCTGTCTCAAAAAATAAAATAGAACAAAAAAGTTACTTAGTTAATACTGCTTTTCTTAAGGTTCATATTAACTATTAGAATCTTTCCATACTTAACTGTTTGAAAGAGCTCAGTAACTGGGAGACTGGGCACCATGGAGCACACCTGTAATCTCAGTGACTCAGGAGGCTGAGGTGGGAGGATCATGAATTTGAGGGCAGAGGTAGGGTGTGCAATTTTGTGAGACCCTGTCTCAAAATAAAATGTAAAAATGCGATCGGGGGTGCAGCTCATTAGTAGAGGACGTTCCCAGCATGTATGAGGCCCTGGGGTGATCCCCCTAGTATTGCAAAATAAAAATTGTTTAGGACATAAAATTAACAACATTCACAATCATTAATTGCAGAATTTCACTGTTGCCATAATAAATATTTATATTTCCACTAACCATTATAATTTAAACATAAAAATAGTATAAAGAGATTTCTCTTTGAAAGTGACTATTTAGATATTAACAGTAAGTTCCATTGAGTTGACTGGGGGTTATTCTCAGTAAAAATAAATAAATGAATAAAAGAAACAAACAAAAGGCAGGATTTACTAATTTTATTGAAGCCCATTTGCAGACAATTGTCACTAGAAGTGGAGAGGCCTGCAAGCCACCTAAAAAAGAAGGTGGCTGAGTCTGAGCTCACAGCATAGAAGGCTCCAGGACAGGGATAATCGGAGCCTCAGACTTTGGTGGTGATGGTGATTAAGACCTTTTGGTTAATTCTTCTCCTTTGATTCTATATTCATTAAGCAAGCTTCCGATTATTATGTGGAGAAAGAAAGAGATACTCACCACCCAAGGGCCTACTAAGTTTTACTAGAACAGCTGGTTGGCCCTGTTCGCTCTCTTCTGAATCAACTCTGCAGAATTAATAAAACAAATGTAGCTGCTCTGTTAAGAACATCAATAAATCAATATCTGTTTTAAACTGATTTATTCTTAATTTTAAAATACATTGAGATCTCTTAAAAGCCAGTTATCTGCCAGCTTCTGAGGCTCATGCCTATGATCCCAGTAACTAGGGAAGCAGAGGCAGGAGAATTCCAAGTTTGAGGCCAGAGGCAGCCTGCACAACTTAGTGAGATCCTGTCTCAAAATAAAAAATAAAAAAAGGACAGGAGCACAGCTCAGTGGTAGAGTATTTGTCTAGAATGTGCAAGGTCCTGGGTTCAATCTCCAAACCTGCAAAACAACGACAACAACAACAACAACAACAACAAAAACAAAAACACTAGTTATCTGTCTCTTTGGTAACACGACATCAACAACAAAAAATCATTCTATTAATAAATATTTTGGTGATGTACTTAGTGATTTAACTACTATAACTTTAAAATACAAGGATACCTAACAAACCATGGGAAAAGGTGCTAATGTTATGAACTTGCAACGGAGGAGTGGAAGTGGTTTTTAATCCATCAGCACCTGTGTTAGTGTTCCTGGCCTGAACTATACAGCTACATCCTATGCTTTAAAAAATTCTGATGATGAGATTGCACCCCAGCCTAATTAAATCAGAACCTCTGGGATACCTAGGATCTGTAAGTCAGTGTGTGTACGAATGTGTATGTCTCTCTCTGTAGGTGATTTCAAATCTACAGCCATACCACCCTGGTGTCCTGTTTCATCTGATCTCAGAAGCTAAGCAGGGTCGGGCCTAGTTAGTACTTGGATGGGAGACCACCTGGGAATACCAGATGCTGAAGGCTTGGGAGAAGGACCCAGCAGCCCAGTCCAAGAAAAATCAGCCAGTGAAAATCCTATGAATAGCAGAGAAGGACCGCCAGGTAGTGTTTAGTTCTGTTGTGCCAGGGTTACCATTTTACATTTGTCTGATTTTAGTAGAGAAACAGTAACTTTCTCAGATGATTATCGTACAAAAGTTACGACAATGGTTGGACAAAAGCAACGTAAATACTAGGGATGAAATTGAGAGAAGTCTAAGGAAATATTCAAAGCTTTATTGCCTTGGGGGTCAGGATAACTCAGGTTTTGGGGTTCGCATGCTTACTTTAGTCATATTGGAAGCATGCCAAATGTTCAGATTTTACTTTTACACTGTCAACGTCACCCGCGGTTCTACACATCCCAGAGCTGCCGGGTTCATGAACCTGACCTTCTGCGCACGCTCGATCTGGGCTCCGGAGGGCGGGGCGAGGGCGCGCGGGGCCTTGTGGGAAGGCTCAGGCCGGCTGGGCCGGCGTGAGTGGCCGCGGGTCTAGGCAGTGGGCGGGCGCTGACGTTCTGTGCAGGTGAGCCGGCAGAGCCACGGTTGCTGCCACCCGGGGCCCTTTGGTGTCTCCTAGCAGGAGGAGGGGCGCACCGTAGGCCCGGGCGGGGCGGAGCGGGTGGGGACAGTCGGCGGAGACGCGGCGTTGGGACGCGGCGGTGCCCCTGGTAGCGGCGTCTCGGGAGCGCGTCCCCGAGAGGGGCCCGCCACGCGCGGCCTGGGCCTGGATGTTCGGCTGAGCTGGGCGGCCCTCCCCACCTGCCCTAGGCATTGGGGGGTCCTCAGTGGTCTGGGTGTCCGAGCCGGGGTCCCCACAGGACCGCAGAGGGGCCCGCCCCCTTTCGGCGTAAGTTTCAGGGGAGGCTTGGATATTAGGCGTGAAAGTGATCACCTCAGGTGCTAGAAGTTTCTGGTCGCCTACCGCAACTCCAGCCCGGTCACAGGTTCTGTGGGAGCAGTTATGCCTGAGGGAACAGGGGGGTGAGAGATGCATAAATACAATCAAACATGGAAACGGCCTGAAAGAAGCTTAGACTTTGTTTAGTTGTTGAGGCTAGTAGTCAGATGACCCGTTTGCACCTACAGCTATGTTTTCTCCATCGATACTCAGTGAAATATTTTTTAGCTGTTCTAAACAAATCTCCTTTCGAATCCTTTTCTCTTTCTCACCTTACTTCCCTTCCCCTTAAAGTTTGAATCTCCCTGCACCTTTTGGGGGACCTAGACCTATCACTCATCCACTTTCCTTTATCTTCTTGTTCTTCGTTCAGCCAATGTCCAAACAGTACTCAGGTCTTATATTATCAAAGACAAATTTATTGCTATTGCATATAATTTACTTAACTCATTTCTGCCTTTAAAAACTCAATAATCTTTATGTGACTAAATGTAATGCACTTTGTTTTCCTTTATGTGCAGTCTGTGGCATTTGGCACAGCTGACCTCTCCCACTTTATACGTTCATTTTCTCTGGTTTTCTGTGGGAGTACTCTCTAGAGACCACCCAGCTCTTTAGGTGCCTGTTTTTTTTGATGTTGGCATCTCTTCCTGCTTCCTAAATATTAATATTCTTTAGGCTTCCCTCATCCACCAGTAGTCACAGTGGCGAAGCATGTTCCAATCTGTGGCTGGGTATGGTGGTGCATGCCTGTAATTCCACTCAGGTGGCTGAGACAGGAGGATCATGAGTTTGAGGCCAGCCTGGGCTACAGACTGAGTTCAAGGCTCAACTGGGCTACATAGAAAGACCTTGTCTCAAGAAACCCAAACCAACCAAACAAAAAAGGCATATCCAAATATATGACTCTAGTTTCTACCTTTATGTTGGTGAAACCTAAATTTATCTCTCTGGTTTTTTATAGCTATCTACTGGATATCTCCTCCTCATGACCCATGAGCACTCAAATTCAGCATATCCCAAACTGAAATAATTCTACTATCCATTTGTTCCCACAACTTTGAAACTTGTTTTTTTTTTTTTTTTAATTGCATGTTTGAACTCAACATGGCATCATCTATCTTACCAAATTCCCAATCCAGAAATCTAGGACATCGTTTGACACTTTTTTTACTCCCCAGCCTCTCAGCCTAAGCATCATCAAGTCCTTTTTATTTTACCATCTTAATGTCTTCACATGGCTCTAAGAATATAAATCAGACCTCATGGGTTGGTATTTCAGCATCTCTCTCATGTCTACTACTTTTAACCTTTGTTTCATTCTCCTCATGGTTCCTTACTCTGCCTACCCACTCTTCCCTATTAGTCACTTGACTGGCCCTTGCTGAAACAGCTGAAGGTACAGTGCCTGTGGAGACTCCTTCCTTGACTTTACCACCCTAACATCTGATTTATGCTTGCCCTTGGTGTCAATACTGTAGCATCTGCACACGGTTCAACATGAGTTATTTTGCCTCCCATGGACCATTTGTTAATGTCAGGAAGCATTTTAGGTATTACAGTCCAGGGGAAAGGATAATACTGTCTTCTAGTCTATAGACGGGCTGGGGTTTAGCTCAGTTGGTACAATGCCACTTAGCAGTTTTTGAGGACCTGTGTTCAATTCCCAGTGCTGGAAAAAGCAGAAGAAGGACATGGCAATCCGTTCCTGAAGCAATCCTGAGACAATCAGCCATTGAAAATCCTATGAGGGTCACTATGAGTTGGACCCAACTCAATAGCACCAAACAACAACAGTTTATAGAAGATAGCGATGTTGCCATCCATCCTACAATGTACGATAAAGTGTCACTCAGCTCCAAATGTCAGTAGTCCCAAGGTTGAGAAACCTTGCCTAACCTAGTATTTTGTTACTCAATACGTTGATTATTTTGTATTTTGTATTTTCTTTTTCACTAGACAAGAGACTTTGTTTTACTTGTTATTGCACCCTTAAATCTTGACATGGAATGTACTACATAGTAGAATGTCAATAAATATTGGGAAAAGAATGAGTATAGGAAGTAGTTGGTATATACTTATAAACTCTAAAGATGACCAGCCAGTCTGCTACTACTTGTTAATTTCAGTGATTTTTCTACCCCATTGCCTTTCTTTCGTTTTTTATTTTGAGGATGATCAGACATGTCTGTTTATCCAATTTATTCATTTAAAAATTTTGCTGATTTTTCAGTATCACTTTAGGCTCTCTTTAACTTTAGTTTCTTCTGTCCGTGAATGTCGACTATTTATAAAGTGATAAAACATGATTAGTTAAGGTTCCGAAAAATAGCTAAATACAGTCAGTCCCTGACTTGATGGCTTGATTTAGGATTTTTCAGCTTTATCATGGTAAGAAAGCAACATGCATTCAATAGAAACTATACTTCAAATTTTGAATTTTCGTCATTTTCTGAATTGGCAGTATGTAGTACAACACTCTTAGAGAGTTGGGAAGTTACAGTGATATGTAGCTCCCACTGAACCACACTATCATGAGAGTAAATGACTGACACTCAGTGTACTGTGTTAACAAGCTATGTTTGGTAGGTGAGATGTATTAAATGCCTTTGTCTGTTTGAGACATCATCTGGCTGTGGAGCCCAGGCTGGCCTCAAACTCTCAATCTTCTTGAGTGCTAGGATTATAGGCATGTGCCATCATACCTGGTGTAAGTTCATTTTTGATTTAATATTTTCACTTTATGATGGAGATAATGAGGATGTAACCCCATTGAAAGTTCAGGAGCATCCATCATCCTACTTAATTCTTATCAGAGATTGATTGTTGAAAACTCTGCAGGCCGTAATGACTTCAACAAGTAAAGCAGTTGAATTACAACTACAAGTGAAACAAAATGCAGAAGAATTACAGGACTTCATGAGGGATTTAGAAAACTGGGAAAAAGACATTAAACAAAAGGATATGGAACTAAGAAGACAGTGTGGTGTTCCTGAAGAGGTAAATTAAGAATTCCTAATATGGCATCCAGCAAACCATTTTATTTTATTTTATTTATTTATTTTTTTGTGGTACTGTGGATTCAACCCAGGGCCTCACGCTTGCATGCTTTTAAGTGCTGTACCATTGAGGTGCACTCCCCGTCCATTTTTTTACTTTTTGAGACAGGCTCTTGCTAAATTATGCAGACTGCCTCTGGTCTCGAACTTGGGATCCTCCTGCTTCTGCCTCCCAAATTGCTGGGATTACAGGTGTGCGCCATTGTACCCAGCTAAAACTTTATTTTAAAGTCAAGTGTAGTCTTGTAAAATGTTTTGTGAAAGTACTGAAATCGAAGAGATTTGCTTTACTGTCAACCATTTTAGAAATTCTGCTTTTAATACTAAAGTCTTTGTGTAATAATTGCTAACTATAGTAAAATATTTTAAATGTTTGTGAATACTGAAAAGATGACCATGTGCTAATACTTAAAGGTAAATAAATAGCACTATAAATTATGTAGGGGTATAGGTGTACATATATGAAAATAATAGTTATATATTTATATTATATATACTTATTATTTTATATATTTATAAATAATATATTTATATATTTATATTTATTAATATAGTTATATATTTATACATATATAGTTATATTTAATGATACATAAACATTTAGTTCTGGCATAAAAATGCAGGTAGTATATAGGTTCAAATAAATATTTTCTTAAGCTTGTTGTTGTTAGGTGCCGTCGAGTCGTGTCCAATTCATAGCGACCCTCATAGGATTTTCAATGGCAGATTGTTTCGGGATTGCCTTGGGAGTGGGTTGCCACATCCTTTTCCCATTTTTTGCGGTGCTGGGAATCGAACTCGAGACTTCAGAGACTGCAGAGCAGTGCTCTACAAACTAAGCTAAATCCCAGCCCCCATTTCTTAAGCTAGTATATTTAAATATGGCTAGTTTTTTTTTTTTTCCTCCTGGTACTGGGGGTTGAACCCAGGACTTCATGCTTGCATGCTTTGCAAGTGCTGGACCACTGAGCTGTACCCTCAGCCCATTTTTTTTACTTCTTTTGAGACAGGGTTTTGCTAAGTTACGCAGACTATCTCTGGTCTCAAACTTGCAATCCTCCTGCCTCTGCCTCTCTAGCCCCTGGGATTACACGTGTGTGCCACCGTGCTTGGTTGGCTGTTTTTTTTAATATTGTCAATATGCTGTGGAGGCATTTCAGCTTGCATTTGAACTACTGCTCATTTGTTGTATTAAGGCTGAAGGTCAGGCAGTTTTTGAAGTTTGAATTTAGGATTATAAATTTAAAGTATAATTAGGAATTACGGTCATACTTTTCTTGTGACTGAGCAGTCTTCAACATTCATCATAAAATGAATTAAAATTTTCAAGCGTAATTATCATTATAAGTGAAGGTGGTAAATTGGTATTTTGAAGCACTTCAGCACTAGATTGAAAAAATTACTTATTTGCAAATATCATTTAGCGAGAATTTTAAGCATTGTTATACAAAAAGTATTAGAAGAGGGTGCTCAAAACTGTGTTTATTTGTTTTTACGGTTTAGAATTTACCTCCTATTCGAAATGGGAATTTTAGGAAGAAGAGGAAGGGTAAAGCTAAAGAGGCTTCCAAGAAAACCAAAGAAGAGAATACAAAAAACAGGATAAAATCTTACGATTATGAGGGATGGGCAAAACTTGATGTGGTAAGTTAATCCAGTCATGTGCCTTTTAATATTTGGATAAAATTTTCTTGGAGTTAGCTAATAGTCATGGATTAAATGAAAAATAATAGAGTTCTGTGGCCTGTGTCTTCTCTCTTTCTCTTTCTTTCTTTTTTTTCTTTTCTTTTTTTTTTTTTTTTTTTTTTTTTTTTTTTTTTTTGAGACAGTTTTGCTGTGTAGCTCAGGCTGGTCTTGAACTTGTGATCCTCCTGTCTCAGTCTCCTGAGTGCTGAGATTACAAGTGTGTGCCACCATGTCCAGCTTTGTGCTTTCTCTTACAGACTACTTTTTGTGGAATAAAAATTTAATTACAAAGCTTTTTAGTTAACTAGGCTAGTTTTTCTTCTATGATCTTCTTTTGGGAACTGGTGACTAAAACAGCCATGATTTCTTTTCTTTTTTCCTATTTTATTTTTCTTTTTCCTGTTTTTGCAAAAATAGTACATAGTATAGTATACTCTTTGTTCAATTTTTCCCAATGGTTATATCGGACTTAAATGTATATAGTGCAGTATCTAAAACTGGGAAATTGACATTGAAACTGTGTGTGTGTATGTAGTTCTGTGCCACTTGATTACATGTGTAAATCTGAGTAACCTCCATTGCACCTAAGGTACACAAATGTCCCATCACCATAAAAATCTCCCTCAGGCTACCTCTTTATGGTCAAACCTGTCTGCCACACCCCCTGCCATACTTAACCCCTGAACTGCTGGGATCCTGAGGCAGTGATATTTTCAGAAAAGAATGACTGTGCAATGCCCTTTTAGTAGACTGAAGGGCCTGTAGAGTACTTGGCTATACGAGAAGACCTTTGATCCAGGCACTATGGTGCATGCCTGTAATCCCAGCATTTTGAGAGGCTAACACAGGAAGATCATGAGTTCAAAGCCAGAGGCAGCCAATGCAATTTAGCAAGATCCTGTCTCAAAATAATAAATAAATAAAAAGGGTTGAGGCAGGGTGCGGCTCAGTTGTAGAACACTTGCTTAAAGTGAGTGAGACCCTGGTTTCAATGCCCTAAAACTGCACCCTCCCCCCCCCAAAAAAAAAAAGAAGAAGATGTTGTGTTTTATCTTAGGGCTGGGATATGTGACAATAAAGTAGGATAAAGTAGGTGGAATTTTTTTTTTTTTTTTTTTTTTTTTTTTTTTTGGGTTGCTTGAGACAGGGTCTCACAATGTAGCCCAGGCTGGCCTGGAAGTTGTGATCCCTCTGCCTCAGCCTTCTGTGTGCTGGAATTACAGCCATGCACCACCATACCTGGCTAAAAATAAGGCCAATCTTAATCCCAGGAAAGGGAGCTTCACCTTCTAGATCTGAGATAGCCATTGTGTGGTGGTGCCTCCCATGTCCCATGCATGACATACAGTGTGATTAGAGAATTACCCTCAGTGTTCTACCTCAGAATCTTCTACCTAGTGCTCCAAGTAGCCACTGTAACATTAGCTTGTGTGAAGGAACCTAAAGGCTTACCTTATTCTGGACTCTACCCACTTTAAGGCATGAGTTGGTTGTTAGTGTATGTGTTGAGGGAAGAACTGTGATAACTGCATTTGGAATAGGCATTCCTTTTTGGTCTTTTTATAAAAAGTGTTTATTATGTAATATTTGATACAACTCCACAAAAGAATATGTGGAGCATAAAAGTAAAGTGAATACATGAGCCCACTATCTAAAAGAGAATTTTTCTAATCCTGTTGAAGCTATAGATGTGCTCCTTTCCTATCCCATTTTACTTTTACTTCATACCCCCAGAGGCAATGACTATTGTTATGTTTTTATTTTCTTTGTATTTTTCTGTTTAACATTTTTACTGAAGTGTAATGTGCATAATAAAGTCCCTAAATCTTAAGCTGAATGTCTACTGCTGTATACATGTGTGAAACCACCATCCTATCAAATTATAGAGCATTTCCAGCATCCCTGTGAGCTGATTGAAAACCTCTTAAAAGCAGCCGCTACTTCTACTTCTCATGCTGTTAGTGTTGCCAGCTTTAGGATTTTATATAAAATTTACAATACAATATGCATTCTTGTATTCAGCTTCTTTTGCTAGCATTGCTTGATATTGATCCATAGCAGCATGGTGTGGATGTATTTGGTTCTTTTTCATTGCTGACCAGAATTCTTTTGCATGTCTCTATCATAGCTTGTTTGTCCATTCTCCTATTGGCCATGCACTTGGGTATCCAATTTGGAACTATTATGAATGGCTGTGGGCATTCTTATACATGTCTTCTTATGGATGTAAACACCCAAGAGACTACTTGCTGGGTCATAGTTTCCAGATACATTTAGCTTTAGAAGATACTGTTGAATGGTTTTCCAAATTAGTTGTGTTGTATTATTTTCCTTAAGGAAGCCAAAACTAATTAATTAAACAAAGAGTTGGTACTTTTAGCCAAATGGTTTATCATCGGCTTCAGTATTATCCTAATATAAGAAGTATAATTTTGGGAATTGAATTTATTGCTGCTGAAAATACTTTCTAAGCATAAAATTTATTCTCATTTGAGTAATGTATAGTTTGCCTTTACTCTGTTCCTTATTATACAGCCTGTTTCTTTTCACAAGTCAGTATTTTTTTACAGTGCCTGTTCCTGAAAGGCATCAGCTCAGAAGATTTCTTATAGAGATGCTTCCTACAGTCATTTGCTCATTTAATATGTGTTGAATAAGCTCCTGCCATGGATGAAGGCATCATGATTGTACCTGTGTTGTTTGCCATTGTCATTTTAGTGTATGTGTGCAAGATATAGGTGTTTACTTATCACCTTTTCAAGTTCAGATCTGAGCAGCTTCTTTAGCGTCCTATTGCCAGTAGTTTTCTACACGTTACCATGGCAGGATTAGGTGATCTTGGCTATAGTGTTGGCAGGCTGATAGTGTTTCTAGAATCTTCCTGCCTAAACACATAACAACATTTTAGTGAAACCAAGCATAGGTTTTCTTTTTTTTTTTAATTTATCAACAATTTTTTTCTTAACTAGCAAAATAGTATGTTAGGTCATATAGGATTTTGTTTATATAATAAATAAATTTTGTGTATAAATGAGCTTTAATGAACTTTAATGCTTAGTGATTTAATATCTTGCAATTATTTGAGGTGATAGATATGCTCCTTACCCTGATTTGGTCCTTACACATTTTATAAATGTATTGAAAAGTCACGTATTACCTCCTAAAATATGTACAACTATTATGTCAATGAAAAATAAAAAAAACCTTAAAAATATGTTACTAAAAGTTATTCTTTGATCATATATGATAGAGTTTTGAAAAATTGAGTGTATGAAATTATCATGAAAAGAATATGTATGTTTTTTATTTTCTTTGATAGAGTCAGCTATATTCTAGAATATATTTGAGAGACAGTGTAACATAGTGAAAGCTTTCAGGAGGTGGCAGATAGACTGGGTTCAAGTCCTTCCTGAGCTATTTAGTAGCCAGGTGACTCTGAGTGAGTCAACTGACTTCAGTGTTTGGGTTCCACGTGAAGAACATGGGTAATTCTTAGCTCAGAGGTTCAGTGAGAAATTAGTTATGCTCTCTGAGCAGTTTTTGTCATTTTAAAATAAGGAAGAAAACCTCATTGAGTGTTAGTTATATTAGTTTACAGTTATTTGCAAACTTATGTCAAGCTATAGTACCTTACTGCTAGTAGTTTGTGATTTAGGGGTGATTTGTGGATTCTGTTGATTTAGCTTACTTTATGAATTCAAAGTTAAATTCTTTCAGAGATTTAGATCTTGGGTTTCTAAACAAGGGCACCTTTTTCTCTAGTTATAATATTAACAGTGGAAGGTTATTTGGATTGCTTTTATAGACCTTTAAGTCCTTTGTTGTTGTTGTTGTTGTTAGGTGCCGTCGAGTCGGTATCCGACTCATAGCACCCTCTGTACAACAGGGGAAGCACTATTGTCAGTGCTTCTCTGCTGTTCATAGGGTTTTCAATGGCAGATTGATTTTTGGGAGGGGGTTGCCAGGTCCTTCTTCCAAGCCTACAGCTTCTGGTGTTCCCAGGCGGTCTCCCATCCAGGTACTAACCAGGCCCAACCCTGCTTAGCTTCCGAGATCTGATGGGATCAGATGCCACAGGGCTAGAGCGGCAGGCATTTAAGTCCTTAGATCATAACAATTTAAGTTCTGTTGAATATAATATTTTTTTAAATTGTCATGTGATTATGAGCACTCTTCTATTTATGATTTCAGGATAGTATCCTTGATGAGCTTGACAAAGAAGATAGTACTCATGATTCTATGTCTCAGGAATCAGAGTCAGAGGAAGATGGGATTCGTGTAGATTCGCAAAAGGCTCTTGCTCTAAAAGAGAAGGTATGTAGCCAGGCTTGGCACATGCCTAATCCCAGCACTCAGGAGACTGAGCCAGGAGGATCGATGTGAGTTTGAGGCCAGCCTTGTCTATAAAATAAGTTCCAGGCCAGCCTGGGCTATATAGCGAGACTCTGTCACTAACAACAACAACAAAAAAGTTACATTTTTAGGTTAGCCTCAGGTTCCTTCAGGTAAGCAGGATGTGGAGAAGATACTGTGAGTTCTGAAATTTCTTCAGCATAGCTTAGGAAGTGGTCAGACTATAAACTGTTATATTCCTTTTGGAAGGCAGTGTGCATAGTGGCTAGGCGTACATCCAGATTAATTACTTGTTCAAATTAGTGACAAGTTCTTTAAAGTGCCTTTACCTCAGTTTTCTCAGCTATAAAATGAGGTTAATATTATTAAACCCGAGAGGTTGTTGTATTAAATGAATTATAAAGTGCTTGGACTGTACTTGCAGTTGTTCTGTGGTTTTTAGTAGTGGACAAAAGTAACTTGAAATTAGTGGGTATTTCTTGGCATAAGTATTATATTCCACTCCTGCATATCACAGGCCATCTTTGGTAACTTTTTGAACTCTTCACCTCTCTCAAAGATGCCTCATTTCTATGAAACCAGTTATATTGCTTTTCAAAAAAGTGGCACTCTTTTCAGATGAAAATCACCTTGATGCCTCTCTTTTGTTACATTTCTTCGGGTTGGTATTGTCAATAAAAATATAATGCTGGGTATTTTACTCATTTTTCTGTCAGGGCTCTTGGGTGGTACCCATACAATGAGTGTACAGTGCATTTCAGCACTGGTAAAAAGACCATTTTGCTTATTAATTCTGCTTTCTTTCAGGGCAATAAATATTTCAAACTAGGAAAATATGATGAAGCAATTGAGTGCTACACAAAAGGCATGGATGCTGATCCATATAATCCTGTGTTGCCAACAAACAGAGCATCTGCATACTTTAGACTGAAAAAGTAAGCACTTTGCGTGACGTGTGAATGGCTTGAGTGTATGTAGAAACTGATTTTTAAAAAGCCTTTTGTAATAAAACTGTGTGGGAGAGATTGGAAATGCATTGCATTTCTTCTGCACTGTAAATTTTTGTAGCTTACTCCCTTTGAGTAATTTAATCCATTGGCAATTTATGGAGGTTCAAATCACGTTCCCAAATCTTGCTTTAGGAAGGTGCTCCTTCTCTAAAAGTCAAGTGGTGATGTTCTTTACCTAATTCATATAAGAAAAGAAGATGAGTTAGGTAAAAATCTTTAGAAATTTAATTAACTTTCATTATGACAAATTTAAAATATGATTGAATATTTATGTTTATTAAGTCATACTGATTCCTTAAGTACATACATAGTGTTGATGAACATTATATGTAGGTAGCTGGCCCATCATAAAATTTTTTGTAAAAACACTAAGATGGAAGACATTCTTACTGTACTAATTATTTGGAAATACAGGTATTTCTCTCTTGAGTTTTTTTTTTTTTTTTTTTTTACTGAAATAGCATATTTGTAGATCTTTGAAACATATTAATATCCTCATAAATTAGGGGATTATTTAAATTTTGTAATATTTGATGCCTGCAGCGGTAGCCCTGTGGCATCCGATCCCATCAGATCTCAGAAGCTAAACAGGGTCGGGCCTGGTTAGTACCTGGATGGGAGACCACCTGGGAACACCAGAAGTTGTAGGCTTGGGAGAAGGACCTGGCAACCCCCTCCCAAAAATCAATCTGCCATTGAAAACCCTGTGAACAGCAGAGAAGCACTGACAATAGTGTTTCCCCTGTTGTACAGAGGGTCGCTATGAGCCAGATACCGACTCGACGGCACCTAACAACAACAACAACAACAACAATATTTGATATCTATAACATATGTAAGTTATGGAGAATAATTAGCAATAAATCCACTTGTGAACTTAAGATCCAGAACATTGCTATTATTTTTGAGGTTAACTTGATGCTTCTTTCAATGTTCTGTCCCTTGTCTCTCTCTCATAGTTAACCACTATCTTGAATTGTAGATTTATCTTTTCTTTTCAGAAAAAAGTTTCATTATATATGTATATATCCCTAAATACTATAATGCAGTGGTTTCCAGCCTTTATGGCACAGGGACCAATGTATTAGTCAGCTGTCATTGCTGTAACAGAAAGCCAACCCAAACAAACTTATAGGGGAAGAGGTTTATTGGAAGGTCACAGAGAATCAGGCAGTAATGGTGGCAGGAAAGACATGGCGGCAGTGGCAGCAGGGCCTGTGGTAGATGACTCCATGGCATGGTGGACCAGGAACAGAGAGAGAGATGGGCTCTGGGTTACTTGTAATAACCTCCAAAGACTTGCCCCCACGAAGCTTTTTCAGCCAAGCTAGACCTGCCTCCCAAAGTTCTACAACCTTCCAGGACAGTGCAACTGGCTGGAGGCCCAATGTTAAAACACATGACCTTAATGAAACACTGTATCTTCAAACCATGACAACTAATTTTGTGGAAGACAAATTTTCTGTGGACAGTCAGCTAGTGATGAGGAGTGGCTATAAATACAAATGAACCTTTGCTTGCTGGGTTTCTAATGTGTGGCCCTGTTCCTGATAGGCCACAGACTGGGATTTGGGGACCCCTGCTATATTATATAACTTTATTTACTTATTTATTTAATTTATTATTTATTTTTTGTGGTGCTGAGGATCAAACTCAGTGTCTTGTGCATGTTGGGCAAGCAGTCTACCACTGAGCTACATCCCCAGCTCAACTTTTCTTATTTTTGAGCTTTCCTTTCCCTCAACCCCTGCCCAAGTGTTTTGAGATAGGATCTCACTGTATAGCCCAGGCTACTTGGTACTCACTATGTAGACCAGGCTAGCCTCGGAGTTGTATTGATTCTCCTGCCTTAGGCTCCCAAGTGCTAGGATTATAGGCATGCACCACCACACTTGGCCTATTTTTGAGCTTTAAAAGTATGTCATACTGTGGCTACGCATGCAGCTCGGTAGTAGAGTGTTTGCTTAGTATGTGCAAGGCCTTGGGTTTGATCAACAGCACTGAAAAAAAAAATCAAAAAAACAAAACCAAGCATATCATACTGTATGTAGTCTTTTGTGG
Source organism: Pedetes capensis (assembly GCA_007922755.1). Taxonomy (NCBI): domain Eukaryota; kingdom Metazoa; phylum Chordata; class Mammalia; order Rodentia; family Pedetidae; genus Pedetes; species Pedetes capensis. The sequence continues at coordinate 35,668 of VMDO01000569.1, read as the reverse complement.
CTCACCTATTTCTCTGAATATTTATATCATTCTTATTTTGCATATAGCTGTAGATTTCTCATTTTCATTGTTGTATATAACTCCTCTATACGATTATACCATTACATACCCATTCTCCTGTGAGAGTGTTCATTGGTTCCTTTCTTCCCTTTCTCACTCCCACACTGTCCTTTTCTTCCTTATTTCAAACATAGATGCTATGAATATTTTTGTACGTGTTTCTTGGTGCTAGATGATAAAGTATGCAAATAGCGTTACAGTGTAATGACTAATTGTTACAAAGGTAGTTGTACAACTTTACATTTCTGTTAGCATCATATAAGAATAATTGCTCCCATGCTTATCAACACAGGTATAATTTGGCTTCTTGTTTTAATCTAGTGAGTGTAAAATGGTACTTTAGTGTGTCTAAATTTGCATTTCTTCAAATATTAATGAGATTGAGTGTCTTTCTATGTGTTTGTTTACCACTTATATTTTTTTCTGTGAATTGCCTATGTATTTTGGTCATTTTTCTGTTAGACTGATTTTCTTTTCATTTTTAAAAGTTCTTTATTCTGGGTGCTAATCTTTTGATATTTATTTATAACTATCTTCTGCCAGTTTGTAGCTTTTTTATTTTCTTTATGGACTCTTGAAATCCCATAAAGAACAAAAATTCTTGTTCATTTTTTTTATTGGCTTTATTTTCAATCCTAGAATTGGGTAACACTTCATTCTCTAAAACAAAATTTCTCTCTGAACAAAAATTCTTAATTTTAATATATTTGAATTTGTTGATATTTTTAAAGACTAGCTCCTTAAAAATTATTTGTTTTTTTAAAAAGTATCCCTCTTAAGTTCGCAGTTGTTGTTAGGTGCCGTCGAGTCGGTATCCGACTCATAGCGACCTTCATAGGGTTTTCAATGGCTGAGTATTTCAGGATTGCCTTGGGAGTGGATTGCCAGGCCCTTCTCCCATTTTTTGTGGTGCTAGGAATTGAACTCAGGGCCTCAGAGACTGCAGCGCAGTGCTCTACCCACTGAGCTAAATCTCAGCCCCAAGTTCGTAGTAGTCTTCTATATTTTCTTCTAAAATTTTTAAGTTTTACTTTTCACATTTAAGTCTTTTCACATATGTTGGAGGTAGGATTAGAGTGTCATATTTTTCAGTATGACCAACCCAGTTGTTCCTGCGCTGTTTATGGAATACCCATGATTTCCACATGGATCTGCAGCATTACTGCTGTATGTCAAATTTGTGTGTATCACGTTCTCATCTCTATTTTTTATGTTGGTCTTCTACTCTTTGATTGTTCTTGTTCGGTGCCTTTGAGTTATGTCCAACTCACAGTGACCTTCATAGGGTTTTCCATGGCTGATTGTTTCAGGATTGCCTTGGGAGTGAACTGCCATGTTCTTCTCCCACTTTTTGCGGTGGTGGGAATTGAACCCGGGACCTCAGACTGCAGCAGCGCTCTACCAACTGAGCTAAATCCCAGCACCACTCTTTGATTAGTATACCATTATAACTTTAAGCCTTGATATTTAGTGTGGGGCATATTCTCTTCCCTCATTCTTCAGGAATGTCCTGTGTATTCTTGGACTTTTGCTCAGTACTTTGAATTTTAGAATCATCTCAAATTCCTTGAAGCCTGCTGTTGGGATTTTGATTAGAATTGCTTTAGATTTATAGATCAATTTGGAGATAATAATTCAATGTACCTTATAGATGAGTGTGAAACATCTCCATTTAAGTCTTCTTTAATGTCTTTGAAGACATTTTTATAATTTTTGGCATTGGTGTTGTTTGTGTATGTCTTTGGTAGTCTTTTTGCTGTTGGTCTATAGTAAAGCAGCCACCTTGATAAACTTAATTTTTAGTAATGTCTCTAGATTGTTTTGATTTTCCTATGTAGACCATCATATTTTCTGATAATAATGCCAGTTTTTTTCCCTTTGTTTCCAGTTCTTTTTTATTTTTTTTTTATTTTTTTTTTATTTTGTATTTACTTGTTGTGGAACTACATTGAGGAGGACCTCCAGTACAATTCTGAGAAAAAGTAGTACTATTGGGCCTTCTTGTTTCTTGCATTAAAGGAAATGCTATGAAAGTTTTACTAGAATTACTGCTTTTTCAGGTGTAGTGGAGCATGCCTGTAATCCCAGTGACTCAGGAAGCAGAGGCAGGAGGATCAAAAGTTTGTGGGTAGAGGAATCCTGATTAACTTAGTGAGACCCTGTCTCAAGATAAATTTTTTTTTTTTTTTTTTTTTCAGTATTGAGGGTTGAACCCAGGCCTCGCCTTTGCATGCTTTGCCTGTGCCATACCACTGAGCTGCACCCCAGCCTATTTTCTTACTTTTTGAGACAGGGTCTTGCTAAATTACGAAGACTGTCTCTGGTTCGAATTTGCCATCTTCCTGCCTCTGTGTCTCTAGTCGCTGGGATTACAGGTGTGCGTCATCACGCCTGGGTAAAATAAAAATTTTTAAGGAAGATGCTAGGGTACAGCTCAGTGGTAGATACTTGCAAAGTATGCTCAAGGCCCTGGGCTCAATCCCCTAGTACTGCCAAAAATAAAAAAAATTAAGTTACTGCTTTTAGGGACTGGTGTAGCTCAGTGGTAGTACAGTTGCCTACCATATGCAAGGCTGTGAGTTTGATCTCTAGCACTGTAAAAAAAAAAAAAAAAAAAAGGCTTTTAGTAGTCTTCATTAAACAAAAAGAGGTGAGAAAAATACCTTTAGTTAGGAAGTAAATCTCCTTTTCAGGAATTTCAGAAGCAAAAGTTGAAGTTTTGGTTTAATGATTTTTATTAACTTTAATTTTTTTTAAATTGCAGATTTGCTGTTGCTGAGTCTGATTGTAATTTAGCAATTGCCTTAAGTAGAACTTACACAAAGGCCTATGCCAGACGAGGCGCTGCTCGATTTGCTTTGCAAAAATTAGAAGATGCCAAAAAAGGTATTAATGCTTTTCAGGCCATAATTATCTCAAAATTCCTTTAATAGTTTCAGACAGTATACAGAATATTAAATAAGTACAATTTAACTACTTTCAGAGGGCTTTGCTAAAGTATTTAAACAAAACTCATTTTGGGAATTTAAAATATGTCTTATTTGGGGAAAGAATGCATTATTTGCTGCCAATCAGACCCTGATCCATATTCTCATTCCACCATGTATTATTATACCACACATGACCAGTATCTTTTTTGATTTTCAGTTGCTCATGTGTAAAATAGGGATTAAATGATCTTGTTGACTATTTTGAGGCAAGAGGTAGCTCCTAAAATGTTTTTACTTATTTGTAAATTCTCTTTTTCCACAAAATAGATCTGTGTAGTGTAGATTACAAAATATGAATAAAGCTGACTTCTAATAGATTTTGCTGCGTCATAGTTTAATGATGTATACCTTATGATAGCAAATATCATTCTTGGAGGTGGGGGAAGGTGCTTTGTTAATAGGGTTTTATTAGGATTTTGTCTACCCTGGGTGAGAATGAAGAAAGTTCAGTAGCTTAATGTTAATATATCTTAGTTCCTTCTTCATTTAAGTATAGGATAGTTGCTGATATGTCATATGCAGCAAATGACTATTGCTTTGTACAAAAATTCTCTTATCTTCTTCTTTACTTAGATTATGAAAAAGTGTTAGAATTGGAACCAAATAACTTTGAAGCAACAAATGAACTTAGGAAAATCAATCAGGTAAACTATAGCTATTTAATACATTACTCACAACCTTTATGTGATGAAGTTAAAGCTTTTTGCCTAGATTTTGTACTATAGATTGTTTTTCTTTTTCAATATTGAAGGTTGAATCCCAGGACCTTGCACATGCTAGGCAGGTGCTCTACCACTGAGCTGCACCCTGAGCACCTTTTAAATTTTGAAACAGGGTCTCACTAAGTTGTGTAGGCTGCCTCTGGGCTTGAACTTGCAATCTTCCTGCCTTAGACTCCCCGGTTTATTGGGTTATAGGTTTGTACCACTGTGCCTTGCTTAGATTTCTTAATATAGAGATTTTCTAATTTTATTTCTTTGTACGACAGAGTTTCACCAAATGAATTTGTAAGCTAGAGGTAGTATAATGGCATTTGGTGATTTCTGATAAGCTTGGTACCATGGCACACACCTGTAATCTCAGTGACTTGGGAAGCTGAGGCAGGAGGATCACATTCAAGACAGCCTTTGCAACTTAGTGAGACCTTGTTACAAAATAAATAAATAAAAGGTAATAAAGGGGCTGGGGCTGCAGCTCAGTGATAGAGCACTTGCCCTACATCTATAAGGCCCTAGATTCAACCACCGATACTTGGGAGTTAAAAAAAATCCATAATTGATTATCATTTTCATAAGTTGGCTGAGAGCTTCAGAACTACTGCTGCTTTATTTTTTCCAAATGACAGAATTACTTTTTCATTATTTCACTGTTTTTTTTGGTAGTGTGTTCTGATTTCTGTGCTAAACTTTTGTATATTTCTTTGATTTTATTATAAGTTGCTCCAGCTTTGTAGTTTGTATCATAGCAAAAATAATAGTACTTTTTAAACAGTAAGATATTACTTAAATGTAAAATTAGTTTTCTAGTGATTTTGAGCAGTTGCATATTCCTTTCACTTTACCTTTGAACTAAAGCTGTAATTGTTTTGCCATTTTTCACACATTGAGAAAAAAGTGACAATGATTGAGGAAAATCTGCTTTTAAATATTACCATTACTTGGTGCTCATAACATGTTGGTAAATATATCGACTTTATTGTAATTGGAAACCATATTATCTTATACATTGTCTTAGGTCAATAATGACAGAATACTAAATTTGAGAAATTTCGTGATATGATGTTAATTTAAGTAGTTTATATTTGAAAATAGCTCCTAGAATAGTGCCTGTTCAGTGTAGAAATTCAGCACCTATTTGTTGAATAAATAAATGAACAACTACCTTTATTGTATACTACTTCTTGTGAAAGCTGGACAGTGAATAAGGGAGGCAGGAGAAGAGAAGAATTGATGCTTTTAAACTATGGTGGTGACAGATACTGAATATACCGTGGGCTGCGAAAAGAACCAACAGATCCATCCTAGAAGAAATGCAACCAGACTGCTGCTTGGAAGCAAGGATGGCTAGACTGCATCTGGACAGTTTTGAACATGTGGTCAGGAAGAACCAATCCCTGGAAAAGGACATCATATTTGGGAGACTGGTCAATAAAAAAAAGGAAGACCCTCAACTAGATGAATTGACACAGTGGCTACAACAATAGGCTTAAACATAAGAAAAGATTGTGTGCATAGCACAGTGTTGGGGAGTGTTTCATTCTGTTGTACATAGGTCGCTGTGAGTCAGACCCAACTCAGTAGCACCTAACAACAACAACTTACTTTAAGTGGAATAAGAAACACCTTAAATTTGTTTTATATATACACAGATATTTTGCTTTTCACTTTGATAAGTAGAAAGACTGAATTAGTGTAGAAGATGTTAGTTATTTGAATGTGGCAGAAATTCTAATATATTTAAGTAATATTGCATTATTTAATTTTAGCTGAGTGCTTTGTCTCCTAGGTTTTAATACCCAAAGAAAACTCATATCCAAAGGAAATTGCTACATTGATTAAGTCAACTGAAGGAGAGAAAAAACAAATTGAACAACAACAGAATAAGCAGCAGGCCATTTCAGAAAAAGATCTGGTAATCCAAAGCGATTCTGAAATATAATGGATATGTTTTCTGAGTATTTATTCTTAGATTTTTGTAAATCAGTTAAGTTTCTGTCTTCTCATGTTAACATTCTTCTTGAATACGAACTGGGAATTAATTAAGTACAATAAAACCTTTGGAGATACTAATTCAAAATTTGAGTTATTGGTGACTTGTTGTTGTTGTTAGGTGCCGTCGAGTCGGTATCCGACTCATAGCAACCCTCTGTACAACAGGGGAAACACTATTGTCAGTGCTTCTCTGCTGTTCATAGGGTTTTCAGTGGCAGATTGATTTTTGGGAGGGGGTTGCCAGGTCCTTCTCCCAAGCCTACAACTTCTGGTGTTCCCAGGCGGTCTTCCATCCAGGTACTAACCAGGCCCAACCCTGCTTAGCTTCCGAGATCTGACGGGATCGGATGCCACAGGGCTACGGCTGCAGGCATTGGTGACTTAGTATATTATAATTATACAGAAAATAATTATACAAGTTTAAGTTTAATGAACAAACTATATTTACATATAAACAATTATAAGTTAACACAGAAATAAATTACAATTCGTTCTTATAACGTACTTATTAGTTCACACGGGACCATTTCTGATTGAATTCCTTTATAAATCCTGGGTCAAGGAGATTTAATTTACTGTTTTTTAGCCTTTTATGGGTCCATAGAGGATTTCTATTAAATACTTGAGTAATTGATTGTGATATTATTTGAATGATTATAAAGAAAGGTTACATTTCAGTATAGGTTAACTCTATATTTAGACACTATTATTGAAGAGTGTGCTGTACAATTCTAGTCTTAGGTTCTTTCACAAAATTGTATTTGACATTCTTTAGTATAATTTTTTTCCTTTTTTTTTTTTTCTTTTCACCAGTGGTGGGGAATGAACTTAGGTCCTTACACATGACAGGCAAACACTCTACCACTGAAGCATACCCACAGCCCATTTTTGATCAGTTTCTAATGTAAAGATTTAGTATAACATTTGGGCCTTTATTAAAATATGTTTTAAAATTTAAAGTTTGTGTAATATTTACCTGGTAGAATAATGATGAATGCTACTGAGTGGTATAATAGTATGCATTTTTATCCTTTTTAGTGCTGAAGAGAGAATGACACCATTAAAAATACTGATATTAGTAGATTTAAAACATGTCTCATATACTAGATTTTTAGCAATTAAAATATACTGTAATTACTGATATAATATTAATCTTTGGCATGTTTTTTAAGATTTGAATTTAGTTGATTTTTTGCATGCTTTGATTCTTCATACTTCTCCAAAATGATAGGGGAATGGATTTTTCAAAGAGGGGAAATATGAAAGAGCAATTGAATGCTACACTCGAGGGATAGCAGCAGATAGTGCTAATGCCGTCCTTCCAGCTAACAGAGCAATGGCCTATCTGAAGATTCAAAAGTAAGTACTGGTTATAATTTAGTGTTTTTCAGAATGAAAATTTACCATAAATTGTCATATTAGCTAACCAGTAAGATAAAATCTATTATTTATTTGTTTATATATATATATGTATGTATATATAAATATATAAATAAATTTATAAATATAAATATGTATATTTATATTTATTTATTTATTTATTTTGCTGTACTGGGGAGCTGAACCCAGGGCCTCATGCGTGCTTTGTAAGTGCTCTACCAGGGAGCCGCACCCCAGCCCATTTTTATTTTTTAATTTGAGTCAAGGTCTCACTAAGTTATACAGGCTGCCTCTGGCCTGAAGCTCGATGTCTCTCCCTCCTGAGTCAGTGAAATTATAGGCGTGTACTACTGTGCCTGTTTTGAAATAAAATTAATTTATTCTTGAATATAAATTAAAGTGGGAGGAAAAAAATTTGAGGAAGTGTGTGTACATGGCATAGTGCATATTCATTAAATGTTATTTCTTGTTAATATTTTTCCACTTTTAATAGCCTAACATTATACAATTTACTTTTTATATGTATGTTATGGATCACTGATTTAAAAATTATTTTCATCCTTAGAAACCTTTGGGCACAATCTTACCTGGGGGTATTTTATATACACATACATGTATATAACAAAAGCAAACTGCTGTTGTGGAAACTACTGATTGATGACATGGGTAACTAGAACTTGGTCCTATGATTAACCAGTTATTTCTGGATATGCTTGGGGGCTTCAAGTTGGGTACTCAGTACGATAATAGATGATGGCAGAAACTTACACTTACATGTCTCATATTAATACTTTATAAGCTAGTGCCAGAACAAAAAGAAGTGCCAATAGATGTTGTCAGTAGTAATTGGAAACTTCTTCAGTGTGTGGACCCCTTTGGCTGAATGGTGAACATTTCTCAATCTAATATTTTGAAGTGCATAATTATACAACTAGGATTACAAAAGAAACCAATTACAATACAGTTTTGAGACTATTAAAATTTGTGATATAGTAGCTTTTGTGCTTTACTCATTACAAGATGAGGAACCTCATTTAAAATACAGACAAGTTGTTGTTGTTGTTAGGTGCCGTCGAGTCGGTATCCGACTCATAGCGACCCTCATAGGGTTTTCAATGGCTGTTTCGGGATTGCCTCGGGAGTGGATTGCCAGGTCCTTCTCCCATTTTTGCGGTGCTGGGAGTTGAACCCGGGACCTCAGAGACTGCAGCGCAGCGCTCTACCAACTGAGCTAAATCCCAGCACCACAGACAAGTTAAAAGTTATAAAAAGGTTTTTTTTGGGACATAAGAAAGAAGATTTGAATAAGAAAGCTAGACTTTGGGGTGATCTTTGACACATTGTCCACATATTATGAACAGACAAGTATGGCTAAGAAATACACAAAAGCAGTATAAATTCTTCTTAGTTTATCCATTTGATAACGTACAACCTCACTCTTTGGTATCTGAATGAGTACTGGGGCAGAGTTGCCCACTTGTTGGCCAGGTATGTCACAGGAGTGTTTACACATAGGATATGGCAGTCACATGCAAACAGCAGCAGGTTAAATTCCTATTATAATTCTGAAATAGTGGTGAGCATAAACAACATTTTGGGGTATATGTAGGAGTTACAATGTGACATGACAATATCTGTTTTTTATTGGTGACAAAGTTATAGGTACTGGTTTATTGTTGTGGTTGGTTGTCTATATTTATAATTGAAAGAATGCTAAATTTAAATTAAAGGTTAGTAAAAATAAGGATATAAGGTTTTTTCTCATCTAAGCTTTCAGATTCCTCAAAGGGCCTTAGGTTAGGAACCCTTGTCATAAAGGTAAATTTTGGCAGTATACTTAACCTCATTTGAACTAAGATATAATGAGAGATATATTTTTGTTGATTAGTCAGAGTAAAGATCATTCCATCTCTTGATAGCTTATGAAAATCTTGATATTTCTGTTTAAGAATTATGCATTGATTTAAAATTTTCAAGTCTTGAATTCTTTGGTTTGACTAATGCCAGGAATAGTACTTTTGTAGGTATGAGAGATAATGTTTACATTTATGACAGCTCTAATTTATTGTGTTAGCTTTACTGCTTTAGTTGATAATCACTTTAGTAGATATAGCAGAGTAAGTTAGCACATATAGCAAATACAATAAATCATCAGAGTATATTTTGAATTAAAATAATTATATGACTCGCTAGTATATCCTTTAGATTCACACTTAATATCAGAAGTCTTCTCTGTATGGGCACTCTGTATGTATATTACAGACTATATCAGGAACATAAAAAAGAACCACTTTGCAAACTTGAATAATTCTTTGTTTAGGTAACAGTCCTGTGACTTGAGTTCCTACAAATATGTGTCAAATTAAAGCTGACAAAATTGACTAGTAGTGGAAGAGGAGAACCAGCAGTATAGTCAGTCCTATCTGTTGGCATTTGGAGTAACAGTAGGGAGTAAGAAGAAATTCACTTCCTTAGGCCAGCCCAGGTCAGAGTGAACATAGTTTCTGGAGGTGGTACTCTTTCAGTAGTTGACGTGAGCAGCAAGGTGTCCTTAAGTTACAGTGGTGGAGGGTCTGTGAGTTGGCACACTGTGAAGTGTAGGCTAGTAGACTGTTGGCTTCAGAAACTCTGGAGAGGTAGCAAGGTACTCAGAAATGGGATCAAAAGTTTGGGGCAGGATTTAGTGCTTGAAGAGGATGAATCAAGAACAAATTTGAGTCACATTCTTGGAGTAAAGCATAGATTTAGAGATAAAGGATTTAGCTCAGTGGGTAGAGCGCTGCGCTGCAGTCTCTGAGGCCCCAAGTTCAATTCCCAGCACCGCAAAAATGGGAGAAAGACCTGGCAATCCACTCCCAAGGAAATCCGAAGCACTCAGCCATTGAAAACCCTAAGAGGGTCACTATGAGTTGGATACCGACTCGAAGGCACCTAACAACAACAACAACAACCATAAGAGCTAGGAAACTGGGTAGAGGGTAGGTCACAAAAATAAGGTAGCATCTTGGTTGTTAGAACTGGAAGCAGACTAAGGCTTAGTTTTGCAGATTCCTTTAATTCTTTTTTTTTTTTTTTTCCGGTACTGGGGGTTGAACCCAGGGCCTCGCGCCTGCATGCTCTGCAAGTGCTGGACCACTGAGCTGCACCTCAGCCCATTTTTTTTTTACTTTTTGTGAGAGGGTCTCGCTAAGTTACGCAGACTGCCTCTGGTCTCGAATTTGCGATCCTCCCGCCTCGCCTCCGCCTCCGAGCCACTGGGATTATAGGCGTGCGCCACCACGCCCGGCAGATTCCTTTAATTCTGATTAGGGATGGGAGGGACAGTAGAGCTGGAGGAGAGCTAGAGCAAGGCAGCCTCACTGACTCAGAAGAGGTTCAGAGATTAAGGGGCTAGGAAGGATGATATATTTTCTAAACTAACCATCTTTACCGTTTCTAGTTTTGATTTGTTTATCTTTCCCACCATCTAAAAGGTGTGTGTAAATTGGATTTCCCTAAATCCAATTTATACTTGGAATGCATAAAGGATATTAAATGATTTTAAAAAGACTTACATAGATCATTGTCAAAGAGTAATCTATCTTTGTGAAAATTTCAGTTTTTTAGAATAATTGTTGGACTTTTTTTTTAGTTCTATAATAGAACATACTTTCAAGTGTACAATTAAAGCAGCTTCCTAAACATTTAGTTCCTGAATTTCCTTTGAGTTATAATGTTTGGAAGTTTGCTGGAGATGGTACTCTTTCAGTAGTTGACATCAAGGAGAGCAGCAAGGTGTCCTTAAGTTACAGTGGTGGAACTTAACATTTATTGAGCTAACATCTAACATTTATTGAGCTAAAATATCTAACATTTATTGAGCTAAGTGTGTCAGGTGTCCTCTTAGGCACCATGAAAAGTATTAGGAGTACAGATATTACATTTTTTTTTCATATGGCATAAATCTTTTCCCTTTAAGGGGACAGATATTAAATGTATAGTTGTTTTTAAGAAACTTCAAACTGGAGAGAGAGACAGAAAGAGGGACCAATAGTCATTAAAATACACTATGATAATGCTCCAAGGGACATGGAATATAGGTGCATTGTGTGCATGGACCAAGCACAGGGAGAGGGATGCATGGGAAGCAACTTAAGGAGCTTTGACCAAATTGAGTCCTGAGGAAGTTGTGTGAGTTAGTGAGGTGAGTGTCCTAGGGCAGATTCAAAGACATGGATAGGAGCAGGAAACTTTGTGGTCCATATGTCTATTATGCAGGGCACAGTGGCAAACGAAAGGCCAAAGCCCCTGATTTTGTCCTCTGCAAGGGAGTGACTTTATCCCTAAAAGTGGGTGGGCCACTTAAAGTCAGGGATTGATATAGTCAGGCAAATAGAAAGTATGTTGGTCGGAACATGGAAACACAGACATATTATCTTGCTAAAAAGTGAATTAAAGAAGTCAAGATAACTAAAAGCTCTTTTTTAATATGAGGTCTATTTTGAGGGTAGGATGATATTTATTTGGGCCTTAGGGAGAGTGTAATCAGAGAGGAGTCCATTAAAAAAAAAATGAGGTAGCTTTTCAAATTTTCATGAAAGTAGTATAGTTAGTCCATGTATCCACCATCTAGTTTTAACATACCATACCATATTTCCCTCTGAATATTATAAAGAAAATCACAGTGACTGTGACATTTTATCCTTAAAAGATATTTCATACATAACTGCAATACCACTATCACTCCTAAATGGTTAAAAACAATTTATTAGTGTCGAAGGTCTGAAAGTTTTTTATTTGTGTGTGTGTGTGTATTTTAAAGTCTTCTTAGCTCTTTGTTATCATAGAAGAGCACCCATCAGTCTGAATTGATTGCTGGTTGCATGGATGAGTAGTGTTTATGCATATCAGATGATATGCCATCATGTACATAACAAGTCCTTAATATTTTATGGGTTGTTTTTCCTTAAGTGATAGGTACTATGGGTAAGTGTTAATTGAAGTTTTATTAGGAAACTAACCCCAGTTATAATTGTAGTACCTGTGCATATGGAAGGTTGGGGAGGAGATATGCTGCCAGTAAGGGTGTTCTTTTCTCATATTGTACCATGCTGAGTTTCTTTCTTCCAGCAGACTCTTCCCTAACTTTCTTTCAGTCTAGTGCTTTCTCTCTCCTTACCAGATGGTTCTCTTAAGAGTTAGTGAGAATGAAACATTTTAAAAAGTCTTTCTCCTCAAACACAGATTTGGGAGTTGTTAATTGAAATTACATACACACTTTTTAAATTAGAAACTCAGTTTAGAGCTGAGTGTGATGGCACATGCTTCTAATCCCAGCACTTGGGAGGCTGAGGCAGGAAGATCATGAGTTCACAGCCATCTTGGACTAAATGGCAAGACCCTATCTCAAGAAAAAAAGAAAAGAAACTCAGTTTATATCAAGTTTTTCTATAAGTTTCATTTTATCATGTTCAATAGATATGATGAAGCTGAAAGAGACTGCACACAAGCCATTTTATTAGATGGCTCATATTCTAAAGCTTTTGCCAGAAGAGGAACTGCAAGAACATTTTTGGGAAAGATAAATGAAGCCAAGCAAGGTAAAACTTTATAACAACTGTTACATACTTATCCTGATGAGATTTACAAGCTACAGAAGCAGAAGTTTTTGTAGATTTCCTGCAGTTGAAGGATAGTGAACTTAGCAAAGTCTGCTTTCTACAGTGTAGATCATGAATAAATTTGAAGGACTGCATTTTCAATAGTGTACCTAATTATTCTTTATAATACAATATCAAAATTATGAAAAAATTTCAATTGTAGATGAGAAGGAAGAGTAAGAAAAGACAAGAATGAAAAGCAAAGGAATCATTAGCTAGGGGATAGAGGGTAATATGAGGGTCATAGTGATGCTCCTTTTAATTCTTGATGTGCGTAATTTTTAAATTTTTCTGTGATCTTGTCTTGTAGGCATTCATGTATTAGTCTTTTCAACTAACTGAATTAGTTCTCTTGTGTGTTTTCTTTCGTTTATTTCTGCTATTTTATTCCTTTTTAATTGGGTTTAATTTGCTGTTTTTCAAACTTCTTATCAGTACTTATGTAATTGATTTTTAGCTTTTCTTCTTTTCTAACATGTATATTTAAAAATGCCTGCAGCGGTAGCCCTGTGGCATCCGATCCTGTCAGATCTCAGAAGCTAAGCAGGGTCGGGCCTGGTTAGTACCTGGATGGGAGACCGCCTGGGAAAACCAGAAGCTGTAGGCTTGGGAGAAGGACCTGGCAACCCCCTCCCAAAAATCAATCTGCCACTGAAAACCCTATGAACAGCAGAGAAGCACTGACAATAGTGTTTCCCCTGTCGCTATGAGTCGGATACTGACTCGACGGCACCTAACAACAACAACAACATATTTAAAAATGGGCAGTTTCTCTGGAAGCGTGGCTTTAGCTGTATCCCATGAGGATTGTTGTTGTTGTTGTTGTTTTTATTTAATTGTGGTAAGATATATGTAACATTAAATTTGTCATTTTAACCATTTTGAGTGTATTGTTGTTAGGTGCTGTTGAGTTGGATCCAACTCATGTAGCGACCCTAGGTACAAAAGTGGGCTGGGATTTGGCTCAGTTGGTGGAGTGCTGCGCTGCAGTCTCTGGGGTCCCTAGTTCAATTCCCAGCACTGCAAAAATGGGAGGAGGACCTGGCAATCCACTCCCAAGGCAATCCCGAAACAGTCAGCCATTGAAAACCCTCTGAGGGTCGCTATGAGTCAGATACCGACTGGAGGGCACCCAACAACAATAACAACAAGGTACAAAAGTATGAAACATTACCCAACATTGTGCCATGCCCAACACTATGTCAGTGCTTCTCTGTTATTCATAGGGTTTTCGGTGGCTGATTGTTTTGGGAGTGGGCTGCCAGGTCCTTCTCCCATTTTTAAGTATGTAGTTTAAGTAAAAGTAACTTTATGGTGCTGTGCATCCATTGCCACTGTCCATCTCCAGAACTTTGTCATCATCCCATTTTAAAACTGTGCCTATTCTCCTCTCTGTTCTCACCCCTGATAAACACCCCTCTGTTTTTTGTCTCTATGCAGTTGGCTATTTTATTTTTTTAAATATTTAATTAGATAATTTATTTTTGAGAAAGATCTCACTATGTAGCTGAGGCTAGTGTCACAAAGTAGCTCAAGTTGGCTAGCCCAAGTTGGAATTCGGCTAGCCTCATGAGGTAGCCCAAGTTGCCACTGAGCTCATGATCTTTGTGCTCAGCCTCCCAAGTGCTGGGATTTATAGTCTTATGCAATCTTGATCGACTGAACTTGCCTATGCTAGATACCTTATATAAATGGAATCATCACAGTATCTGCCTTGTCACATCTAACTTATTTAACTTAGCATATCTTCACGGTTCATCCATATTGTAGCACATATCAGAATCAGCCTCTTAAAGGCTGAATAATTTCCAGAGTATGGCATTCTCTTAGACTCTGTCTTATATTTGGTGAGTTACTCTACCATTTGTTAACAGTGTGAGTTTTGGTAAGGTAGGTGATCTCTAGGTCTCACTTGTATCATTTATAAAATAAAATTGTAGTGAGGATTACATGAAAATTCACATAAAATAACTAGACCAGTACTTGCCCCACATGTCTATTAGCTTGTTTTGCAGTGGGGCCTTGTGTGTTGCTGTGATGCTGAAAGCTATGCCACTGGTATTTCAGATGCCATCAGGGCCACTCATGGTGGACAGGTTTCAGTTGAGCTTCCAGACTAAGACAGACTAGGGAGAAAGACCCTGCAGCCTACTCCCAAAACATCCATTGAAAACTGAATAGCAAAGAAGCACTGTCAGTTATAATGCTGGAAAGGGAGCCTCCTATGCTGGAAGGCACTCAAGAAATGACAGAGGAAGAGTTTTGTGTCCTCAAAGTAGAGATGACCTTAATGATAGGAATGGAGTAAAGCCCCTGGGACCTCCTTTTGCTGATGTGGCATGATTCAAAATGAGAAGAAACACAGTGGTTGGAACAAAGGGCTCAAATATAAAAAATTCATGTGCATGCCATAGTGTTGGGTAGTGTTTGGTTCTGTTCTACATAGGATCATCATGAGTTGGATCCAACTCGATGGCACCTAACAACAAGGCCAGCACTTAGTAGATGTTTGTTCTTATTATTGCTCACCTGTTTCTTAAAGTCTTGAGTAAAATTTCTCGAGATAAAAATGGGATTAATAACTAATTAATCATGTCTTGAATGTCATAACGTATCTTTACTACTTTATTATTGTTTTTTTTAAAATTCATGTTAGATTTTGAAACTGTTTTACTTCTGGAACCTGGAAATAAGCAAGCAATAACTGAACTTTCCAAAATTAAAAAGGTAAAGTATTTTTTTCACCAAATATGGTCATATTTTCTGAAACATAAACAATTCTGTTTATATAATTAACTCAAGAATATTTTGATAATTATGATTACAAATTTATTTTCAAGGAATTAGTTGACAAAGGACACTGGGATGATGTCTTTCTGGATTCTACACAAAGACACAATATGATAAAACCCATTGATAAACCACCTCATCTGGGATCAACTGTAAGTAAAGGATTTTTATTGTTTCCTTGCCATTTAAATATCAGTGTTACATTATTAGAATTAGAAACAAACTGTTGAATTAAGCAACTTAAAAGAATGTAGAAAGTTCTTCCTGGGGCCATTTTTAGACTCTTTTAAGGAATGCTTCCTGGGACATACTGACATAATAAGATTAGAATTCAGCTGTTTAAATTTCTGGAGTAACTTAATTTAATATTTCTTTCATAAATTTCTACTTTTTTATGTAAAAGAATTTTTACATTTGATGCAGCTTTACATTTTGTAGTAATTTCTTTTTTTTTTGATTAGTGTTATTTTTTGGGGTTGGGTTCTTACTTCAACAGCCTGTGTCTTAGTGAGAGGTTAGATCTCAAATCAGTGTGTAAGGCAAAACTGGAATACAGGCAAAATTATCCTTAAAGTCATAGGTTGTATGTTGGTTTTGATATATTGCAGTGTTGATCATAAGTCCAGAAAGGCTTGTGTTTCTTCTGCTGTATTGGAACAAAGGAGTAGCTGATGTGAGTTTAGCAGTATGTTTTGTGCTAAACCCCTTAGGTTGAATTCATGTAAGGCAAATATATGTATGATATGACTCAGGTAATTTCTAACATATACATAGTACTTTTAGTATCTATATAAAATCTATAAAATACATACAGAAAATTATGCAAGCAAATTAAAGTTTAAAGAATAATTATTAACGCCCCCAGAGACCACCATCCAGATCAGAAAATGGAAAGTTATCTTTCCCCCCAAACTCCCTGTGTGCCTTTTAGTAATCAAGAGCCTCTGTGTCCCCCAGAAGTAACTCTTAGGCATGGATGAGTCTTTGAAATAATTTTATAAGGAAGTCAGAGCAGGTATTTCTATCCTTCTTTTATAAAGAGTGAAAATGAGACAGAGAAAGTTTGTTTTGCTATGTTCCTATTTTGGGTTAGTAGGAGATACAAGATTCCTTTGTTAAATACTTTTCCAGTATACCTATTATTACTGTGTTCTTGGTTTTTCTGGGATAACATTGGCTTCATGTGTCAGATATAAATGGAGCTGTTTCTATACATAATATTCATTTTCATATACTCGTTCTTTTCAGTAAAGGTGTGTAAATGCTAAATGTTATTTAAACTTTTACATCTTTGTAAGACTTTTTCACAAAAACAAATTCACACGTTTACAAAAAGCCTTTGTTAGATATTGGTGTTCATAATTATAAAGACAAATATCTCTGTATGTATATGTAATGTCCCATGACCATTATACCCTAAGCAACCTTTACAAATTTGCTAGGTTCCCCTCTTTATCACTTTAACAATCAATTTTTGTTAATAGTTCCTGAAAAGGCACTGTAAATTTAAATCTTATATGGCAGTATCTCAAAACCTCTATGAAATAAGACATCTGAGAGTAAGCCATTCTGTAAACACCTTTACACAGACAAAATTAACATCCTATTGAGGAGAGAAACATTGCTGCTTATTTTTATAATAGATCTCTGTGATAAAAATGTGGACATTATTTTAAAAAATAAAAGGTAGAAGTTTGGTATAATGCCTTTGAAACTTGATTTTAGCTTCCACTTTATAAACTTTGAAATCTTAAGTAAATTACCTAATCTATCTAATCCTGTCCTTTTCTCCCTTAGGTTGAGAATAAATAACTCACAGATTCATTTATATTAAAGGAAATAATGTTCATAGATGTTAAGATGGTTTTAAGTAAAATAAATGTTAATTTCCTTTCTAGTTTCATATTTGTGAGACCACCTGGTCACTGGGCAGAGGTTGACAAGGACTGGGATTCCCCAGTAGGGTGGTAGAAACTCAGTTTTTCTTAATCTTTAGTCTCTGCTAAACTATTTTATATTGTTTTTATTTATTCCCCACTCCCATTTTTCTGTTTCCTCATCAAAAGTTTACCATTCTACTTGGTCCCATTTTCTCTTTCTTCCTTTCTGTTTGTTCTTCTTTTTCTTTTTCTTTTTTTTTTTTTTGCCTTGAAGTGGTCATACTTTAGAGCTGAAGTGTTACACTTCTGAACTATAATTTCGTATTTTCTTAAATTCTTTCTTTCTGTATGGTATCTTTCATGGTTTATTCCCATTGCCTGCATGCTGCTCTCCTTGCCATTCCCTCCTAGCCTTCATAAAAAGTGGCCCTCAGTGACTGGTCTACGCTTGATAGTGACCTTGTATTAGGAAATACATTAATTAGGATTATATTTACCCATCCATCAGTGAAAGGATTTGGTTTTAAATGGATCCCATTAGTAATTCATATTATTGCTTATAAAAATTATTATTATTTTTTAAACCACTAATACATGTCCATTCTTGGTCAATATCTTGATAGAAGACAGTTGCTGATAGAATTTTCAGTGAAACAAAAGCCTAAAACTTAATGTAAAATAAAACTACCAACAGAATTTTGTTACAATCTTTTAGCTTTTTTATTTATGTACATTCACCCAGTAATACTCAGTTGTTATCAATAGATCTTACTTTAGCTGTTAATAGAATTCTGGTTCTAGCATTGAGTTTAATATATGTGTTGGAAATTTATAATGAACACTTAGAGTATATTGAGGAAGAGTTTTTCTCCTTTCACACATTCTTTGCAAGTGCTAGTGTACCATTCTTTGCAACTCTTTGCAAGAGTTTTTCTCCTTTTCTTTCACACATTCTTTGCAAGTGCTATACCACTGGGTGCACCCACAGCACCTTTTTTATGTTTTATTTTGAGACAGAATCTCGCTAAATTGTACAAGCTGCCTCTGGCCTAGAGTTTGCAATCTTCCTACCTCCACCTTCTTGGTCGCTGGGATTACAGGTGTGTGCCACGGCACCCAGTCTTTTTCCTAAATCAAATTATGAACATACACAAAAGTAGAAAAAAGTAAATTCCCATTTTCTGTCACATAGCTGCAACTGGTAGCAATATTTGCAGATTTTAAAAGGAGAGTTTTTTGTTTCATTTTCTTTTCTCTTTTTTCCTTTCCTTTCCTTTCCTTTTCTCTCCCTCCCTCCCTCTCTCCCTCCCTTCCACCCTTCCTTAAAAACAAAACAGAGATGTTTCATTCCTAACCCCTATTGTACCATTAGCTCCGCAGTGTATTTCTGTATGTCTACTGTGATAATCTGCCTGCAGCTGTACTGCTGTGGCATCTGATCCTGTCAGATCTCGGAAGCTAAGCTGGGTTGGGTCAGGTTAGTATTTTGATGGGAGACCACCTGGGAACACCAGGTGCTGTAGGCTTGGGAGAAGGACCCAACAACCCACTCCCAAAACATAATCATCCATTGAATAGCAGAGAAGCACTAACAACAGTGTTTCTCCTATTGTACGTAGGGTCACTGAGTCAGACACTGACTTGATAGCACCTAACAACAGTGTGATAATCTTGTGAAGAATATTATGTCTTATCACATATAAGAGAATAATTTAACCTCACAAAATTGAAAATATTTGATACTAGTGATGATTGAAATAAACAGTGAATGCCACGTATTAAATTGGAAATCCATCATACCAAATTTGTAAATACTGTTTGGCAAATCTATAACCCTAGGCTGGTTTTATCCAGTGCTTCGTGTACTTAGGTTTTCATGTTAGTTTGTTTCATACATGATACTGGTTATTGTCTGCCCTTGTTCTCTTTCCTTCAGTTAGCCCACAGTGCTGCCATTGGTGTGGTTATTTTTTTTTCTTTATTGTCTTGAAGATAGAGTCCACTCCTTGACATGACACACAGGTCCCTATATAAGCTGTCTTCAAGCAGCCTTGAGGCTTTATTTGCATCACGTCTCCTCTTACACCAACCCCTCTGGGTGGCTTCCAGCATTCCTTCCACTGTGCCATTCCTTCCTGTACTCTCTTGCCACTTTGTGCTTTCACCTTTTACACATACCATTACCTTGTAGTTATTTATGTGTACATGTCTCCCTCGCCCCTCATTTAGACCTGCCTAGGATTATTGCATAGCTTTTTATTCTTTTTTTCTCACAGTGTAATTCCTTAGTCTGTGTATTCACCGAATAGAATTCACTTGTAACTGGAATATTAGCTCTAAGAAGACAGCAGCTTTTTAACTTATGACCCTAGAATGGCAAACCTTTAATATGTTGATTTAAAGACTTGATTTTAATTGTTTTAGAAACCACTCAAGAAGGTTATTATTGAAGAAACGGGTAATTTGATACAGACTATTGATGTGCCAGATAGTGCTACTCCTGCTGCTCCAGAGAATAATCCTATTAATCTACTAAATGTAATAGCAGCCACAGGCATTGCAAGTAAGAATTCAAGCCAAGATGACCTTTTGCCCACAAGTGATACTCCAAGAGCAAAAGTATTGAAAATAGAAGAAATCAGTGATACTTCATTCCTACAGTAAGTAGAAATACTGTTGTTTGATAATCAGCTATAATGGTAACAGTCGCACTAGAAAATTGATACCGAGAAGACTTCTGATTTGTACTTATCACTCTAATTCTTTTGAGATGCCTAACTATATTTTTTAGTTTTTCTTTTGTGTGTGTGTGTTACTTGGGGCTTTAACCCAGAGCTTTACACATACTTTGCAAGTGCACTACCACTGGGCTGTACCCCTCGCCCATTTTTATTTCTTATTTTGAGTCAGGGTCTTGCTAAGTTACGCAGGCTGCCTCTGGCTTCGAACTTGTGATTCTTCTGCCTTCACCCCCTGAGTTGCAGGGATCACTTGTGTGTGCCACCATGCTCAGCTTCTCTTTTTTATTTATTCATATGGTGAAAGAGATTTTACTCAAGAAATAATTATTATTCCTTTACTATAAGGGAGAATTCAGAGATGATTTAACATGTAAGAAAATGTCTTGACCAAATGGATTTTGTTCATTTTCTTTTCTAGAATCTCAGTATGTGTATTTTACTATTTAATTTAGCAAAAATTTTAATTTTTTAAAAGGAAGTTTCATAAAAATGTAGAATTTAGGCATGATCATTATTTTGTTCATTACTGTCGAAGACTATTAGTCACTCTTTAAATTTTGTTTAGAATTAAAGAATAGTTCATATGTGTTTCCTTAATGATGAAAATCTAGAAGATATAGATAGTCAGACTAAGTTTGTTTTGGTATTGACTAGTCATACATACAGTCATATATATGTAGACTTATATTGCCACTCAACAAACCTATGACAAGTTTTTTTATTTTAAACTTTAAACTTTAGTAGTAGTTTTATTGAAGGTGATAGTATGAGTTGTAGGAAAATAGGCAGCTTTTCTAAAAAAATGAGGAAGCATTTCTTTTTGAAGTATCTTGAAACTGATAATTTATATGTCTAAAAGGCTGAGTTGTGAATGTATGTGACATAGTCATGCAGTAGATAGAGATGTTGTGCTCAAAGAATGGCTGAGCTAGTCACCCAGCAGATGAGAATAGTCATCCCATAGCCAAAATGTGAAAAATTGCAGGAGCATGGTCTGTTTCACCCCAAAATGTGTATAAGGCAAAAGAATTTAATATTTATAAAATATGAAGAGGTAACAATATTAATAACTTAGAAATTTAAAAATCTCTGTTGCTGTTTCCTTTATTGAGCTTTGAATATGGTTCTTTTCTAACTGGTTTGATGCCTCTGAAATATTTCAGACCTCAAGTTAATATGAAACAGAGTGTATGTCAGTCTTACAGTGAGAAAATTTCTAAGGTAGAACAAACACCCATTCAGCTTGTGACAACTGTTCTGCCTGCAGTTCCTGCCAACTCATTCCAGCTTGAATCTGATTTCAGACAACTGAAAAGTTCTCCAGATATGTTGTATCAGTATTTAAAGGTAAGGAGTAGAAAATTATTAGGTTTTTTGAAAGTAAAAGATCCAACAACCTCCTTTGCCCCTGTATAATAATAGTACTATAGTATTTGCTTTTTGTATAATATGATTGTAGGAAATGCTTTTATTCCTTGCCTGATACATACATCATCCTGGCTAGGCCATTTTTAAATATTTGCAGCCGAGGAACCTGGATGTCTCCTTTGAAAATAGGTTCTGTGTTAAATTCTAAAGTCTAAAAAACCTTCAAATCTAATTTCATAGATCATAGTTTAAACTTAATCCTTCTTCTTTCAAGATAGGTGAGGGAAGCTGACATACATTGAATGCCTTCTCTGTGCCAAGCAGTGCTTTCAGTATTTAGGCAATTATTTTGCTGAAACTGAGGTTTTATTTGCTTCAAGAAAAAGAGTGACGTGGGGCATGGTGGCTCATGCCTATAATCACAGCAACCTGGGAGGCGGAGGCAGGTTGATCACAGTTTAGTCAGACCCTGTCTCAAGATAACAAGTAAAAAAGGGAACTGGGAGATGCAGCTTAGTGGTGGAGCACTTGCAAAGTATGTATGATACCCTGGGTTCACCTTCCTAGGACTGAAAAAAAAAAAGGGAATCAAATCATATGAATTTTAGCAAACACTGTAGTCTTTTTCAATTGTAATGATGGTAACACTCTCTTATAATTATGTAATAAACTATTACTTCTAAATGTTATTATCTCATGTAATTCTACTTTAAAAATCTCTATAGTTACTGCTCTTTGAGAACTCTTTAACATTTGCTATCTCAGAGTGTTATCCATCTCTTCTGTTCATGAGATTTCCCTCTGATAACACAGTGATTATCTTCTAGTTCCTCCCACTTCCATTCTTCCATCATAGTTGAATTTAATTATCATACCATTATTATTCATTGAGCATTAGTGTGTAGTAATTATTTTTATTATTTTTACCTGAGCAATTATTATATAATTGTGAAATGTGAATGTTGCCACAATTTAATTTTTTAACTTTTGTTTTTTCCAAGCAAATTGAACCATCCTTTTATCCTAAGTTGTTTCAGAAAAATCTAGACCCAGATGTATTCAACCAAATCATTAAAATTCTACATGACTTTTACATTGAGTAAGTTGAACTTTTTTAGTTATATTGTCATACTATAATGCTATGCTCAGTGATTTGGAAAATTCATTCTCTTTGACATTCATACTTTGTATATAGCAAAATTAGTTTTTTAGTAAATTTTACTGTTACCAAAGTTATAAAGAGATTACAAGTACAAACAAAAAAAGGGAAAAGCTTAGATGAGAGGGAAAAAAGACTTCTTAATTTTTTTGTAGAGAAAAGTAGAATGTGGAAGTGACCAGTAGTAGAAGCAAGCAGTAGTTTCTGTGCTAAGCTATCATTTAAGAATATAGCTTGATACAGTGGTACAGGCCTTTAATCCCAGTGATTCAGGAGATGAGGCAGGAGGATTATAGATTCATGGGCAGAGGTTGACTGTGCAATTTATGAGACCACGTCTCCAAAAAAGCATGGTGCGGGGGGTGAGTTGCTGTGCAGTGGTACAGGACTTGCCTAACACACCCTAGGTTTAATTCTCTGCCCCCTGATACTGCAAAAAAAGAAAAAAAGAATATTATAAATTTCTTCAGTTGACTTGACACATTTCTTCACTTGGGCATGTAAAATGTAGACAATATTTAGGGGGAAAGAACCCTAAAATGATTATTTCCCCCTTTTTTTGGTTTATTTTTCTCTGTTAAATATTTAAGGAGATGGAAGCGTAAGCAGTCCTGATTTGATAGTTGCATAATGAATATATCAACTGAATTATCACTCTATATCCCACCAATACGTATAATTAAAATACTAATAAGAATTGTATTAGTAAATAGAAGTAAATGAGCTACTTTCAACTTATTTTTTAAAAAATATTTGGATTATTTCAGGAAAGAAAAGCCATCACTCATCTTTGAAATCTTACAAAGACTTTCTGAACTGAAAAGGTTTGATATGGCAGTGATGTTTATGTCAGAACCTGAGAAAAAGAGTAAGTTCTAAGAAAGAAAGCTTTTCCAAATCTACTTATTCTTACACAGATGTCTGTTGACTATTTACTACATACAAGGTCTATATAATTAAATTAATTGTAATTAATTAATTGAAGTACAATTGAATTAAGTATAATCAAAATAATATTTGTTAATCCTGACAGCATTTTCTGATGTAGCTACTATTAACGTTCTCCTTTTACAGAGGAAGAGGCTGAGGGTATAGAGGTTAAGAAATTTGACCAAGGTCATATAGTTAGGAAGCCATACTCAGGATTTGAACTCAGGCAGTCCAGTTCTGTAGTCTGGGCTATACTTCAAAGTGCAGTAAATGGCATAGTAGTTGAGTTTCTGCCATCATAGAGCATGTAAAAGGTCCTTGCCAGAGGAGCATGTGACCAGGCTGTGTTCAGGGGTATGTGTAATCCATTCAGATTTTGTTTGTGTTTCTTTGATTTCATCTGAATTCTAAAAGAACTGAAGGAGTCAGATGAAGGGGCGGGGAAAAGAATTTTAGACTGAGGGAATGATGAATACCAGAAGTTCTGAAACCGTGAAGTGCAAATAGAGTCCAGAGAATTAAATGTGTATGGTGGCTAGATTGTAGAGTTAGGAGGTGAAGAGTGACATGTGATGAGCTTGAAGAATTATAGCCTTTATTTTTGTTCACATCTCAGTCTCACATAAAGGGTCAATTTGGGGAAATCCTAATTAAAGTAAAGTCAAGCTGGGTGCAGTGGCACATGTCTGAAATTCCAGTGATGCAGGAGGCTGAGGCAGGATTGAAAGTTTGAGGCTAGAGGCAGCCTGCATAACTTATTGAGATCCTGTCTTAAAAAAAAACAAACAAAAAAAACTAAAAAATGAGTTGAGGATGCAGCTTAGTGTTGGAGGATGCAGCTTAGTGTTGCCTAGTATGCTCGAGGCCCTGAATTCAGCCCTCTAGTACACCCCCCCACACACAAATGAAATAAAGTAAAACAGCAAAAATTTCAATTACTCAGAGCTTAAACTATATTCCAATTTTAGGAAAAAGAGAACTTCATTCAAATATAGGAATGCCAATTTTTTGGTTTTAAAAATTAGCAAAAGCTTAGTGACTATTGGACTACTTATTCATATTTCTAACAGTGGCACCAAATGATGCTGAATCACTGAGAAAGATATTCTTAGCAGGCATTTTTTAAGTTATTTTGACCCCAGGGACTTTGTATTTGACTCTTTCCATTGCCTCAACCACCTTCCCACATATCTGTGTCTTGGATGCTCCTTTGCTTCATTTGGTTTTCACCTTACTGCTGCCACCTTGAAGAAATCTTTCTTCACTAGCCCTGGTTGAAGTAACTACCACTCTCTTGTTCACTAGGCTTCAGTGCTGGTATGTAATAACCTCTCGGTATAAATGTATTCAATGAATTTCTTATCTCTGTAACATGAAAAGTTCAGGGAGTACTTAGTGTGAGCTGGCTCTTCCGACCACTCTACTAGTAGTACTATCTTGGCTGGGTCACTACTGTCTGCTAAGTTAAACATGGGAAGCAGTTAGAATGATTTGGCATATAGGAAGCACTGAGTAAATGTTAGCTGTTACTTCCTATTTTTAATGCCATTAATAATGGCTAGCTAGTTCTTCAGTTTGACATTGAGAAACAACTATTACAATATTTTCCTAAGTGTTAAGTGTGGGCCACTCAGTGGTTAAGAATGATGATTTAATCATTAGTAGTTATGTATTTTATTAAATAACCTAAAAATATATAACTAGCCCATCATATGTGATTTCGTAGGTATTATTGCTGATTTTCAATTTACAATAGCCATATAAAGTTGCAAAATAAAGTGAATTAAGTTTGAAAAAGTTAATTGAAATAAAAATATTAAGTAAATAAAAGTACACTTGTTACACAGGACAACAAACTCTTTTAGGATAGTAAAAATGAGTTAAGTTTAATGTGCAAGATTAATGTCATGAATAAGAACTATTTAAAAAAGAAAAATTAAGATTAATGTCATTGAGGATATAGGGGAAGTTTTACTCTGTTAGAGCAAAATATTTTGAGTAGAAACATTGGATTGCTGTATAATTTTTTATTAGGTTGACTTTTCAAATATATGAATTAGAATTTACAAATAATCCTAATTGCTGCTTTTACTTGACAAATCAAGATCACTTCCTTTAATTTACATTTTGTTTTGCTTTTAAAAATGAGATTAAAATGGCGATTTTTTTTCTCTTTTTCAGTTGCAAATGTGTTATTCAATCATATAGACAAATCAGGATTGAAGGATAATTCTGTTGAAGAACTCAAGAAAAGATATGGTGGTTGATTTCCATTTTTACTGAGATTGTCTTTGACTTTTACATGTAAATTTTTTCCTATTGAAAATAAAGTGTTCTGCATTCTAAGAAAATGAAATTATACATGAAAGGACTCTCTGAATATAATTGACTACAAAGTGAATTGTGATCTGTCCAGTGAGATGTAATTCAAATGAAGTATAAGTTTTTGTGAAAATAAAAATATAAGTAATGAGGTATATTTGTAAGGATCTATATTTTATTGTAGAAATCATTTTAAATATGACATTTAGATGCAGTCTTCAGTACCCCATAACTATAACAATATTTTTATATTTTCATGAGTTTTTGTAACTATGGAACAAAGCTGCTTAATTAGCATATGAATAAAATTATCTCTATGGAGAGGGAATTAGGAAGATGGAGAGATTACTTCTCTCTCTCTTTGCCTTGTCTCCCTCTCTACCTAAATTAAAGAATCACCTCATCCACTATTGGAGACCAAGCCATGTTTCTCAGCTCCTCTGGAGCACTCTACCCTTTTTACCTCCCTGAGTCCTGTTTTATGAATCTTCTAGCTTATTAGGTTTTCAAGTTACAATCTAAGTATCAGGTTGGAATCAGGTCTGGTTGAGCATAGATGAGTAACTGGTGGTGAGTCCTGAGCAGGCCCCTTAGGTACTCAGACTGCTCCCTGTTTGGCATACGTTTTCTGCTTGTGAGGTTCTGGGTTCAAGTCCTGACTTTGCTGTTGAACGTTTAATGACTCTGGGGGAGTTACTTGGCCCTAAGCCTCTATTTCCCGTAAGTCATTGTGTTCTTAGTGTTAAAAGATGTGATACATAAGAATTTCTTAGGAAATTTCCTGGAGCCAGGAATAGTAACAAGTATTAGAACTTTCTGTGACCAGGGCTTGGAGGAGATGCCTTTATCTTCTATAACCCTCACTGTAACCCTGCCACATAGGTTGTTCCCACTACCATTTTACACATAGCAGAAACACGAAGCCAAAGGAAGCTAACTAATCCCTCAAGGTCATATAACCTCTCAGTAGGATAGCCAGGATTTAAATTGAGGCCTGTCTTCCTCCAGAGGCCATGAGTGTAACCAGTAAGATGGAGGAGGCTCCGAAGCAGAGGATTAGAAAGAATAATCTAAGTGACTAAGGAAAAAGCTTGGCTTGGGTAGAGAGAACAGTGCAGCCTAGAATGGAGCAGTGTGAGAATAGGACACATGCAGGGATTTGTGGGCAGCAGGGTGTGTGTTGGAGGTTGGCTGAAGGGCCACATCATGAGGGCTTTCTGTGCAATGACAGAGGTTCTCTGAAAGTGATCAGGAACCCTGGGGATCATTTTACAAGAAATTGAGGCATATATGGGTTATATAACTTGCCCATTGTTACCTGATTAAGGAGTAGTGGAGCAGGGATTCTGTACCAGTTAGTCTGCTTCCAGAGACCACATGCCTAGTGACTATTTATCCTATATTCTGTCCATGGAGATGTGGAGAAGACAGGATGGGTTTAAGAGGGAGAATCTGTAGAACTGGTGGCATGCATTTATTTACCCACTTGATCATTTCTTGAGTGTCTTGAATATCCCCAATGGGGAACTAAGCACTATAGGAAAAGATACAGTTTTTGCCCTTCAGTAACTTGAAATGTAGCTGGGGAGCCAGACAAGCCAGCAATTGTAGAACAGTGGCATGAGTACCCTGAGGCAGGTTTTTAGAGGGGAGCCAGGGAGCACAGAGGGCAGTTGTAACTGTGTAGGTCGGGAAGGAGGAGGCTGCATTTGAGGTCAAACTTAAGAAGGACAGTTCAGGAGTAGGATGGAAAGGAGAAGGCGCAGGCGGAAGGATCAACATGAGTGAAGGCCTGGAAGCATGGTTGGGGCACCCTGACTGGCCTTGGTGATTGGAGCCCATTTCATACACTGTGGACAGTTGTACAGGGGATAGCGTTTGAGTGGACTGGCCATTTTCTTCCATTTGCTTTTGTTCGTTTTTCCTGTGTGTGCATCCTGGATATATACTAGATATATATATATATATTTTTTTGGTATTGGGGGTTGAACCCAGGGCCTCGTGCCTGCATGCTCTGCAAGTGCTGTACCACTGAGTTCCGCCCCCAGCCCATTTTTTAAATTTTTGAGACAGGGTCTCATTAAATTACGCAGACTGTCTCCCGCCTCCGCCTCCCAAGCCACTGAGATTACAGGCGTGTGCCACTGCGCCCCGGCCGATATATACTAGATTTTAAGCTCCTTGAAGGTCATGAAGTTGTCTTATGTGTCATTGGTGCTGGCATTGTCTTTGTTCATGGCAGAGGATCAGCTAAGGCTTATTGATCAATTTATCTAGATTACCACCACTTTTCCTGGTTAAAATTTGTGGATTTCTTCTCTTTTTTGGGGTATTTAATGTAGGGTCCTCAAATCAAATTCACTGGAGAGTTGATCTCACAGTTTTTCCAGTGCAATGACTTAAAAAGGAGAAGAAAAATGAAGCAATATATGATAAAATTGGTCATTTTGAATATTGTGTTGAATAATTTGGGGTAACAAAAAGAGACTTGACTAAGAATCCCTTTTAACATCATTGCTTTATTGAGTTCATGTAAGATTAAAACTTCAGTTTTTCCCCCTCAAACATGAGGATGAATAGCCCCAGCAGCAGCCTGTTTAGCTTAAAGTTTTTAGCAAGATTGGCCATGTCTTTTAATTTCCTGCAGCAGGCCATGTGTGCTCCTTCTGTTAGTTGGCTTGGTAGCAGCAAGGAGTCAGAATTTCTTATTTCTCTTCTCTGAAAAAGGGTGCTCCTAACAGGAGCACCTGAAGTATCTGGAGACCTTTAGGAGCTGATGCTGACTGTGGAGTTTGAAATTAGCACAAGAACCTCTGGGTAATTTTATTTAATGCATGTTTATCTACTCTGTATGTGTGTGTTTTGCATGGTTGGATTATGACTCCCCTAAAAAAAATTAGGTTGAAAACTAATCACCAGCTGGGTGTGGTGACTCATGCCTATAATCCCAGTGACTCGGGAGACAAAGGAAGGAGGCTTGGAGGTTTGAGGCCAGAGGCAGCCTGTGTAACTTAGTGAAACCCTGACTCAAAGTTAAAAAAAAAATGGGCTGGGGAATACAGCCCCATGGTAGAGCACTTACAAAGTGCGTGTGAGGCCCTGAGTTCAGCACTCAAATACCGTAACACACACACACACACAGAGTAATCACCAAGGTGATGGTGTTACGAGGAGGGGCCTTTTGGGAGGCAATTTAGTCATAAGGGCTCAGGATTAGAGCCCTTAGAGGCCTCAGAGAACTGCCTTGCCCCTTCTATTATGTGAGGTTATGGCAGAAAACCTTCACCAGACCCCCTAGTCTGTCTTGATCTCTGACTGCCCATTCTGGAGAGCCAAGAGAAATAAATTTCTGTTGTGTATTAGCCACCCATTTTATGGTGGTATAGCAGCCCAATTGGATTAAAACAATTTTAGAATATCCATATTTTATAATAGACCAAACACCGAACAGCAAAGACAAGGCTGAGGTTTGTGTGTGGGGTCAGCTGTGCCCTGCTGTCCTGTTTTTCTGGAATAGTCCATGGTTAACACTGCAGAGTACTCCAGAGGGCTTAGCCTCTCAGGTTCACCCGGGCTCTCCCTATCCTGGGATCCAGTGATGTAGATAAGTAGCATATTTAAGAAAAAAATGTTCCTTCAGTTCGTTTTGACTTCTCTGATCACAGCTAGCCAATCAAATGAGAGCAGGAGACCATCCATTCTCTGTGGTGTATGCAGTCAGCCTCCTATTTTTGCAGTGACTGACACTGTGTTATCACTACAAAGAATATGGACTGTGAGTGATGAAAGGCTGGGGTGGGGTGTTGACATGGTTCTGGAGCTGGCACTCTGGGAAGCACAAAGAGGAGATGGCGTGGGAGAGATGGGCCTAAGTAGACCTAGACAGATGAGTGGAATCCAGGTAGGTGGAGGAGGATGAGGCCTGTCCACCAAGTGTTTCCTCCTAACCACTGAGGTACAGGTGGTGTGGAAATTGCTGTGGTAGCGATTCCTGAATGGCACATTCAAGTCCCTGATCTGTTTGCTCAGGAGACGTGTGGGGAGAATTGTAGTAGAGTGGTCATTTATTTGTCTCCTGGAGGGTCTTATTATTTTATTTTATTTAAATATTTTTTTGCAGTACTTTGGGGTTAAATTCAGGGTTCATAGTCTGCCAGTGCTCTTCCACTGGGCTGTACCCTAAGCTCATTTTTTTTTTTTTAATTCTGAGTTAGGGTCTTGCTAAATTATGCAGGCTACCTCTGGCCTTGAACCTTCGATCCTCCTGCCTCCACCTTCTGAGTCTCAGGGATTATAGGCATGTGCCATTCTCATTGCACCTGGCAGGATCCTCTGTTTTATGAGGACACTTCAGCATTTAAACTTCCTGTCTTTGATATCCACCAGAGAGTTTGGGGAAAAAACAAAACAAGGGAACAGACACTCGTGCGATTGACATGGATAAAACTAAATATTTAGACCTTTGTAGATTCCTTTGTATTTATTACCTCTTCAGGGAATAGTGTAAAGAAGGAAGATATGTTAGCGTTCCAGGGGTCTATCTTAATCTTATGGTTTGCTTTGCTGACTGACATTTTAAATCCCCCAAGCCACTGAACATGTTAATGGTGACTCTGAGTCTGATGGTGGAGAAAAATGTCATTTTATGAAACTAGAGGAGAGTCTTGGGTGGGTGAAGTGGATGAAATCAGGAAAAAATGAGCAGATTAGTAAAGGTTGAGTAAGGCCATAAGAAGTATTGAAGAGCATGTAGAAATGTCATCAATAATAAAAAGATTCCCAGGTGCTAAGAAGTTACTGAAATAGATTAAGCAGTTTTCCATCCCTTGGCCTAGTTCCCTTTTGGTAGAGTCTTGCTGCAATTCCTTCCTACCTCAGCATGGAGACTTGTCTGCACAGAGCAGAGCCTGCAGTAGGCCCTCAGTACATGTGCAGGAAGTGAGTAAAGCTTCCTTCACTGGTTGTTGTGATCTGAGCATGAATACCAGGCAAAAGTAATTCTAAATTAATTTTATTTTAATAAAAGGGGAATTAAAAAAATTCTATACCCAGAGTAGCAGCAATACATAAGGGTAAATAGTTATTCCACTGATCATGTACTAGATAGAATTTTAATACCATTGGAAGTAAAATTGGAACTTTTTCCCAAAGAATTATGTGTAGTGGAAGAATTTTTGTCATAATGTGCTCTGTAGTGTAGTTTCCTTAGCATTATTAACTCATTGTATCTTATCTGACCCTTGCAATCATCCAGTGAGATACTTAAGAACAGTTGTTACGTGGATGAGAAAACATGGACTTGGCATACCTCAGAAATCTGTATTGGCTCCAGAAACCAATAAGGTCCCCTCATGAATCCAGTCACGTGGACTTCACTGAGTAGTCAGCTATTAGTACCTCATACCACTGAGTGTGAATTCAGTGGCGATATGGACTGAATGTGTCTTCCCCAAATCCGTATGTTGAAATCCTACACCCTAATGTGATAGCATTTGAAGACAGGGGCTTTGGGGAGGTATTTAGGTCATGAGAATGGAGCCCTCATGATGAGTTACTGCCCTTAGGAGAAGAGACTGGAAAAAGATTGCTTTCTTTCTCTCATTCTTGTGCTTGCTCTTTCCACTTTGCCATATGAAAATACAATAAGATAGGCATGTCCAGACCAGGAAGAGGACTCTCACTGGACACCACATCTGCCAACTTCTTGATTTCATGCAGAACTGTGGGAAATAAACGTTTCCTGCAAAAGCCAAGTCTTTTTTTTCTTTTTTAGTGCAACCTAAACTGAGTAAGACAAGTGGGAACTAGAATTAATCTGCATATCAGTGGGGTTATAACACATGCAATATGTTTTAAAGAAATGACTTCCAAAGCACATCACTTAGCACATAATATGAAGTTAAATATTTGCAAAATGAATGATAAATTAATTCAAACACTATAGAATGAGAATGAGTCATCCAGATGGAGAGCCTTTTAAGTTTGGCTCAAAGCCCTTGCCTGAACATTAAAGACCTTTTTCATTATCAGTGGAAATTATTTCAATTATCTTTTATAGGATTGTGTTCATCTTTTTTCCCAAATGTTTTTGAATACCAAGTGATTTTGAAAAGGAATAGGGTCATATATAAGTTTGTTTCTCCTGTGGAACTCCCTCTTTTTGGTCATAACAATTCAAATAGACTTAACGGTGATGTTAGGTCCCATTTGTATGGACCCTGCTCTGTGCTAGCCACTGTTCCAGAAAGACACATGGATGGACTGATTGTCCTGGGAAGCTGGGGTCAAGCAGAGGTTAGTCTGACTTAGATACTTATGCTCTTCCTTCTTCACTACTATGGGTGCTCCCTGAATGACCTATGACCTTCAGGATAACGCTAAAGCACAGCAGCTGGCATTTTATTGGTATTACTGACACCTACTGGCTCTTAAGGAAGTAGCACATACATGGCAGAAAGCACTCAGGAGTAAAAGTCAGTGAATTTTAATTCCTTAGTAAGATATTGACATGGCAGTATTATATGAGTCTCCTTCCAGTTCCTATAGAAAAAATGAAGGCATAATCTTTGATCACATTGTCTAATATTGAAACCCAGGAGGAGTGAAAGGAGACGATCTAGCAAACAATTCACTCATTCAACCAGCAGGCAGGTCCTGGAAGCTTCCTCTGTGCCAGTCACTACAGTGATTGGATTGAGTAGACAGACCACAGGAAGGGGAGCCGGGGGATTCACTCCACCCTGCTATAGTTGCCCAGCATCCTTGGGCCATGGTAAGGCAGGGAGGGGATCACGGTGCAGGGTTCAGGCAGGGAGCAAGTTTCAAAGTCAGCGCCAACCATAGCTGTGTCAGAAGCTCCATCTGCCCTACCCCAAGGGAAGCCCCTTTGCAGTGGGTCACAACATCTTTCTGGAGACTTGGAGGGTGTCTATGGGAAGCACTCTTCCTCCCTCTGGTACATTAATGCACAGGCCCTGGATTTAAAATAAATATCACCTTGAATTTTGGAGAGGAAGGGATGTCATGAAAATGCAGTTTGAAAGGAGTATGCAGGAAAGGCTGGCTGTCCTTGGTTGCAGTGATGTGTGTATATGGTGGGCAATGGTTAAATGTCTGTGCCTGGCCCTCAGTTCTGTCTTACATACCAGTGTTCAGAGAAACCTGTTTTCCCTCTACATCCCTTGGCTCTCAGCTTCCAGCAGCAGTAAATTGTTTAGGTATTTCCTGAATGAGGTCCATTTAAATAATAAAATGTGAGTTTGGTATTCTCACAAAGATAGTTGAATATGCATTTCTATAACATCACAGCAAAACTATAATTATTAAATCAAAGTAGATTATGAATTATGACAAAGCAGTTATTTGCAATGATAAAAACCCAAGAAGTTGTCATAGTTCAGTGGTCATTGGTTTGATTTCCTAAAGATTATATCATGTTTAATCCCTCTTTTCTACTCTTTGTACCTTGTACCAAGCCTTTTGTGAATGGTAAACATCCTGAATTCTGACAGTTAGTAGGTTATTAGGATGATGAGACGACTGAAGGAGAAGACTGACCCACAATACTGCCCAGCAGTGAGTAGAGGTGACCTAGGTGCCAATCTGCTCTTAAGCCGAAGTTGCCATTGACCTGATTTTAACCCTTACCTACAGTTCAAGACCCAAGGATCTATTATTCCTAGAGTCTGGCAGTGGTGGGAGTTCTGCTTGGTTATAGACTTGATCATGTCCTCAGCTCTGGCCCTGGGTGGTACACCAACCTTGGTTGGTTGGATCCTTCCTTTCCTTTCCTTTCATTTTCCCTCCCTCTGTTCCTCCCTCCTTCCCTTCCTTTTTTCTTTTTTAGTCCTTCCTTCCTTCCTTCCTTCCTTCCTTCCTTCCTTCCTTCCTTCCTTCCTTCCTTCCTTCTGCCCTGCCCTTCCTCCCTTTTTCCTTCCCACCCCCACTTTGTGTGGTGCTAGGGGTTGAACCCAGAACTTTACACATGCTAGGCAAGTGCTCTACCACTCCCAGCCCTGAGACAGCCACCTCAAAGTGCCAGAGGGTCCCTTGTCAAGTACATTTCCCTACTTGCTGCAATGCCTGAAAATCCTATCCTAGACTTGTGGGAGACATAAACATTTTTAATGTGGTAAGGCATTAGTATAATTTGAAAGTGTTACCATATAAGCTAATTGGTCTGTTAGCAGGGATGATTTATCTGATCAAATCCTTATTATACCCTCATGCTTTGGAGAGGAGGATCCTCTAGGAGTCTAAAAACAGGCCTTAGGAAGCCAAAGCCAAGGAGGGTTTAGGGCAACCTGGGAGAGAACAGAGTGATTAAAGTGGGGAAATAGAGAGGGAGAAGGGGAGGGAGACATATCCTGCCTACCTCCCACAGGCTCAGAGTTTTGCTTCACTGAGGGCTAGAGGCTGAATTTCCAGGCTCACCACCTTGCCATAGTATTTATGGGTCTTCAGGCTGGGCTTTTTCCTGAGTTAATTCAGTCCTAGGTACTCATAACTTGTAGCTGTCGTTGTTTGTACCTCAATCATAACTAGACTGAAGTTACTGAAGAGTGAGGTTCAGTAGGAGGCTATTAAGCAGCCTCCATCTGCTTTCAACCCCTGCTATAAACCCAATTACAAGGCCATCTGAAGCCCCCAGTGTGCTGGAAAGGCAGAAACAAGAGTGTGTGGGGGAGGGGATATGGATCAGATTCAAATCAACATACGTAAGTATTGTCAGTGTATCTCAAGGGCTCCTGTGTGAGAGTCATCTGTCCCATTAATGCCTCTTCCTTGGCCACTAGAAGTCAGCAGTCTTTTGATGGGTCCCAGAAACTCCACTGTCCTGTGTGTGTTTACACGCACTCAAATCTGTCCTGACTGTTCCTGCCAGCTCTCCTCCTGGAGGGGTGGGACGCTTCCCAGGTGGGGCCACCCTGTGGCCTCTTCCCCACACTGCTCCTCCTTCTAGACCTGCTTAACCATAGGCATGGGCACAGACCCTCCTCTCCTCTTCTCCCCAGTACAGCTGACACCAGAAGGTAGAGTTGAACAAAGCTTTATCAAACACTTGGTGATGTCATTCAGGTATTTCAGGACAGAAAAGGACTTCAGAACTGGGCACTGCTGCTCTTGGAGTCATGGTTGCTCCTTTTTGCAGGTGTCCTTCCTCATCCCTGGCTTCTCCCCTATCAGTGGCCTAATGCAGATGAAGTGAAAACACTGACTTTCCCTTCTGCTAACAGTTTCTGCAGAGGTTCTCCCCAGTGTCTACCACCCAGACATTGTGTTTCAAAGCTCAGCATCTCGATCTAAATGCTCTGTGCTGGGATCATTTCCTGCCTCAGGGATGTCCCTGAAAGGTGGACATGTACTTACCTTATTGCTGCTACGCCAAGCTGCTTGGCCAAGCAAATCGTGTTTCCCAGGTTATAATGGGAGAATCTTCCCAAAGGAGAAAGAATATCCACTAAACAGACAGGTATACAGAAAACACTTCTGATTTCCCAAAGTGTTGCCCTTGGTTTTTGTTTTATCTAATGCATACATGTTACAATGGGCACTGGGATTTGATTTTCCCCATTTTTACTCATCCTATCCCCCCCCCCTTTTTTTTTTTACATAAGAAAGCCTGAGTTAGATAATCAGAATCAGTCAGTCACAATGTTCCAAGAAGCTGTGTACTTTGCTGAGCAAATTCCAGCCTT